>CM028134.1:641920000-642372500 GCA_016271365.2 Neoceratodus forsteri
AGAAGTGTAGGGTCAAGTTGCCATGGTGAATAGTTGGGGCTATCCCATCCCCAGAGAGCCCAACTTGCAGTGGTGCATGGACAGCTACCAAGATAGCAGAGTAGGAGGCTTCAGCTGCCCCAGGGACAAGTTTGGAACTGATTAAGATCATGTCTATCCTGGCATATGACTAGTGGGCATGTGAAAAGAAGCTGTACTCTCTGCCTCTGGGGGTGCATGTGCTGCCAGATGTCAGTTAGAGTGAAGATGGCCTCAAGATCCCCCAGGACTCTGGAATTCTGAGAGAGAAGGATGGGTTTAGGATTGGAGCTATCCAGCATGGAGTCACATACACAGTTATAGTCCTCATCCAAGAAAAAGGGTTCGGAGAACTTAGCCATATCCAAGGCCAGCCATTAGTAAAAGCCTGGATCCTCCACATTTAGGCTGTATACTGATCCCACAGGCAAAGTGCAGCCATCAGCCAGCATCATGTGGGCCAAGGCATATCTACCGCCCCGGGTCAACTAAACTTTCTTTGATAGAGCCCTGAACTCCAGAAGGCAACCAAACAGCTACTCCCTAGCCTTAGAACTAGAACAGGATGCCATCCATTTGTTTCCTTGACTGTTACTGTTCTTTCCAAACTCTGCTCCACCCATATGAGTTTCCTGTAATAGTACAATTTTGGACTTAGATTTTTTTATATTTCATTTTTATTCTTGTGGCCAGGCCAGGTTGGCTCCCTTCAGCTCTTCCCTGTCGAACCCACTCTGCTGCACCTCCTTTGGGACTTACCTGAGGGCCGGATCACCTCCACGGACCCCCCCCCCACTGTGGTGGGGTCAGAAGGGGAGGGATGCCCCACTCTGAAGCACAATCCAGTTCTCTGGCCCCAGGGTTTCCAGTGATGTGGCAGGCGAGGATAGGTGGGCAGGCTTCATTAATGCCTGTTCTGCCACCATTTTCCACCATGTTTGTTCCATCCCCATGTTGGGGCTCGCTCATCAACATGCATGTGTGGAGGCACATGCACACTGTGGAGTCCTGCAGCACTTCCCTTCCTCTGCCCTCCTTGACCCACACTACCACCAGACCTCCACCTAGTGGCAGTTATTCGGCAGCACTTGCAGTTGTCCCTCTCCAGGAGAGAAGAGCAGCCCTCTGGGAGCTTGTTCTTTTTCCTCTCTGGCCACCCCTGGCCACCCCTGGTAACCCATACTCATTCCCAAACATAGGTCACTGGCATGGTGAAAAGTAAGGCGCTTAAGGCACCTCAGCCTTCTGTGTCACTGGGCCAGCCTTGGACTTAGATTTTTTAACTATATTTAACACCTTCCACCTTTTAATCAAGTACTTCATATCATTAATGTTCCATGTTGTCAGATTCACATCGCTAGCCATTGTGGAGTTGTGCAGTAGTGCATTTAAACTAGTGGTGGGTGAAGTGAGGAAAATTTACTTCACGGAGTAGTCAGCGAAATTCCACCCATTTCGTGGAGCAAAATGTTTCCAAGCAGAATGGCGAAATTTCACCTTCTGTGGAGAAATGTTACCTTCCATGGTGAAATTCCACCTTCCGCAGTCAAATTTCACCCGTGGAAGGTGAAATTTCACTGCGGAAGGCGAAATTTCACCTGCCATGGTGAAATTCCACCTAATGCGATACTCCGTGCAGTGAATTTTGCCGCTTCACTGGCGGAAATTAAATTCGCTGCATCTCTAATTTAAACATAGAAATATAGAAACATAGAACTTGGCAGCAGATAAGGACCACAAGGCTCATCCAGTGACACTGCTGAAAATGTGCCTATTGGTGAGGTCAGTTTCTTGTTGACAATACAATCTGAACTGTAAACCCATTTAAACAAATGTTTCCCCCTTTAGGCCCTCCTGCCCACCCCACACCCTCACCCCATTCCCCAATCCTATCTTTCCACTGTAGACTCTAAATACTCCAGCTGGAGTGAACAGACAACCACAACTTTGTAGTCAGACCTATTCCACCCCCCACAACATGCCAAACACTTAGGATCTTGACAGAGATTCCCCTGGGAAAAAATTAGCATTATATATTCTGATAGCAAATAACATGGAGCAGAATGTATTTTAACACTAAGCATGTGAAGTAACTAAGAATATAGCATTTTGTAAGCAGATGAGTGAAGATCCAGACTGCCCTGTAGCTTCTGGGTCTTGCCGCCCCATTCACGCTGCACCAAGTATCATCAGTTAAACAGATCAGTAATATACAAATATTGTAGATAAAACTCCTTAACAAACCATGAAGAAAAAAGAGCAAAATCAAACTATGACATTTTAGAGTCTGGGTATAGAACTTGCGTGAAGGCCAGTTAATGTGTCTTCAGTTCCCTCAAGGCCTAAATCAGATTGAAGGCATGCATCCAACAGGACCAAGCCCTCCTGTTGGCTGATTTTATTACATTTTTTTATTGGAGATAAAGAAAACATTAACATACAAAGATCATATCCTCATATACATATACATCATATATCCACAAACCATAATGTTTACATATAAAAATAAAATATAGATCGCCAGAACATTGTGTATCCTTAATCCGCAGTTTTCTCTTAAATTATTATAACTTTAAGTCTAAGTCTTTTCATTTAATTCAGGTTCATCAACAAGTCTCTTGACTGAATAAAATTACCAAAGAATAACCATATAATATCAAATCTTTCACTTCTATTTTCCAGTATATAATGAACTTTCTCTATTTTATAAGTATCTGTTATCATGTTTAACCAAGTTATATAATCAGGAGGAAGAACGTTCTTCAAATTCATTAAAATGCATTTAAATGCATTAATTAATGCTATCTGCATTAGTTTCTTTTTGCCCAATCATTAACAGCAGCTGTTCACTTGTTCTTTCCAATTTAATTGTTGTGGTTTTGTGTATTGTATCCAGGACCTTTTGCCGGTATCCATCTAACTTATTGCAGAATATTAACATGTGATCTAATGTGGCATTATTTGAATTGCATCTTGGGCATTGATTAGAATAATTAGAATTCATAAAGTTAATTTATGCAGTGTATAGTAGTCTCTATGTATAATGTTGAAATATATTTGATTAAGTTTAGATGAAAGTATTCCTAAGTTAAATCTATAATTTGATTCCAATCATTTTCCAATATTAAATGACCAATTTTCGATTCCCATTTCATTAGGGCTTTGGGCGGAGCCTACAGCCACTTTGTGAGAGCTTTTTTCCTCTGAAAATGGCCAATCTCACAATCTATTCTGCTGGACTTTTGGAAGCATCCTTCTGAAAGCCCTCCATCACAATTGGCATATGGAATAACAGCCGCAGTATTTCATCTGTTACTTCCATATTCTGATGCACA
Organism: Neoceratodus forsteri; assembly: GCA_016271365.2. NCBI lineage: Eukaryota > Metazoa > Chordata > Ceratodontiformes > Ceratodontidae > Neoceratodus > Neoceratodus forsteri. The sequence goes on from CM028134.1 coordinate 641,923,354, forward strand.
GTGCTGCACTGCTGGCATGTTGCAAATGGCACAATGCCATTCTCTAGTTTGTGCCACCCTCCCCAAGTCATCCCAGAATTACAATGTTATATTGCAACACTGGGAAGCCATCCCAGTGTGTGAAATTTAGTTTTCTCTGTAAAACAGAAAATGGTCCCTCGTCGTGTTTTTGTCCTGGTGCCCCCTGCCCACACCATGCCCCACATTGGGTGCCCAATCCCCATGTCGGCATTCACGTGACACACTGGGAGTCCACCCCAGTGTGCCTAAATGTTTAGTTTTCCTTTAAATTAGAAAACAGTCCCTCATTGTCTGTTTGTTTTCCCTGCAAAACTGAAAATGGTCCCTCGTCATCACTGCAGTCCCCCTCCCCCCACCCCCCACCCTCCCACTGAGCACCCAACTCCCCACACCCCATAACCCCATACTTACCTCCGGAGCTCACCTGTCATCTTATCTTGGCTGGGACACGTCTGCACTCTGCAAAGCCCAACCACAAACTGAAGAATTAAACGTAAGCATGCTATACAGCCATTCAATGGGATTTTCAACTTATGTTCATATCTCAGCCATTTCTTGGAATTTTTGCCCCAAATTTTCAACATGGGCTTCTTGGGACCCCAACTCATGAAAACTGTCACTGCCATTTTGTTACTCAGTCCAGAAATGTGATTTTGCAGTCACTGCACAGAATCACTTTTTGGGATCGATTCATGAAATGACAGTGACACTATTCATGAGGGGGGGTTCCAAAAAGCACATGTTGCAAATTTGGTGAAACAAGTCCAAAAAATGACTGCATTATGAGTGTGCATTGTGTAGTTTCTATGCACACCACTCCATATTTGTAACATTGTCATTTTTGCACACGTCTTTCACAACAGTACGGCTGTCATTTTCCACAACCTGCTTGAAATGTGTTTTCGCACCTGTGGTGCAGAATAGCACATTTGCTCTGTGTAATCACCTTTTGGGACAATTAAACAAAATGACACTGGCACTGTTTATGAGGAGTGGTAAAAAAAAAGCTATGTTAAAATTTGGTGAAAAAATTCAAATGAATGACTGTGCTATGAGCGTGCACTGTGCAGTTTCTATGCACGCTCCTAATGTCTCTAATTTGTAATATTTTCACTTCACATTTTTAACATAGCCATTTTTCTACACCTCCTTCACAATTGTACAACTGTCATTTTCCACAACCTGTCCAAACCATGTTTTCACACCTGAGGTGCAGAATAGCATGTTTGGTCTGCGCAATCACTTTTCAGGACAATTGAACAAAATGACACTAACACTGTTCATGAGGAGGGGTCCAAAAAAGGCCATGTTGAAAATATGGTGCAACACCTCCAACATATGGGCAAGTTACACCTGGGTGTTGAATAATTTCTACACACATATGTAACTTTCTCCAATTGGTAGCGCTTCACAGCCTTATCAGCTCTGGCCAGAGTTTGCTTTTAATTGTAGCAGATCAATACTGCTATTTTCTTTTATTATGGCATAAATGGTGGAAATTAATTGTTTATTGTTTGGTTGTATAAGTGCTTTTTCAGTTAGGTTAAATTGAGGTGTATTATTTAAATTCCCCCTTTTTGCTAAGTAATCTCTGATTTATAAAAGTCTGAAAAAATAACTATTATTTATAAGATATGTATTTTTAATGGTTTTGAAATCTATGAACAAGCCCTCTTTGTATAACTGGCTATTTTTTTTAAAACCTTTGTTATACCACTGTTTAAAAGCACTGTATGTACTTGGCAGTTTAAAAAATCTGTTCAAATATAGAGGTTCCGGGGGGAGATTTCATGTTGTATTTTAATTTCTTTTTTTATCTATTCCAGTTTTCACATGTTGTTTTAATAATCCAACATACATTTTTCATGTCTTTCTGTTGATAGCATAAAGTAGATGCTTTAATGAATTAAATGGAATATAACTATTTTCTGCTTGGCATGTATATTCATTTTGGTTCTGATGAAACCGTTCATGGGTTGTAGCTCCATTTGCTGCCATATAATACCATAAGAAGTTAAGTAGTGCAAGACCCCCTAGTTCTTTAGACAGATAAAGTTTTTCAGTTTTTAATTTTTTTTACCTTTCCATAAAAATGTTGTTATCTTTTACATTTTAAAAAAAATATTATAATTGGAATTGTTTGAAAAACAAACAAATATTTAGGTAGGATATTAATTTTAATGCTGTTTAAATGGCATATAAGTGTCAAAGGTAGTGATTCCCAATTGTCTAATTCCTCTTTAGATTTTTTGAAAAGAGGTTCAATATTACTGATATATAGTTGGTCATTATTCCTATCAATATTTATTCCTAAGTGTTTTAATATTTTTTTTTATATTCACATTTGGTAAGGTGTTTGGTGACAATGGATTATTATGATTTATTGATTCTAAAAGCTCTGTTTTACTCTAGTTAATTTTGCATCCTGATAACTTTCAGAATTTAATTAGTGTTTTGTTTAGTTCTGTGTAGTTTTTATTTATATCTGATGTGTATATTAAGGCATTGTCTGTATATAAACTTATTTTATGTTCTATTGTGCCAATCTGTAAACCTTGTATTTTATTATTACTTCTTATTGTAATAACCATGGGTTCTATTGCTAGAGCGAAACTTAATAGCGACAATGGGTAGCCTTGTCTGGTTCTTCTGTATAGTTTAATTGGTGAAGATAGTCCTGTGTTTGTTCTTACCCTGGCTGTTAGATCACTATATAAGATGTTAAATCATTTTTGATAGTTAGGCCTGTTTCACTTGTTTAATTAATGTTTTGATAAAGCCCCAATCAAGTCTATCAAAGGCTTTTTCGGTGCCTAATGATAAAATAGAGTAATTTTTGTCTCCATACTTGTCAATTATATTGAGAGTTCTTCTTATATTTGTTTTTAGTTGCCTGCCTTTGATGAAGCCATTTTGATTGGTGTGTATTACTTTGGGGAGAATTGTGTCTAATCTATTTGCCAATATTTTTGTTAAAATTTTACTATTGATATTAGTTAGTGAGATGGGTTTGTATGAACTTGGCATGTTGGGGTCTTTATCTTTTTTTTTTAAACAGAAGGATGGTAGCCTCTGTTGCTGAATTATTCGTACAGTCATATTCTAACATATAGTCATATAATATTTTCAGACGAGGTATAATTATTTCTTTGAATTTTTTATAAAACATATATTGGTATATCATCCAGACTAGCTGCTTTACCATAAGTCAACTTATTTATTGTTTGCTCAATTTTAAATTGTGTGATTTCTTTGTCCAGAGTGGTAATATGATTTTCTTGCAAAGTTGGCACGCGAACAATTTGTAAATATTCTTCAATATCTTGGCGATCCTCATTCCTGTCAGATGTATATAATACTTTGTAATAATTGCTGAAAATGTTGTTTATTTGAGTCTGTTCTGTGAGCAATACATTTTGCTCATTAATCATTTTGAAACTGCATTTGATTCCTATTCCTTTTTGAGTTACTATGCTAAGATTCTATCCAGTTTATCACCTGTGGCACTGTATTTAGAGAGTGTCCTTAATAGTTGTTGTTCTGCTTCATAGGTAGTTTATTTATTAAATTGATTTCTTAATGTTAATAAATCTTGCAATGTTCCAGGTCTTTTCTTTGTGACTGTAATCTTTCTTTTTGTTCTATTTGGATCTCTAATTCTCTTAATTTATTTTTTTCTTTCTTTCTTTTTATTTGAATTATAGGATGTGGTTATTCCCCTAATATAGGCTTTATATGCGTCCCTGTAACAGGAGGAACATTCTGGACAAATGTGAAAATCTGAGATACTCAGATGCAATAGAACCACCCCCCTTCTCTTTAACTTCCTTTTCACTCTGTCCTATCCCCTGCACTATTTTCATATCTATCCTATATTTTTATATTTTCTTGTCAGGGTGGACAATATAGCAATCTTATATCTTGACTTTTCTGTCCCTTTTGTTCTATTTGTACTGAATTGCATCTGGTTACAAAGGTAGTTAAATGTATAGCCATATTCAGTGGCTACATCTCCAAAGAATAACCCTTTTCTATAAAAATGTAGTTCTATAATTCCCTGTCCCTGTTCCCTACTGAACTATAGCCTCAGAATTTGGTTGTAATAAAAGAAAAGGTCCTTCTAGTTCTTGAAATAGCACTATGTGCTTTAGTCAGCAAACGAGTGTTGCAGCAGTGAGGTGTGTGCGCACGATCACACGCTTGCCCACTCGTGTAAGACCTTGCGCATGATTGTACTGGTGTGGGTCTAATTACAAAAGTTCCTGAATTAAGAAAAAGGCAACTGCTGTTGTGTTCTACAAGGAAATAGGCCGAAGTTTAAAATTAGAAAGCAACTGTGTTTTGTTGCCAAGGCGCTGAATCCTGAAGCACTGAAAATATACCCTTGCTAGTAAAACACTAGAAAATGGGTTAAAATAAGAAAATGGGCTAGAGTATGAAAGAGAAGAATCAAGGACACTACAGCCAGATAAAGTGGAGTGCTGTAAGTATCTTAAAAAATATCCTAAAAAGGAGCTGTAATCATTGAAATTAAGCCTTCTGAGTTTTAAAAGTCTGAGTTCCTCAGCAAGCCATTGGCTGAAAATGTAGCAGCCAGATAAGCTGTTTGAAAAAAATATAAATATTGTTAAAGGTTCTGGAAATATAACCCAAGGGCTTTGTGAAGAAAATAATGCAGGTTTAAAGATTGAAGTAACATGTTAGGTGAAAATAAAATAAAGATACTACAGTGTTTTTTGTATTTATGTTTTATTTATGTGAACTAAAAGACACATAAAAGCTATAACCTTATATGGAGGCAAATAGGGAGCCGCCCCTTATCTCTCCTTTCCATGCTATGGTTATAGACTATTATTTGTTCTTACACAGGTTTCATTTATCCTTATACTTTTCACATTTTGAAAGAAAAGTTGTTTTACCTAGAGGTCTGTCTCATGCTGTAAGGTCCTATTATAGGGCAAGCTGCCCCTGAAATGGTAGGTTTTATAGATGCAAGGGAAGGTGATGTCACTAGTGGGAGGAGCTAAACAAATGCTCTGACATCACAACTATTTATAAAATGGGCTTAAGAAATCCAAGTCTCTGATTGGCTACTACATCATCTGAGCCGTGTCCTTATCAGATGATATAGTAGCCAACCGGGACTACTGCCCACCAAGAAGCCACATGACAACAAAAATCAATGAGCTCTGCCAAGCATCAACAGAAACGCTGACTGGCAGAGCTCACTGAAGTGGCAGCACAGTGACGGAACAGTGGCATTCACATACATGTCCAAAAGCGTGACAGCACAAAATAAAAGATATATGACCCCCCCTTTGCAGAACAACACATTTACAAATTTAGTAACTTGCATTTAGATTTTTCACTGTCCATCTGTACCTATCAAGAGATGCTCTCACTCGAGCTGTCACTTCTGCTCCCGCTCTTTGAAACCACGGCCATAAATGGTAGCCGAATGTGTGGTGTCTCTGCACATGTCCTGCATCTCAATTAATAAAACTTTGTGCCTTTTGTTATCTTTTTCACTGCTTGTCTGCCTCCTGCCACCAGTGTATACCTGTCATTGCCAGCATTTTCAAACAGTGCCAAGAAACCCGCCAAGAAAACAGAAACAGTACGTTTTTTTCATCATCAACTGCAAATGCCGTCAGCGAACACCATCTACCCGACGCACCATCGGCGACCATCAGCACAGCAGTTTTTCTCAGTGCCTCCAAAAGAACATCCTCACTTTTCAAACTAGGCACTCGCTTTCCTTTTTTTAAATAAAATAATCACCAAAATCTGCCTGTCAGAACGAAAGCAGGAAACAGGAAGAAGGATTCTCTCTGCTCTCTACAGTGTCTGGTGAGGGACAGGCTCGCTCCCAGTCAACACAGCCACTCCTCTGTTAACAGTGCAATTCCCTAACTAAACACAGCCAAAGAAAGAAATGCAAAAAAGACACAATAAAGTAAAAGGCATATTCTGAATGGGTTCGTAACTTTTTGTGTGTGTGGGGAGGGACAATAAATACATTCCAAATAAACTTAATAGGAGGGACTATTTTTTTACTGTTTTCACTATTTCAAACCTTTTCTTATGTTTCACTTTTTTGTATTTTTTACACATTAAAAATTACTTTGGGAAGGAGCCCATTTATAAAAGCGCCAATACTTACTCCAAGGTGTGGGTTAAGTGCTGATAAAACACCTGGGGCATAAGGCACTTGGCGCAGCGCCTCGTGCCTTAATGCACCTAAGTGCTCTTATCAGCACGTAACCCACATCTCATCGTGTATTATTGCTTACATAATTAAGCCTGTAGCAGTATTCTCAGGCAGTATTATGACAGAGGAATAAAAGTGGGTGACCCCTAATAATGCTAGCATTCAGCTAAATGGTTTAAATTATATGTATATCTTTCTTTATGCTTGTTATTTCCTTTGTTCACCTTAATTAGTGTGTCACATGATTATTTAGGTCACCATTTAGCATTATAAAAGGTTTCTCTAGGAGAACCAAGATAGATAGGTTGGTCAGTTGGGTTCTGACCATGGTGAGAGAAGGATCTCAGCAAGGAGTTAATGTGCTGGCTTTCACATTAACTGAGGAAGGAGAGAACACAGGAATTTCTTTATAGCATTTGAAGTTAGAAATATATCCTGACATTTGAACTGATGTGAAGGAATAACATCATATTTTTCCTTTCTGTAAGTATTGGATTTTTTTTTTTATGGTTTTGTGTTTTTTCTAAAATAAAATGATAAACACAGAAGTATTCATTTTTTATGCATCATAATCTGGTTGTATGATCTGTTTATTGGAACCCACACATTTACAGTGCCAAATATATATATATATATATATATATATATATATATATATATATATGTGGAATCTCATTGTATTTATTGTTTTCAAAATATATGATTTTTTTCTTGTCTATTTTTTCTATGTACTTTTGATCTTTAATTAATATTGGATCAAGTCTGAAAGTACTTATGATGTTTGTTTTTTAATTGACATTTCCATTACAACTGGTGCATGATCTGATAAATGAATGCTTTTATATTTTAAATCTTTCAGACAGTATAATAATGCTTAGGGTATGATAAACATGCCAGTCCTAGAATATGACTGATTTACAGCAGAAACAAATGAATGTTGCTTATTAAGAGGGTATTTAGTTTGCCAAGGATCAACTAAGTTCAAATCTGTCATAAATGTTATTAATTTTGTCATTGCTGATGGTAATTTAGAGTTTGTTATATTTGATTTATCTAAGCTGTTATTTAATACTAAATTGAAATCTCTTCCATATATTGTATGAGTTTTAAAGGTCAATGAAATGAGGAAGATTTCATCCCAAAAACTTGGTGAATTTTCATTTGGCCCATATATGTTAATTAGGGTTATTAATTCTCCAGTAATCAACATTTCACTGAATATATAATGGCCATTAGGATCTGTAATTTGTTTCATTATTGTGGCTCCTAATAATTTTTGGAAAAAAATGGCAACACCTCTGGAATTAGGCCTATATGAAGCATTAACCCCATTGCCCCAACATTTGGAATCAAATGAGAGGTCTGTTTGTGTCATATGTACAAGTCTGTAATATTATTGTGGAACTGATTTTCTCATAATATGGGATCCCATGAAAATGAGCTTTGGCTAAATTAGGCAATCCCTTTCTGGAATCTCTTTCAGAATAAATCTTTTACTACTATGACATATGTGTCTTTTGAGTCATTAAGCAATTAGCTCCCATTTTGTCAGCATAGTTAAATATCTGTTTGGCTTTAACTCTCTCCCTCATACCTTTGACATTACATGATAATATCTTTAGATTATTAGCTATTTATTCATTTGAAAAATAAATGTTTTATATATATATATATATATATATTTTATATACATTAAGTTATTAACATTTAGTTTCCATACTATTTATTTATATATAAACAAAAACATAATTTCTTTAATTTTTTTTCTAGTATGGTTTATTTGTTCAAATGATTATATATACATACAATATGCATTTCTATTTGAATACTTACTGGCTGATTTTATATAGCAGTACCTTGGTCACTGCATACCTGAAGTAGGGCTTAGGTTCACAGGAGAGTTCTGTAAATCTGGATGGCTGACTCCCTCCCTCCCCCCATTGTTACATGCATCCTTTGATACAGTCCGGGGATGGCTAATACATCCAAGAAATGACTTTGGCAAGGGACCAAGGCCTCCAACAAAAAGCAAGACCCTCAAAGCAACAACAAACTAGGCTGTGTTGGAAGGAAATTGGGAGACTCATGAGGCATCAGTGTCCCAGGCACTGCTCACAGTCTTTGCAAATTTATTTATTTAGCTTTTAACCAGGTAAGTACACTAGACAAGACAATTTGCCTATTTTCAGGTACGACCCAGGAGAGTACAGGAAATTACATACTTATACACTTGGGACAACATGGTACATAATTAGGAACAGGTAACATATCATGAGACTACAAGGTAAGATTACACATCACAATAATTAGGAACAGGTTTCACATCATGAGGCTAAGGTAAGATTACACAACACTTGATTAGGCACAGGTTACATGCCATGAGACTACAGGTAAGATTACACACCTTGAGATAAGTGGAGCATCGATTAGGGAGCATTCTTGATCACAAGGATGACCTTCAAGAGGAGATTTTCCCACTGCACTGCCTATCAGCATCCATGCCCCTAGGCATGGTCAGGCAATCACAGCACCATCTTTTCAGGCCCATGCCCATCAGTCAGCAATGGATGCTGATTCAGCCATCAGCCAGACATTCCATAAAACACTTTACAGGGAGAGGTTTGGATTGTACAGTGGGGTAGCCCAAAGCACAGCAGAAATGTGATTTAAGTGCAAATTGGATTCAGCACTTGAGGTCAGGTGACATGAGGCCCTTGGTTTGCATGGGGAGTGCAAATTAAATCTCTCTACCTTCACCAGGTCCACAAAGAATCTAAGTAGTCTGCCAGTGTGTATAATCTGAAGCTTCACTGAATATATAAAAGCAAAATCCCAGCCCCTATTTTATAACTTAGATTTCACATCATTGAACTTTTGCCACCTTGCCTGGAGGTCCAGGCTGAAGTCCTGGAAGAGTAGCACTCTTCTTCCACACACTTGCATTGGCCCCTTGGCTTTGGCTGCCTTCAGCATGGTCCCTTTGCCCATGTAACAAAGGCATTCTATTAGGTAGTGCCTGGGATGATATCCTGGTCACAGTTTTGACCTTGTTGTATGGCACGCTGTCATTCAAATTGCAGGACTTCCATATCTATCTTCAGGTGGGTCATCAGGCATTCATGCAGCCTTTTCTCAGGCTCTTTTCCTTCAGTGCCCTCTGGCAGACCTATTATCTTGAGGCTGGAGCACTGCATTTGGTTTTCCTGATCATCACAGAGGGCATGGAGTTCCTCTAGGGCCAGTTTCATAAGAACATAAGAAAAGTATCAGCAGATGGGGACCATTTGGTCCATTTTGTCTACCCAAGGTGGCTACCCACCCAATTATATTTTTTTCCTAAGTTGCCCACATTGCCTGTTCCAAGCAAGTTTGAATTCCCTTACTGTCTTCGATGCCACCACTTCTGGTAGCAGGCTGTTCCATGGGTCTGTCACTGTCTCTGTGAAAAAGTGCTTTCTAGAGTTGCTTTTAAACTTGCCTCCCACCAGATGCAAGTTGCATCCTCTTGTACGCACTGCCTTGTTTTCCTGGAAGAGGTTTTCCTTGATGTACTTAAATGATTCTATCATGTCTCTCCTGTTTCTTCTTTGTTCCGGAGAAAATAAATTCAACTCTTTGAGTCTTGTCTCATATGGCTCATGATGCAGCCCCTGTACCATCTTTGTGGCCCTTCTCTGCACCGTCTCCAGATGGTCGATGTCCTTTTTTAGGTGAAGCCTCCAGAACTGGACACAGTTCTTGAGGTGTAGCCTCACCAAGGATCTGCAGAGGGGCATGATAACATCCTACTTGCTACTCATAATATCCCTTCATATGTATCCAAGGATATCACTTGCCTTCTGTGCTGCTTTTTCACATTGTTTTCCAGCCTTTAAGTCATTGGTAATGATCATGCCCAGATCCTGTTTCATCTTTGTCTTCTTTAATTGATGCCCTTCTAGTAAATACTTTTTCCTGGGTTCCGCTTCCCCAGGTGCATTACCTTACACTTCTTGGCAAACCTTCCCCTCCAGTTCATCAGTGATGTCACTGATCAGTATGTTGAAGAGGACTGGACCCAGCACCGATCCCTGTGAAATGCAACTGGTCACATCTCCCTCTCTTGATAATGCCCCGTTGACCAAAACTCTCTGGGTCTTATTCTGCAGTCAGTTCCTAATCCAGTTTACTATTTTCTGTCTGACTACTGTGTGGGTTAGTTTGTTAGCAAGTCTCCTGTGGGGAATGGTGCCAAAGGCCTTGCTGAAGTCTAGGTACTCCATGTGCACCGTCCCACCCTGGTCCACTGTTCTGGTAACCCAATCGAAGAAATCAATCATGTTTGTTTGGCACAAGTGCTCTGCTGTGAAGCCATGCTGTTTGGGGTCAAGTTTTCCAGTTTCCTTTAGGTAGTCAACTGTTTCCCTCCAGAAAATCAGTAGAGGTACCTGTAGAGAAAAACAACTTTTGTCAGTGGCTCCTATAAACACCACCAATCACAGCACCCTTGGACAAAAGTAAAGGTAACCTGACCTGTTAAATTTGATCTTTTAAATCTTTCTTCTGTTGGAAGTTACTAAGCGTTTGTCATCCTCCCACCCCAGTTACACTTCTAATCCCCTGGAAGAGCTGTGGAAGAAAAACAATTAGTTCCTTCAGTGTGAGAAAGAGACTGCAAAACCTGTAAGCCCAAAACAAAACCTGTAAGCACAAAACAGCTACAGTAGGTGCTTTTTGTCAGCAAACATTAGTCTTCCACCTCAGCACACCAACTAACCAGACCTTTTAAATCTTCCTTCTGATGGAAGGTACTAAGCCTTTGTCAGCTCCGCCCCCAGTTACAATTCTAATCACCTGGAAGAACTGTGGAAGAAAAACAATTAGCTCCTTCAATGTGAGAAAGAGACTGCAAAACCTGTAAGCCCAAAACAGAACTTGAAAGCAAAACCTGTAAGCACAAGACAAAATAGTAACAAAATAGTAACTCTGCATAGCCTAAAGAGAGATCAAACTGTAAAACCTGTAAATACAAAACAGTAACAAAACCTGTAAGCACATCCTGAAAGCACAAAACAAAATAGTAACAAGACAGTAACTCTGCTTAGCCACAAGAAGTCATAATGTTTCTCCTTGCTCTGTTAATGATGCTCCTTACTCTGTCCTTTCAAGCAAACCTAGAAGACAAAAAGCTCAGGTAAAGCTAGGTGCTTTTTGTCATCAAACTTTAGTTCAGGTTAGTCTGGTCTCTCCCCACATCACTAATGGTGTCTTCTAGTTCACTGACCCAGTTCTCAAGCTCATTGTTGTGGATAGCATGAGCAGCTGATGTCTCGGAGAGTCCTGTAATCACACTTGGGATGTGACTGACCCATGTGTTGATGTTCATTTCTGCTTGTATATCAGTGAGGGTTGCAGGGACACCTGCCAATGCTTTCACCAGTTCAGTCATCGCACCTTCACTTTCATTCACTGCCAGGGCCTGAGAAAGGGCACATTCCTCATGTTGTGGTTGCTGTTCTTGCAATGATCACAGTAGCTTGAAGATAAGTTTCAGATACCTTTTATTTTGCTTTCCTGATGTCATGGAATAGTAGACACATATTGCTGGAGTTTTTGCAAAGTATTGTATTGTTTCACATACTTTCCTCCTATATCTGAGACAGTGCCTATGGGAGCTCAGCTAGAGCACACCCACAATGATGCCCAGCTGGCCAAACCCCCTCTTAACCCACTTTTAATATCAATGTTTCACACAGCTCTGCAAATCCTCGAAATCTTGAGAAATACTACCATAAGTATTCATTTAGGATGAAAAAACAGCAAAGAGGACCCAGAGCTAGCTGGAAGGGGCCTGACTTAATGCTAGGATCTAGGTAATAAAATCAGTGTGTTTCAGGCATTGGTGGAAGATACTGAGGTAGACCTTGAAACCATCACAGAAACTTGGGCCACACAGAACAATGACTGGCACTTGTCAGTCTCAGGTTACACAATGTTTAGATGGAATATAGGGAAAGGCAAAGGGGACAGCATAGATCTGTATGTCAGGGAGGGCTTAGAGGCCATGGAGAATGGACACATCATTGGAAGCAATGGAGGGAGAAGCAGAATCAATGTGGGTTTACCTCATGCCAAGTCAGGCAAGAAATTAGGGGTAGCGTGATCTATAGACCACCAAGATGAGGGGAAGCAAGTGATAGGTAGTTAAGTGTATAGCTAGCAATGGGAGTGAAGAAGGGGCTACTGGTGGTAGTGGGTGACCTGAACCTGCTGGATATTGACTGGGACATTCCAGCATCCAGGGGCACCAGAAGTTAGTCCCTATTGGATACAATGCAGGCCTGTCTGCTAGTGCAGCTGGTTAAGAAACCCACCAGACAGGTGGCCATTCTTGATTTGGTGCTTACCAACTCCAAACTGTGGGGGAGTGAGGGTAAGGGAGCCACTGTGGTCCAGCGACTTGGCCCTTTGGACCGGAATGCCCTCATCAAGAAATGAAGTCCTTGACCTCAGAGGAGAGGAGTAGACTTCAGCTGGATAAGGGAGCTAGTCTGAGACAATCTGACCACAGTGGAAAGCACTAGAGGTGTTGAAAAAGATGGGGGGCAATGAAGGGGACCAATCCTGAGACAGCAAAGTCATGCCTGAGAATTGCTACAAAATGAAACAGGTACTAGAGACCAATGCAGTTCTCAGAAAGGATCAGGGAAGCAGTGAGTGTCAAGAGAAAGGCTGTTACCAGGTGCAAGGAAAAGCCAGGGGAGGAGGAATGGGGTGAGTACCAAATAAAAATTAGGGAAGCAAAGAGGACGGTCAGGGAAGCAAAGGCAGACATGGAGTAGCATATTGGGAAATGGATCATTGTTTAACCAGAAGTAACACACTAAGCTGAAGCTTGTTTCTAGATGCAACCTGGGAGCACAAGGAAGTTAAGTGGCTTGCTCAGGATCACACAATATGCACCTAGGTGGCTGTGGGATTCAAACCCAGGTTTCCAGATCTGCAGCTCAGAACCTTAACCCACTGCGCTCTACTGCCTCCTTATTGCAGAGGGGGTCAAGAGTGGGGAAAAGCAATCATTCAGATGCAGTATATTGAGGGAAAAAAGAAGCAAGGAGGGGTATTGTTAGGCTACAAGAGTGGAGGGGAGATTACCAGATGAAAATAAAGAAAAAAACACCCATCCTTAATGATTTCTTCTGCTCTGTCTTTGCAAGGGAAAACAGCAGGCCCCTGCCTGAAAGCAGTGTCAAGGCAGCTGTCAGGGGCATTACTGAAATGAGTCAACCAGTATTTACCAGAGACAGGGCTCAGAATGGATCTGAAGCCCTCAAAGTAAATAAAGCCCCAAGGATGGATATGATTCACCCAAGGGTACTCAAGGAATTGGCTGCAGAACTGAATGAGCCCTTAGTAGTGCTATTCAGTAGTTCAGTTCCAAGAGGTGTAGTTCCAAAAGACTGTAGGGTAGTTGATGCAATCCTGCTACACAAGGGTGGGGGACAAGGAGAAACCTGGGAATTACAGACCTTTCAACCTTACCTCTGTAACAGGTAAACTGATTAAGCAACTGATCAAAGAGGACCTTGCAGACTACCTAAAGAGCAATGGTCTACAGGATAGTAAACAGCATGGGTTTGTGACAGGGAGGCCTTGTTAGACCAACCTGATAATTTTCTCTGACTTGGTAACAAAGGTAGTAGATTAGGGCCATGCTATGGATTTACTCTACTTTGATTTCAGCAAGGTTTTCAACTCGATGTCATACAGAACATTACTGAAGAAGTTGGAGGTCCTGGGCATGGCTAGGGACATAATTAGATGGGTAGTAAACTGGATGAAGGACAGATGACAGTTGGTGGTGGTAAATGGGGTCAAATTGCAAGACAGCGAGGTCATGAGTGGGATGCTGCATGGATTTGTCCTGGGCCCTGTCCTCTTCAGTATGTTCATTAACGACATTGGAGAAGGCATCTGGAGCAAGCTGTGTGTCTTTGCAGATGACACAAAGCTGTGCAGTAGGGTAGATAGTGATGAAAGGATCAGAGATATGCACAAGGATCTACAAAGGCTAGAGAGGTGGTCTAAGGTTTGGCAGTTGAAATTAAAAGAAAAAAAATGCAAGGTTATGCAAAAAAGCATGACAGAGTTCTGGATGTGAGGGGTGAGGGGTAGAACTGAGGGAGTCATCACTAGCGATGCCCTCAAATCAAGCCAGTGTAATGAGGCCTACAGTAAGACTAACAGGATGCTGTGGTGTAGCAGAAGTGGCATTGACAGCAGGAAATGGAGGTACTACTACTTCTATTCAGGTTACTGTTGTGGTCGCACCTATAATACTGTGCTCAGTTCTGGAGGCCTCACCTAAGTAAAGACAGGAATTTTTTTGCAGCATGGAAAGCGCCCTAGATGGGCTTATGTCAAGCTGGTGGCCCCTAAGGTTGCTGGTGATTTGTGTCTTCTGGACTTTTTACTTTAATATCATGCCACCCAAGGAGCTAAATATTTTCACTGGAATTCTCCTCCTTATCTCCAGGACTTTCCTAATCACCCACAATGTTTAGATATAGAGGCAGAGTTATGTTTGCAACAGGGCCTTGATTTATCTTCTTTTTTTTAGAGTAAGTTTATTTTATACTTCAGATAGATACAAGAAAGAAAAAGAACAACTACAATAACAGTAACAAAACACCAACATCTATCTATCATGTACAGTATAGCGCATGAATAACTTAGGCAAAAAGGAGGGTAGTAATGGTAATACAATGCATGAAATAATGATTTAAGGGTGAGATATATTAAAAAGACAAGGTTTCTTCACTTTTGGCAAAATATTGTGCAGCAACACAACCTAAAAGTGAAATCTAAGGAACAGAAGAGCTGTAATACTTAAGACAATGAGTAAAGTGCATGCAATTTTAGTCATTTTTATGTTTGCTTGCATGCATGTGCAAGAAACATAGTGTGACGATCCAAAATGCAGTGCCGTACAGTTGAAAGGGAGAGCACCGCTTGAGTGAGCAGCGTTCCCCCTCCCCACACACACACACATGCGAGCGCACACATATTGCGTGCTCATGTGCTCCTACCTCCCCCGCACAGACTGGCTGATGACCACAGGGTTCCCAATCCCTGTCGGCTTCCACACCCCTGAAACAAGCTTTCCAGTTGCCACACCGGGAGCCTCCACCCCATACGGCAAAATAGTGACAAGCAACGGGTGCCCAACTCTATTGGCTCCAGGCCCCCCAAACAGCCTTCCAGCTGCCATGCTGGGAGCCCACCCCAGTGTGGCAAAACTGTGTGCCAATGGGGCGCCCAATCCCCCGTTGGCTCCAGGCCCCCCCAAAACAGCCTTCCAGCTGCCATGCTGGGAGCCCACCCCAGCGTGGCAAACATCCCGGGTCGTCTTCCAAAATAAAACCTGTAAACAAAAAAAGGTCCCTCGTAGTCTCCCTGCCCCCACCCGCACCCACCAACTGTGCATCCTGCCTTCCCACATCCCCCTCATCCCATAGTTACCTCCAGAGTCTGGCGCAATGATCTTCGGTGGACCAGGAACACGTCTGCACTCTTCAAACCCGACCGCGAACTGAGGAAATGCCAGTAAGCTGTATAATGTAATAAATAGTTTTTTTTCAACTTTGATGCATAGCTCAGGCAATTTTTTGAATTTTGGCACCAAATTTTCAACATGGGGTTTTTGGGACCCTTCCTCATGAATTCTTGAACTGTCATGGCGTTAATCCGGCCCGAAGGGTGATTTTGCGGTCACTGTGAATAATCACCTTTTAGGAATGATTAAGGAAATGACAGTGCCAGTGTTCATAAGGTGGGCTCTCAAAAATTCTATGTTGCAAATTTGGTGAAAAAATTCCTAAAAATGACTGTTTTACAAGCGTGCATTGTGCAGTTCCTATGCATGCTCATAAGTTCGCAAATTTTTAATATTTGCACTCCAGATTTTCAACATTGCCATTTTACCACACCTCCTTATGAGCAGTACAGCTGTCATTTTTCACATCTCTCCCAAAATGTGTTTCTGCACATGTAGCGCACAATGGCGCAGTCAGTGTGCAAAATCAATGTATGGGATACATTAAGAAAATCACAGGGACACTGTTCATGAGCAGAGGTCTTAAAATGGCTATGTTGAAAATTTGGTTAAAAAATTCCTAAAAATGACTGTTTTACGAGCGTGTGTTGCTCAGTTCCTACACATGCTCGTAAGTTCGCAAATTTTTAATATGTGTGCTCCAGATTTTCAACATTGCCATTTTACCACAACTCCTTATGAGCAGTACAGCTGCCATTTTTCACATCTCACCCAAAATGTGTTTCCGCTCATGTAGCGCTCAATGGTGCAGTCGGTGTGCGCAAGCAATGTTTAGTTCAGATTAAGAAAATCACAGTGACACTGGTCATGAGCAGAGGTCTTAAAATGGCTATGTTGAAAATTTGGTGACAAAAGTCCGAAGATGACTGTGGTTAGGTGAGCATTGTGCAGTTTCCATTCACCCTCGTAAATTCATGAATTTGTAATATTTTCAGTCCAGATTTTCACCAGTGGCATTTTTCCACACTTCCTTATGAACAGTACAGCTGTCATTTTTCACAACATGGCTGAAATGTGTTTTCACACTTTCAGTGCAGAAATGCGTGGTCACTGTGGGAAATCATTGTTCGGGACAGATAAAGAAAATCAGAGTGACACTGTTCATGAGCAGAGGTCCCAAAATGCCTGTGTTGACAACCTGTAGTAAAAAATCCCCAAACTAATTACATTACGGGTGCGCATTGCATAGTTTCTACACACGTTCATGACTTCACCATTTTTTTTTATATTTTCACTGCAGATTTTCAACATTGCCATTTTTTACACCTCCCAATGAACAGTACAGCTGTCATTTTTCACATCCTGTTTGGAATGTATTTTTGCACCTGTGGTGACAAATGCAGTAGTCACTGTGCAAAAGCAGCTTTCTGCTAACAAACTGATATTGCCACTGTTCATGAGGTGGGGGTCACAAAAAAACCATGTTGAAAATTTGGAGTGAAAATACCAACGAATGCCTAAGGCATTAGGGTTTTCGACCATAATGCCCCACCCTGTAGAGAATGACAGGCATCAGGGCTGTGACTTGGGATTGTCGCCTGCAGTGCTCATACCATTCCACCCCCACCAACACCCTGCAGCCACTGAGAGGCATCGAGGTGAGCCTTGGACTCTTCAGCCCCAAAGTTCACCCCATTCTCCTATACCGCACCCATCTCACCGTATTTCCTGAGGGAATGCAGTGCGCATAAGGGCCAAAGAGCCCAAGGCACATCGTGACACTTGTCGGTGTCTGCACGGTAGGGTGTGGTGAAATGGTGTGGCTGTTATGCCTGATGACCCAAAGGCACACCCCAATGCCTGTCACTATCTGCAGGGTGGTGATGGGGTTGGCTTCAGTTCAATACTTCACTGCCATTCCTATTATGCAGCTCTGTAACTCCTACACTACCAATGCCAATGCCAGCAAGCAAACATTCAGTATTGACAAATGCTTGTTTTAGTATATGAACCAAGCCTATTTTGCATACTGGCAATGAGCTTCTCCATGTGCAAGTTATTCAGCAATTCATTAAGCCACTCTGTGTAAACAAAGTTATGCTGATCTTTCCAGTGACGTAGAACAAATTTTTTAACTGACATGGCTATCATTAAAATTTGATATTTGTGTTCTTTAGAGGAAACAATGGTTAGGTCACCTACCAAACAAATTTCAGGGGTGAAATTTATTTATTTAATTCAAAAGTTTCACCAGGAGAGACATACTGAACCGTAAACAACTCATTTCCAGAAGCACCCTGGGGTGGGTAGAGGGAGAAATAGATATCCATACAGCATAAAAATATTTACAGAGTATGTACATTCAAATTAAGGCACACTTTTATACAATATACCATAAACTAAACATCAAGTAATATACATGGAATGTACAAGAGCATATACATAGGAATTATTTACAGAAAATGCAGCATCAGCAGTAAGTAACATTTGCCTACAAGAATAGGGGATGAACCAAGTTAGTGCATGTGGCTAAGGGCAGTCTGGCAAAGGGCGAAGAGTAGAGAGGGGGAGAAAGGAGAAGGCAGAGCATAGGAAGGAGACAAAGGAAGTCCAAAATTATGTTGGGTAGGTAGATGAGATAGAGGAATGGAGAGGGAGAGAGAGGAAGAAGGGGGAGAGATCTGTAGTATGAGAGACGGGGGTAGGTAGGGGAGAGAAGGGGTTAAAGAGCAAGGAAGAAGAAGAAGATATAGGGGCAGTAATGGGGGAGTCAGTGGCAGTTACAGGAGGAGCAGAATAATGTACAAGACTGGAGAAGGAGCAGATGGAAGTACCAGAATGAATAGGGACAGGGAGGGAGATCCAGAGTTTGGGTAGGCAGAAAGAGAAAGCAGCTTGCCCAGCCAAGAAATAATCTTGAATACCTAACAAGGGATCTTTCCTAGTTTGAATCTCAGTCCAAATAGTACGGACAGGAAGGCAGTCCCAAAATATATGTAATAAAGTGCCCTCAGCCAAACCACACCTAGTGCACGTAGTCCAGTCCAGTTTCCCCATTTTGTGCAACTTATAGGGTATATATATATATATATATATATAATATATATATATATAATACCGTATAAATCATGTAAAATAAAAACTGTGTCGGCCTAAGTCTGTCTTGTGTTATGTAGCCAAACGTGCACTTCCATATCTTAGGCCAATTAAAATCGGAGCCAAGGAGAGCCCCTTGCCAGAATGGTATTCTTTTATTGTTCAATCTAATAAGATCATTACAAATAAATAACACGTCATATACAAAAAATGAAAAACACAGACATATAACATTTAAGAATTTCATTAAAATCAAGCTTCTATAAAAGAGCTGTTTCTTAAGTGCATTCTTTAACATGCTAATTAAATTATTGTTTTTGTTCTCAATTTCTTTATTTGCTATAGTTGTACTAAAAAATTGCCCATCCTGGTTATTTTAAATTCATCCTTTGTTGTTAGAAGTATATCAAGTCATACCTCATCTGCACAGTGTTGTAAAGAACAAAATACTTTTAACCACTTTCTTCTTGCCCTTTTATACCACGAACTTCTCGATATGAAATGTAGGCTACTTTCAGTTTCCTGTGCTCCACAATGACATAATGGGGGTGGGATATTCGGAAGGGTTGCGCCGCAGCACAATATTCAAAAGGGGAATGTGCATGGCACAAATCCCGATGCACCGGGTTCATCAGTAATGTATCGTGCGCAAGGGGGCGATCGCATACCCCCGCACATCCCGATATTCAGCCCAGGATGTGCGGAGCCCATGTAGGCACAACCCCATACATGTGCCGCATACAGTTGATCAAAAAAATAAAGGAGCAACAGCCGGCCAACCACAGGTGAGCTGCCATATTGCAGGGTGCAACATGGCAGCAGCCAGCTGTGGGTGGCCACCCTAGCTCCAGCGGCACCCTCCGTCAGGTAGCGCCCCTCCATGCCTGATCATGGGCATATGTATACATATAGAAAGTCTTATATCCCTGGTGGCCCAGTGGACCGCTCACAGCCCGATCACGGGCAGAAGTCTAATGAAAGATTAATCCCCATCCCTGATGGTCCAGTGGTACCCCCATCCCCACTGTCTCACTGAACCCTGCCACCCAACTCCCCCCCGGTCAGCAGCGGGCGGTAGTTCCCCACCCGCAAGCCACCCGGCCACCCGTAACTGACTGCGTGCAAGTACAGCTGTACACCCATTGGTCCACAGCATACTGCTACTACAGTAAAGATATGTGAATGAGTCGGCGGGCGCCAGGTGGTTTGCAGTGGGGAGCTGCCACCCGCCGCTGACCGGAGGAGGAGCGGGGTGGTGGGGCTCAGTGGGAGGGTGGGGAGCGGGGTACCGCTGGACCACCAGGGATGGGGATTCATCTTTCATTAGACTTCTGCCTGCGATCAGGCTTTGAGCAGTCCACTGGACCACAAGGGATATTGGACCTTCTTTTTTTATACATATGCCCATGATCGGGCAGTGGGGCACTTTGCCGGTTGTGTAGGGGGCGTCGGTCCCCAACGGCTGCAGCCTGACAGGGCGCCAGGTGCAAGTCACCGGGGATGGGTGCACCTGCATGTAAATGGGGTCATAATGACATGCAAATAGCCCCATTTGCACCTTGCATGCATTATGGCCCCATTTGCATGTGCACCTTTGAATATTGTGGTTGATGCACCTAGCACAATGGCACTTGCACTAGTGCATCCCCCTGCCCCTCTCTGGCCCATTGCGCTGGTGCAGTGCCACTGCACCATGCACAGTGCAGGTGGCCACAGAGCGATATTCAATGGTGCTGCGCCATGGCGCAGCACCGTTGAATATCACCCTGTCGGCGCCCTGGCACATCCCAGTTGCACTGCGCCCAGGCTAGCACCACTACTTGGCGCAGTCTGAATATTTCACCCTGTGTGTATTAAGTCCCTTGATTTTTTAAACCTTGCCTTAAACACATTAGACTCAAACAATTCAACCATGAACCTTGCATACATTTTCATTTATTCTGGCTTTTCTAGTATATTGCGATAATATTTATATCTATGTATTATATATTATTGTTGTACATACAGAAAATCGTGACATCCTTATTTTTTCTAAATCAATCCTATTATATCTTTTGACAAGTAATTTCTTAATATATTTTTTATTCTACAGTGATATCATGACATTTTTATATGTCCATTCTAACAAACAGTCCAGGCCAATTGAATATATGATCATTTCTACTTAGAGCAACCAGGGGGTTTCCCAATAACCTTTCAGTTTCCACATTTTTCCCTCTGGGCATTTTCTAGCTATCCTGTTTTCATTTTGTTCATTTAACTTAATCCAGTAATTTATTACCCATGACTCTGTTAATGCTTTCAAGTTCGTAAGTTCTATTTTAGTTCTAACAAAAGTTGATGGAATTGTTGGGGGAAATCCCATTGAAGTTTTCAACAACCTCATTATAGGTTTTTCTAGTTTCACTATATACTTATGGTCCCAAAATTCTGATCCATACAAAATCCGCGCATTATATTTTGCTTCAATTGCTGCCACTATAGGTCTTATAGAATGGCCATCATATTTTACATTGAATCATTTCAGTGCTAATGATGTATTCATAACCTTGCTATTTGTCATTATATAATGAGATTTCGAGCATAGGTTTTTCAAAAACACAAGACTTAAGTATGTATAATCTTTCGTTATTTCAACTGATTTAGAATTTATATACCACTTCCCTTGATATTTTTTTATTACCAAGCATTATATTTGTCTTAGTCATATTTATTTTTAGACTCCTTATTCACAAGGGATTCCAATATTTTTAGTTTTTCTTGCAATCCCATCGCTGTTAATGAAAGTAATATAAGATCATCTGCACATGCCATTCCTGGACATGTCTTTGCCGATCTTTGGGGAGTCTGTTATAGAACACTGTAACAGTTTCATCAGTGGGTCAACATATAGTGAGAACAGTGTAGTACAGGAATGCACCCCTGTCTTACTCCCATGTAGGTTGGAAACTGTGGGGACAAGTTTCCCAAGTCGAGCCTGACCTGTGTCGATGTATTGGAGTAAAGCAATTTGACTATATTTATCACCTTTACCAATACTGACACTATATTAAATGTTTATATAGCTCCACAAGCAGTATATGGTACATTTTAGAGATGCCAATGGAGTAATAAAACTGCAGATTTTAAAAAGGAAAGAAAAGGTTCACAGGTATTCCTCCATGGAGGGGAATCCATATTGTGTTTCACCGCATGTTGAAGTTGAAAATATTTGAAGGCTGCATCACCAGCCCATTGGAGCTTTTCTTGGGCAGCAGCAAAAGAAAGAGAAAATTGCCTCCTGATAATTGATCGGAGATGGAGACAGTATCAAGATTTGGCAACCAACCAGGTATAATAGGTTTGCCTCCCAATTGTAAAGTTAAGATTCTGAACAAGAGGTTGGGAAACATCTGTAAAAAGTTGAAGGAAAAAGCCGGCCAAAGAGATGTGCTGACCACTGTGTGACTTATCTGAATGGGGAGGCGTGAAAATTTAGTATAGATAATCGAAAGTGATGAAAGGCTCCAGGCACAAATTTGTTCTCTCGCAATAGTGAGCCATAATGGAGTATGACAATGTGGGATCTGGTTCTATAGGACAAACCACTGAAGAAGGTAATTTAGGCCTTGATTTATCTTCGCTACTTTATTTAAAGGCCATATTTTTGCCACATTTCTTAAAGGATACACCTGTTTGTACTTCACTAACCATTTTTCCTTGTTGCATCAAATTACTGAATCTTCAATAATATCCCCACTTGACTATCTGTTATGGCAAAATGTTAATTTTCAAATTGTTGGAAAAACTATCTGTAAACCTTCAACACCTGCTGTCTAGAGGTATACAGATGGTAAAAGTTGGTAGGGGACACTGTACAACCACGAAAACACAGTCCATGAAAAATAGAAATATGCTCATTACCTAGTTCTTCTGATGGTTGCAAGATGGCTTCACTAGTTGGGGAGCAGGCTTTCTTCTTAGATTCCCAGGGTAGACTGCAGGGGGCAATGCTCATTAGCAGGAACACATGCACAGTTCAAATTGATTACATTCAGTGTCCTTTCCAAAATCAAAATGCAAAATGTATTCAATGCAAACAGAAACAATTAATAACCACCCCATGGAGAGTGGGGGTAACACACACGGTGGGGGTACTTAACAGGCTGAAACCAGACATTTCTTCTGCAGCAATCTCTTTTTCCTACAGACTGATTTATTGTATGCAGATATTCCCTTCAGCCAAAAAGGCTACATTCCTGACAGCAGCAATATGGTGGGCCGAGGCGGGCCACACTTAGATCTATTTCATATTCAGCAGTACTCTCACTTCATATCCCTTCATTTTACTCTGACTTTAGACAGGCACTTGCTTACTTTTTCCTTCTCTGAGTCTCAGTCAGACTTCAGCTGAGGTTGCAATTGTGACAGCATGAGACGTTTCTACTGTCCCAATCTCATTTCTTACTTTTCCTTTCTTCAAACCTTCTCTGGGGAGTATCTTACAATACAGGGAGCATCCTCTTTACTTCAAGGTCTTACAGAGTTAACTTGGAGTTCTTTTAGCAAGACCCGAATCACCAAATACCTTCCAGATACCCAATCACCGATACCACGCACCAACTATTCTCCCCAAGGAGTTCCAAACAATTCCTGGACCTACAGAGACCAAGGTCTCCCCAAGGAAGCTGGCACACTCCCAGACCTATAGAGACCCAGAGGCACTATCTGCTCATGCAGCAATTTCAATTTCTAAACTACCTTCACCCGGGGGACTGCTGCTTGTGCCACATGGAGCACCTGGATGGTCTGCCACTCCACCAGGGTCCCAATCAAGCATTCCCCACATGGACCTTTCCCTGCATCCACAGCCTGCCCAGCCTGAGATCCCAACCACTGTAACAGCCACTGGCAAGGGAATTAGGAGGAGAGCTGCCACCTCTTCCCCATAACAGTCCAGGCTGCCACCTCTGAACTGCACCCCAGTCCCCATCTGCTAGGGCAGGCCAACCCACAGAACATACACCAATTCCCAGGCTGCACTTACCCACAGGTGAGACTACTCAAAATACAGGGCTCCCACTGGTGCTTACTCTACCAGGGTGCCAGAGATCACTTGGAAGGCTGTCATAATGCTTGCTTCTTGGGCTCCGGCTCCCACACTGCACCGAAAGGCCATGAACTCGCTCCACTGCTCCCCTTCTTTACTGCCCAAACTGCCACTTCTCCATAGGCAGGTCTTCAAGGGAGGAGGGTCAGGGTGACAAGCAGTCCACCCCAGCCCTGCTATAGCCCTCCAGCCCAACTTGCAGGCCAACCCCCCCACCCCTCTTTCTTCTGCTCCCCTCGGATCTCACCCCAAATGGCACCAAACCCTCTTTTATACCCCTAGGATGAGGACCCCTGCCAGCAACAAGCAGGCCTACATCCCAGACCTACTGGCACCATAGCTCTTTCTGTCTCTCTCTCTCTGCTCTCTCTCTCTCTCTCTCTCTCTCTCTCTCTCTCTCTCTCTCTCTCTCTCTCTCTCTGCCTAACTACAGATGCTTAACTAGTAAGCTCCCAGAGGGGTTACATATCAACAGACCGGAGTGGCAGGAAAAGGGCATTACTCACCTATACCATCTGGTGCACGATGGATGATGGATTACTTTTCTTCAGCTTCAGGAGATATACTAAGTGCTCATGAGAGATGCTTATTTTTTTTGTGTAGCTTTGACATGCCATAATTAAGGCCATAGGTACCCCGCCACCGGAGGGGGTTGACATTTAAAATGTTTCTGATTTAATGCAGAGAGTAGTGGAACCTCACTATCTCTCATTCATTCAAGATACTTTGTACTGTGATGTGCTGTATATTTGGGCAGCCTTCAGCCTATTAGTCCAGGGTCTTTTTATGGGAAGCCCCTCCACCATAACTGGGATTCTGTCTGGGTCAGTGTGTACAGATATATGAAGACAGACAGATATCAGTCAATACAATTCAAGATCCTACAAGATATTTATTATACTCCTGAGAACCTGCACGCCTGGAGGATTTTGGGTTAGCCTTTATGCCCTAAATGCCAATCTGATGCTGCCAAACTTAAACATATGCTACTGGACTGCCCACACACCCAATCCTTGTGGTTACAAGTCTCCAATTCTCTTGATCCCTTACTAGGCTTGCAAGATTGTTTTCCGCCAGAGTGGTGCTTGCTGGGTTTGGGAGTGGAACAATTAATGGGGCTTTGTAAATATTATTTCATGTTGATTACTATGGTTGTTAAGATGGTAATTTTATGACATTGGAATGACCCTAGTTTTGCTACATTATTAGAATGGCACCCTGAAGTTCTGTAAGCTCTACATCTGGAGAAAATGTGGGCTTCTGTCAACCACAAGCAGGATTCTTTCTGTTCAGGTTGGGAACTGCTTTATACCTTGTTAGAAATGTCAGATCTGTCATGATCCAAGCTAATCCAGAATCATAGGGCTTTTGTTTGTGCTTTTAACTGGTGGGATGCCGACCTTGGAATGGGGAGCATGTGGCGAATCTGTCTGACTGAGCCATGGAGGTTAGGAGGGGTGGTGGATAGCTTAGCTAAGGGGGGTATGTGAACTTGTTTTGTTTTGATTTTTTGTTGTCTTCTATGTATGTCCAATTGTATCTAGTTTTGCACTGTATTTGACTTGTGTAATTGCTTTTTATAATATCAGTAAGGCATATTAAATAAAAAAGGAGGGAAGGACAGGAACAGGCTGAAGGCAATACAATGCAGGATGACCAAAATAATTCAGGGTCAACAAGGTGGATCTTATGAAGATTGTCTCAAGGCATTGAACATGTACTTGCAGGATACCAGGCAAAACAGGGGGGATATGATAGAGACCTTCAAGTTTCTAAAGGGAACTATTTAGCAGGAGTACAGAGTGAAGAACTCAAGGTCACATGTGGAAACTGGCAGGGGGAAAGTTTGAGAGGGATGTGAGGAAACTCAGTTTTATGGAAAGGATGGTGAGCCATGGAGCAGTCTGCCAGTAGAACTGGTTGGTGCCAAGACTGTAAATGGTTTCAAGCATAGCTGGGACACACTGAAGAGTTTGGTAGCTGCTCAGGTCGGTAGTAGTAGTAGGAAGAGGAGCAGAGGATGGACCAGGAGGGATTAAACCCCATCTAGACAATAGGTCTCAAGGCAGATAGGGAACTCAGACTAGATGGATGTTTGGTCTTTTTCTGCCATCTGTGTTTCTCTGTTATTACATGTCTATGTGTACAATTATGGCATCTCTTATGGTTATAAGAGTGACTTCTCGAGTTCTTTGAGTGAGAGAAATGTGAAGCAAGCTTATACAATTCTGGCTCATAGAGGTCTAGAGAAGATGCTCTAATAACCATACAGTAAAAGATGACAGAACTGTACTTATCAGCATATTATAAATCATGTTAAAACATTGTTTTTTAAAAAGGCTTGAATTTTAAATAAAAATTGTTTACTTTGTAGAAAATAAGTCAGCCCTTATGTGGGAAATGGACTGTTCCAATTGAACTTCGAAATTCTTGTCTTACAAACTGTTTGCATGACAGACCCTCTCATGTGTATTATAGACAGAGGGAGCATCATGCGGTGCTCCCTACCAACACAGCTCTCCTGTCCTTTGAGCAAGAGACAAGCTTATGTTGATAAGACTGCATCACACATAGCAACATATAAATGGACAGTTGCCCAATGGACAAGCTGACCCATGTTTTGTTTTTAATGAAAGGTGTTTTTTTTAAATACTACCTCCGCCAATCTATAATGTGTTGATACTTCCCTCGGGCAACTCGTTGCAGAATATGAGTGGTTTCACTTGTTTTTGTATTCCACAGCAGCACAGCTTTGCTCCCTGTTCTGAAAAACAATGAATAGGTGTGCAGCTACTCTTGTCCTGCAACAAGTGACTCTGGGAGACCTATTATCGCACATAATAGTGTTGAGAATGTTTTGGAATAAACAATTCCTTTGGTGAAAAAATTATAACATAATTTATAATTTCAGAAGTGTACTTTTGAAGTCGGACAAAAGAGTGTCAGTTTCTTCATCTTGTAAGTCCCATACAATATGTCCACTGTTACCTCTGATTAGAGAAATTGTTGTACTCTTGCCTGTGATGAATTTCTTTGCAGAATTAGTCAGACTATGTAATATGCATGTTGCACTTTAGTCAGGTTATCTTGTTGGAAGCCTTCCAACAATATATTTTCTGGTACATTCTCTATTTCTCAACTTTCTCACTTATCCTCCACCAGCTGTTCTCAATATTTCCCAGTTTACTGGAAAAAAAAAAAACAAAGTGTGTGTGTGTGTGTGTATGTGTGCGTGCGCACACACATTGGGGGGGCAGCTTTCTCCACACTGCAATCTCCATAGCATATCCAAAAAAATCTTCTATCATGCCTACTCGTGTGCATTTTATTATTTTATTATTTATTTATTTAGTTTTTGTTAACCGGGTAGGTGCACTAGCCAACAAGACTATTTTTCAGGTACGACCATACTTTTTTCTCTTAACAATTCAAAGCAAGTTCAAAACATGCTATTTAAAAGTCTCTTTGTTAGTGAACTATTTCTGCAGAATGTGCATCACATGTCGATACAAGACAGGCAGTATTATGCCCCACATATGGGACTGCATTGATAAATTGACTGGTACAGTACAAGAATGAAGGGCAAATGTGCCAGTAAAATATAGTGCTGCATTTGTGTGGACCTTCTACAGGACACACCTGTTTTAAAAATCTAGGCCACTCATTTTACTAGATCATAATGTTACGTGCCATTAAATCCCTTTGAGTGTTGAAAATTGACCCAACTGAACTTTTCAGTGGTTCAGCAAAAGTTAGTTAATGAGTCTGTGATGCCTCTATAGCATGGCTTGGAAATGATACATATTGTTGTTTTGCTTGACATGCACAAGAAACATGTTGCGACAGCTGCTAGAAGTAGCAGGTTGTGGAGGTGCAGTCGTGTTGTGGCCAATGCCCCTACTGCTTTGTGGGGCTTTGTCTGTGGCACCAATAGAGGAGCATGCTGTCTATGACAACAGTGCAAAATGTGCCACCCACTTGAAACATTTTCGCTGCAGCACTGAGGGAGTGCCCTTTCATTGCAGGGTGTGCTTTACCCAGTGTTACATTTCATTAAACATGGCGGCGGCTGCCGCCGTCAGCCTCTAGTCCCCAGAAAGTCCAATTCCCCTGTCAGCATGCCCTCTGCCCAGTTAATTTGCCAATGGGGGAGCCTAATCCCCATTGGCATAATATCCTATATACTAATTTATGTGCCGAGGGGTGCTCAATCCCCCTCAACATTATGCTGCCCCCCCAACACAGACCCCATTTCTTTTTTTGCTGACAGGGTGCCCAATCCCTGTTGGCTCCAGTCCCCCCACAAAAGAAAGAAACACTTAGGTGGCACACTGGAAGCCTACCCCAGCATGCCAAATGTCCCTATAAAAAGAAAACCTTCCATGATGTTTTTTTTTACCTGTGAAAGAAAAACAGTCCCTCGCTGTCCAGTGACCCCTCCCCCAACGCCACCCACCCTCTGTGCACCCAACCTCCCAACAGCCCCCATCCTATACTTACCTCTGGAGCCTGGCACGATGATCTTCTGTGGACCAGGGACACGTCTGCACTTTTCAAAGCCAACCGCGAACTGAAGAAATGCCGGTAAGCTGTATGATGGCATAAATGCTTTTTTTTCAACTTAGGTGGATATCTCAGCCATTTTTGTGACTTTTAGCACCAAATTTTCAACATGGGGTTCTTGGGACCCCTCCTCATGAATTCAGTCACTGTCATGTCACTATTCAGTCCCGAAAGGTGATTTCATGGTCACTGAGCAGAATCACATTTCAGGAAAGATTAATGAAACAACAGTGTCACTGTTCATGAGGAGGGCTCCCAAAAAGCCCATGTTGCAAATTTGCTGCAAAAGTTCCAAAAAATGACCGTGTTACGCCTTGCACTGTGCAGTTCCAACACACGCTCATAACTTCGAGAATGTTTAATATTTTCAACATTGCCATTTTTTCACACCTCCAAACACAGTAGTTAGAGCAGTAAACACTAAGGTAGAGAAGTCAGTAGGGAGCAGGACAGGGGTAAATGCAGAAAAAGGCAGTAAGGATGGGGATGGGGCTAAAAGGGGTAAGGCCATCAAAAAATGGAAGGCAATGAGTACCAATGCCTACAGTCTGTGTAATAAGCTCCCTGAACTAGTGGCCTTGATGGAAGAGGGATGCCTGGATATTGTGGCAGTCATTGAAACATGGTACACAGAGAACCATGACTGGGATGTCAACATACCAGGATACACAATCTACAGGAGGGACAGGGTTGGTAAAAGAGGAGGAGGAGTAGTTGCTCTCTATATGAGGGAAGGGATTAAAGCAACAGAACTAAAAAGTAAACAGGAAGTTGATGAGTCACTATGGGTCATCCTGGAGACAGGAAATGGCACCACAATCTGCATGGGGATTGTGTACAGACACCTATCTCAGGGGGAGGAAATGGACAAGGAAATGATAGAAGGCATCCTTAAAATTACAGAAAAAGGGGAGATATTGCTGATGGGGAACCTGAATATGCCAGATGTTAACTGGAGTACCTTTGCTGCAGGCACATCCAAGATCAGGGTCATTCTTGGTGCCCTATGGGGGCATGCCTCAGACAGCTAGTGTTGGAACCCACTTGGGAGGGAGCAATCTTAGACCTGGTACTCTCAAATGGGGAAGGAGAAAGGATCTCAGATTTAGAAGTGGGTAGCCATCTGGGAACAAGTGACCACCAAACAGTGTGGTTCAGAATAAACACAGCCATAGAGTCAAGCCATACAAAAACAAAAATATTGGACTTTAGGAGGGCTGATTTGGAGAAAATGAGAGAGTGCCTCAGAAAAGCACTAGCAAACGGGCAAGAAGGAGGGGTGGAGGAACAATGAGGAATACTCAAAACAGCCATCACAGAGGCAACAAGCCTTTGTGTGAAGCAAATCAATAAAACAAAATGAAGGAAAAAACACTATGGTTCTCAAAAGAGGTGGAAGGGAAGGTTAAGGAGAAAAGGATAGCATTCAGTAACTATAAGGAAACACAGAAGGAGCTGGTCAGAGAACTTTATCAGTTAAAGCAGAAGGAGGCAGGGAAGGCAGTCAGAATAGCAAAGGCACAAACTGAGGAAAAGATAGTCAACTCTGTTAAGAAGGGGGATAACACCTTTTATAGGTACATTAGGGAGCAAAGAAAGACCAAGGGAGGGATACATATACTTAATAAAGGGGAGGGAATATGGGCAGAGAGTGACAGTGAAAGAGCAGGGATACTGAACGAATATTTCTGTTCAGTATTCACAACGGAAGAGGAGGGGGAGGTACCTAAACCAAACAAGAGAAACACTTGGGGGGGGGTCAATACCAGTCCATTCACAGAAGAAAGGGTTTTGAAAGAACTCTAGAAACTGAGGGTGGACAAAGCAATGGGGCCTGATGGAATTCACCCCAGAATTCTAAAAGAACTAAGGGTAGAACTAGTAACAGCACTGACTACTCTCTTTAACAAATCATGGGAGGATGGGGTGGTACCTGAGGACTGGAGGAGGGCAGATGTGATTCCTCTTCACAAAATTGGGAGCAGGGCAGAGGCAGGAAACTATAGACCAGTTAGTTTGACCTCAGTGGTAGGGAAAATGATGGAATCACTTCTGAAGGAAAGAATTGTTGAGTACCTAGAGGCCAGTGGGGCACAGGACCCAAGGCAGCATGGTTTTACTGCAGGAAGGTCATGTCAGACAAACCTAATAGATTTCTTTGACTGGGTGACCAAACTAGTAGACCAGGGAGGGGCTGTGGATATGGCCTACCTAGATTTTAGCAAGGCATTTGACACAGTCTCACACAAAAGATTAATATACATGTTAACCAGCCTTGGAATGGGTCCCAACATGGTATCCTGGATAAAAAATTGGCTGGACAACAGGACGCAAAGGGTTATAGTAAACGGAGTTCACAGGGAAGATAGGAGGGTAACTAGTGGGGTACTGCAGGGTTCAGTACTGGGACCAGTCCTCTTTAATGTCTTTATAAGTGACATTGGAGAGCACCTGGAAGGAAAAGTATGTCTCTTTGCAGATGACACAAAGATCTGCAACAGGGTTGATACACAAGGAGGCGTAGAAAGGATGAGAAGGGACTTGGCAAGGTTGGAGGAATGGTCAAATATATGGCAGCTCAGATTCAATGCAAAGAAGTGCAAGGTAATGCATCTGGGAAACAAATACCAAGGGGAAGAGTACAGAATGGGGGTGAGATAATAACAACAACAAAAATTGAAAAAGACCTAGGAGTAATTACATCAGATGCCCTAAAGGTGGGCAAGCAATGTGAGAAGGCAGGCTGGGGGGATACTGGGATGCATAGGGAGAGGCATCAACAGTATAAAGCAAGAAGTAGTTATCCCTCTGTACAGACAGTTGGTGAGACCCCATCTAGAGTACTGCATGCAATTCTGGAGACCCCATCTCTGCAAAGACATAGACAGAGTGGAGGCTGTTCAGAGGAGGCAACCAAAATGGTGCAGGATCTGCACCAGAAGACATACGAGGAGAGACTAAAGCAGCTTAATATGTATACCCTTGAGGAAAGGAGGGAGAGGGGGGACATGATAGAAACTTTCAAGTATCTCAAGGGAATTAACAAAGTACAAGAAGGTAGTATCTTTCAGAACAAGAGATGTGCAAGAACAAGGGGGCACAATTTGAAGATAGAGGGGGGATGGCCCAGAGGTAATGTTAGAAAATATTTCTTCACAGAAAGGGTTGTGGATGCATGGAGCAGCCTTCCTGAGGAGGTTGTGGAGTCAGGAACAGTGGGAGAATTCAAGAATGCATGGGACAGACATATAGCAATTCTCGTGGGGGTGTAAGAGGAAGTAAGCTGTTGATTAACTAGAATCTGCAGCTTATTCATCAGGTATAGAAATGGACAAACTGGGTGGGCCAAGTGGTCCTTATGTGCCATCAAATTCTATGCTTCTGTGTTTCTCCTTATGAACAGTGCAGCTGTCATTTTTCACATCCTGCCCGAAATGTGTTTTCGCACCTCCGGTGCACAATGGCACGGTTGCTGTGGGAAATCAATGTTCAGAACACATTAAGAAAGTCACAGTGACACTGTTCATAAGCAGAGATCTCAAAATGCCTATGTTGAAAATCTGGTGACAAAATTCCAGAAAATGACTATGTTATGAGTGTGCATTACGCAGTTTCCACGCACGCTTGAAACTTCAAGAAATTTTAATATTTTCACTCCAGATTCTCAACATTGCCATTTTTTCACACCTCCTTATGAAAAGTACAGCTGCCATTTTTCACATCTTGCCTGAAATATGTTTTTTTACATCCGGCGCACAATGGCGCGGTAGCTCTGGGAAATCAATGTTTGGGACAGATTAAGAAAATCACAGTGGCACTGTTCATGCGTGGAGGTCCCAAAATCCCTATGTTAAAAATCTGGTGATAAAATTCCACAAAATGAACTCGTTACAAGCGTGCATTGTACAGTTTCCACACACACTCGTAACTTCCAGAATGTTTAATATTTTCTCTCCAGATTTTCAACATTGCCATTTTTGTGACACCCTCCTCCTTATGAACAGTTCAGCTGTAGCCTTTCACATCCTGCCTGAAATGTGGTTTCACACACCTGGCCCACAATGGGTGTGGTCGATGTGCGAAATCAACATTCAGGACAGATTAAGAAAATCACAATGCCACTGTTCATGAGCAGAGGTCTCAAAATGCCTATGTTGAAAATCTGGTGCAAAAAGTCCCCCAAATAATTGCATTATGGGTGTGTGTTGTACAGTTTATAGGCACACTCATGACTTCACCAATTTTTTTATATTTTCACTCCAGATTTTCAACATTACCCTTTTTTTAAGCCTCCTCATTAACAGTACAGCTATCATTTTTCACATGCTGTTCAGAAAGTGATTTTGCACCTGTGATGCCTAATGGCACAGTCGCTGTGCAAAATTACCTTTTGGCTAACAAACTGATAGTGTCATTGTTCATGTGATGGGGTCACAAAAAGCCCATGTTGAAAACTTGAACTGAAAATACCAAGAAATGCCCAGGGCATTAGGGTTTCCGACCATAATGACCTGCCCTGTAGGGACTGATAGGTGTCAGGAGTGTGACTTGGGACTGTCGACAGTAATGCTCATGCCATTCCACCCCCACCCTGCAGCTAGTGACAGACATTGAGGTGTGCCTGGGACTCTTCAGACCCAAAGTTCACCCCATTCTCCTATACTGCACCCATTTCAGTGTATTTCCTTATTGAATGGGGTGACTGTAAAGTCGAACACCCCATGGCACACTTCGACACTTGTCAGTGTCTGCAAGGTAGGGTGAGGTGAAATAGCATCAGTGTTATGGGCAACAACCCAAAGGCACACCCCAATTCCAGTCCATCTCTACAGGGTGGAGGTGGGGTTAGCGTCATTTCAGTACTTCACTGCCATTCCTATTTTGCATCTGTCTAACTCCTGCACTTCCAATATTAATACCAGCAAGCAAAGATTAGGCATTGACAAATGCTTGTTAGTTATATTTTCAGTTTTTATCTTCCTTTATTCTCAGTTACTAAGGAAACACACATAGAAACAGTATACAGTGCTTGTGCTTCAAACATCCTCTCATCTTGTTGCTTGTCTACATGGGATGTCATAATCTCCTACTTGCAACATCATAATCACTTTCATGACAACCAATTGTTATTCATAAATAGCAGATTATGACATCAAAGTAGACAGACAGTAGAAGCAGATGTCTATGGGACAAGGATCCCTCCTCACAAGCAGTTTCTTGTACTAATAAAGACAGTCAGAGGAGGATAAATACAGACAATATGTGACATATTAGCAGAAATGTGCGTAAGTATTCTGTTTCTGAAATAGTTCCCAGAGATGGTACAGGCTCATTAAGACATTAAAAGGTCAGTTCTATTTTTCTGGTGGAGTGGGAGTGAGGGATAAACAACAGACCATCATAACAACTTTTAACTACATAGAGGTAACTAAGCACTGCTTTTTAAAATAGTCATCCCTTATTGTTTTCATAACCTACAAGTATTATTCCATATTGCCTACGTAAATGTTTGGTATTAAGATGTTAAAATTAATACTGAAAATCCATTGAAGTTTATACCAACTAGTTACATAGTTCTAATGAAGAATCTCCTTCTGGAACACTTATCACATGATAATGGAGTAAGCAAATGTGGTTTTCGTGATTCAACCTGTCATATATCTACTAGACAAAGTTTACTACATGGTTATCCTTGCTTCTGTTTTTAGGATCTTTTTTATAATGACATCACAGACTTCTTAGAGAGATCATGAAATGAAAACAGATTGTTTTCATGTCCCCAATACAGTACATCAAGTGGGTCCTTCAGTCTCTTTTTGTATTACAGTTATTCTGCATTTCCTGCACTTTTGCATTTAGTAATGCATAGTATATCCCACAAAGGCTATTTTGGATTCACCACCATGTTTGACATGACTCTTTAATGAAATATAAAAAAGGCATCAACCAGATGTTAGGGATTTCCATATTCATGAACTCTCCTACATAATTTATGACCATTCCTGCCACCAACCAATCATTTAAAGTGCATTATTTTATCCTCACATGGAAATGCTAAGTGGGACAAACTTCTTCACCCAAGGGAACTTTTATTGAAACAAATTTATCTGTTGCTATAAACAAAGTAAAATCAGACGACCTCCAACACGTGCAAAATCCTTGTTATCCCTTGAATCAGAAAAGTAAACAAAGAATTAAGGAAGACAGAGATTGTGAGCCCACCTTGTGACTTTTTCATGGTATGCTCCAAATATTCTGTAACATTCTTAGTCTATTATATTGTACTTGTTAGTAAATCCTCAGTCATAACCTTCACATTACTGAACCTGCACAAACAAAAAGGAATTACCACTGCACCCTATACTACAATAGCAGTCAAAAGATTAAGCGAATGTTTAAATTATATGACAGAACCTTGAAAGTAATATGTTCATGCCAGCGTTGATTGTAATTTATGGTTATATAGAGCAGGAGCAAGGGTACTTTTCTCA
This sequence comes from Neoceratodus forsteri, assembly GCA_016271365.2. Taxonomy (NCBI): domain Eukaryota; kingdom Metazoa; phylum Chordata; order Ceratodontiformes; family Ceratodontidae; genus Neoceratodus; species Neoceratodus forsteri. The sequence continues at coordinate 641,958,360 of CM028134.1, forward strand.
CTTTCTTAATTAATGGTTGTAAGGATTCATATATAATTCTGTCACTCTTGCTGTCACATATTTCCAGTTTCCATGATACTACAAAGTGTTTAACAAAGTATTCATAAATCACCCACTGCCTTTCTGCTCCAGGTTTTAAAAAATTGCATATAGTAACAGGGTCTTATTTTATTTAAAAATATCACAACATAAGTCATTATGTTGGTTGCTGTAATTTTTTCTCTGTGCAAATAATGGGGTGTTTGTTCTTAGTACAGTATTTATCTGTGCGGTACTTTTCTTGATACCCTCTCCATGTTTCAATGACAATTTCCTTCATTGAAATTAAGAATATACTGTACCTACAGTATAAGTGTAGTGCATGTGGCTAAGAATTTACTATTATATATAATATAAAGTTAGCCCAAACTAGGGATGGTTGCACCACAGGAGATAACAATCAGGTGTATGATCATAAGGGAACATTTGTGTACCTCAGGTGGCTATTACATTGAACCACCAGAGAAGTATATATATTCCCTATGACTACTCACCCTAAAGTGTGTTATCACACTGATAAAATTGGCACTAACATAATTTATAATAAACAAAAGTCATATGGTTCATATTAAGTGTGTGGTTCTGAATAATAATGCGCATTCTTGTGATGTGTCTTGTCTTGACCAATCAGGGTACAGAACTTTAAAGCTCGTATTATAATTTTTAATAAATGGAAGCCATTGACAATCTCTTCAAATCATATCTAAAACAACAAGAACCAAACCAGAAAGGCTCAGTTCTTACATTTTAACATTTGACAGACTGTGATACAGGTGAGTAAATTCTTACAGGAAAAAACAAATAAGAACTGATACACATATCATTTAAATGTAGGACAAATGCCATGCCTTAGCTCTCTTAAAAATACCTACAGAGACTGGAGTGTGCTGCAAAGTAAGAAACATACAGAGGTGAAAGTGACAAATACAGTGGCAGATATGTTGCCTATGAGATAGGATGCCATGCTGCCAGATGAGATGCAGTTTATGCTGGCTCAGTTAAATGGAAACAACCGTACAAAATAGCGGTGATGGAGCAGAAAGTGAAAGTAAAATTATGGGAACCCACAAAAATGGATCAGAAAGGAAATGCTAGCCAGCCTGCTGGCACGACTATAGCACTACTGCTTGCTGCACTGATGAGCCGGATTCTGGAGAAAACTCAGGACACTGGAGGGTCAGCCAGATGGAGGAGGACTGAGCAGCCAAAGGACTGCAGCCCTCCTCTAGGTATGGGATGAGTTGCAGAGCCCAGCAAATGCCTGGTTCCTAGCAAAGGCTAGAGAAAAGGCAGTTTGGGATCACTAGAGTGCAGGGAGGTGGTGCAGTCAGTGATGCACATCTCGCAGGAGTGCATCACATGCATCATGATGACACTGTATGCCATGCCACCCAGGGAAGAAATGGAGAAACTTCCACTCGGCAGGATGATGCCGAAAACCTACAGGCCCTGCACCTGACTATCCAGACCAAGCCAGCGGAACTGCATCTGATTCAATGACAGGGGCTGGAGAACCCTGCCGCAGCCACCATAAGAGGTATGCCCTGAGGGAAGAAACTGGCAGAAATGTCCTGGAGGATGTCAGAGTGATAGGGCTGAGGTATGCAGGGGAGGGGGCCACTCAGAGGAAGGGGGAAAGAGATAAAAAAAAGAAAGGAGATGATAAAATAATGAAGAAAACAGTAAAAAAAGCAAACTTACCATGATGTGTATACTAAGTAAAGCAATGATAATAGCCTCAATTTTAAAGTCTAATTTCATTAATTCCCAAGCAGGGAATGATTGGCATTTTCAGAAACCATATAATGCCCTAGTAGGCTCCTTTCTACATTTCTCAAAGATGCGTTGTGCACCCAGGCAGGGCACGACTTGTCCTCTGATGCTCTATCTCATTAAAATTGAATTACACTTTCCTATCTGCCTACACCCTCCTTTTCCCCAAAAACCTTAGAGGGACTCCATTTAAATTTTGAGACTTATCTCCTAAGCCCACTGCTGCTATTGTGCAACAGCTCCCACGAAATCTGCAAGGGCTGTATGCCTTGCCAGTAGTTCTCAAGTCTCGCGGGAAGCGTAAGGCAGTATGGGACGGGCCGTGGAGATGAGGGGACAGTATGGCTGCTGGGAGTCTCGGTGGGTGGAGCAGATGTTATTTTATTGCCCACTGAGACAAAGAGACTGTAGGACTGCTGAGAATGGCTTTGCAGGCTTGGCTCACTCACCCTGTCTGCTCAACCGGTCATCAGGGAGCTAAGGAGGAAATGCAAATGGAAGGAAGGAGGAAGCTGGACATATGCAAGTATGGCAGGCATATAAGGGGAGGTACTGATCACTTCAGCAGTCGGGTGAATTGTCATGGACTGAGGTGGCTATGGGAGGTACTCAGTTCATGTGGTGGGTAGAGGGAATAGTTAGGGAGTTTTTGGGACATGTTTGGGCTGTCTGGGGCGGGCACTCTGGGAGGGACCTCCTCATTACTGTGTTAATCCACACTGCCCTGTGAGTGCTGTGTCCAGGGGGCACTCCGTGAGGGACCCCTGAACTGCATGTGTCCAGTAGCAGGGAACAGAAATACATGCCACCTGATGTAATGGCTGATGGTGACAGGGGTCACAGTCATGCTGGAAGTGTGGGGAAGAAACTCTACATGAGGGTGTCTTCCCCTGAATAGCTGTTCCCTTCTTATTGTCTATTGATTGTACCCTCTAACTTCGCGAAGCACTTATCATAGACGCATATTCTAGGCTAAACATTTAGCTAACCTTGATGGCTACCAGGCTTAATAACAAAAAATTGAAAGAATGAATTACCTTGCCAATAGAAAGCAGAACTGTTGGGAGCAGATTTGGATCGCGATCAACCTTTTTGATGCATGAAGTAAACTGGATCTAGCTGCAGAGTACTATAAAGGGTGTTCAAATAATCACCCTTACCAGGTGAGTAAATACCATTACCTCTGTGCACTAATTTCCTGTCACTGCACTATGGCAGTGTTTGTATGCACTAATTGACCCTTTACTGCACTACAATGATCTCCAGTGAGCTTTAAAGAGCAACTCTGCACTTCAGCATGTGCTTTCATAAGTAAGATCTTTCAGCTATAACATTTTTGTCATTTTCATTGTCCCTTTCCAAGATTTACAGTACATCTCAGTAGTCTGTCTAAAAGTCTATATAACAAATATTTGCCTCTTCCCTGTTAATCTCACAATTCCTTTGTTTATGACATCATAGTGCTTACCATGGTAACAGACTGCAATGTCACAAAACAGCAATTCTGTGGTTAGCAGGGGAGAGTCAGATTCTGAAAGACTCAGTAAAGGGCTGCATTACCTACAATATTTAGTAGACCAACAGCAGGGACAAGTAAAAAAAACAACTAGAAAACAAGAAAGTTAAAACATAATTGGTGTAAATCTAGTGTTTTTAAGCTTTTCATTATGGCAGAGAGCTGTGCTTTAAAAACTGCTCTAATGTTTTTGGCACACATTTGCTGTTACCTTGCCAGCAACAGTAAAGTGGGAAGAAAAATGCCTATTGGACTAGTCTGTATTTGTTTTTATCACACGAGTGTATTTCAGATTTTTTTTTTTGCTTTGGGACAAGATTTCCAGGTCAGAGGTCAGAGGTCAGCAGCAGCTCAGGGAGAGGACATCTGGTCATGTGAATGCATGGACCAATCCACAGCAGGAAGACTCCGGTGAGCTTTAAAAAGCTCTGCAGTAGTGTTATTGGTGCACATTTTCAGTTGCCTTGCTATGATTAGTGTAGTGAGTAGAAAAATGGCTATTGGGCTGTTTGTATTTGTTTTTAACACACAACTGTATTTTGGGCTTTTTTGGGGGGGAGGACAGGCTTTCAAGGTCGGAGGTTGGTGGCAGCTCAGGGAGAGGACATCGAGCCACCATGATTGCACAAATCAGTCAAGAGACAGCAGGAAAACTCCAGTGATCTGTACAAGATCACAGAGGCAAGCATCCATAGAAGCATCAAATTTGATGGCAAAGGACCACTTGGCATACCCAGTCTATCGATTTTTCCCTGCCTACATTATCACTTCAGACCCCACTTGATCTGCAGCTCTTTTCCCTTCCCTCTTCTTTCCACTATGATTCACTTGTGCCTATCCTATGTATTCTTGAAGTCCACCACTGTTTTCACCCTCACCACTTCCACTGGAAGGCTGTCCCAGGAAACCACCACTCTTTCTGTGAAGAAGCACTTCCTCACATCTCTCCCGAATCTTACCTCCCCCAGCTTCACAGAATGTCCTCTGGTTCTGAGCACCTTTTTCTGAAAACTACTTCTCTCCTGTACCTTATTTACCCCCATGAGGTATTTAAAGGTCTTTTTCATATCCCCCCTCTCCCTCTTCTCCTCCAGGGTGTACATCTTAGGTCCTTTAGTTTCTCCTCATATGGATTTTAATGCAGATCCTGCACCATTTTAGTTGCGCTTCTCTGGTGCACCTCCACTCTATGTCATTTGGAGATGTGGTCCCCAGAACTGGACTCAGTACTGTAGGTGGGGGTCCTACCAGTGATCAATACAGAGGCAACACCACCTCCATCTTTCTGCCGGTAATACCCTTCCCTATGTACTCTGGTATTCCACTAGCCCTCCTGACTGCCTTGTCGCACTGCCTGGCCACCTTTAGGTCATTGGATATGATTACCACCAGGTCTCTTTCTTGCTTGGTAGTCATCAATACCACTCCACACATTTTGTACTCCACCCCTGGGTTTCTGTGCCCTTAGTGCATTATTTTGCACTTTTTCTCATTGAAACCCAGCTGCCATACCCTTGACCACTCCTCTAATTTTTTCAGGTCTCTGCCCATCCTTTCCACCCACCTTGAATGTCCACCCTAGTGCAGATTTTGGTGTAAAGAGACAGACCTTTCCTTCCAGCTCCTCTGCAATGTCACTTATAAAGACATTAAAGAGGACCAGTCCCAGTACTGATCCCTGAGGCACCTTGCTGGTCACCCTCCCTTCCTCAAAGTGAACTCTGTTTACCACCACCTTCTGTTGCCTATCCCCTAACCAATTTCTTATCCAGTTTACCACCTTTGGACCCATTGAGAAGCTACCAAGATTGCTTACTAGTCTTCTATGTAGAACAGTTTTGAAAGCCTTATAGAAATCTAGGTAAGCCATGTTCACCACTAAACTCAGATCTAATTCCTTTGTCACCCAGTCACAGAAATCTATCAGATTCTTTTGACATGACCCTCCCACCCCCGTGAACCCATGCTGCCTTGGGTCTTGTAACTCACTGGCTTCAAGATATCCCATAATGCAGTCCTTCAGTAATAATTCCATTGACTGTCCCATCACCGATGTCAGGCTGACTGGCCTGCAATTGCCAACCTCCTCCCTGCTACTACTTTTGTGAAGTGGGACTTAATTTGCCTTTGTCCAGTCCTTCAGAACCACTCCTCTTTCCAGTGAGCTGTTAAAAAAGACTGTCAGAGGTGCAGCCAGTATCTCACTGAGCTCCCTCAATACCCCAGGATGCACCCCTCTGGCCCCATTGCTTTGTTCACCTTCAGATAAGGGAGTCCCTTCAGGACTCTCTCCTCTGAAAAAGGACTCATGTCTACCTCCCTCCATCCAAAGTTTTTGTTACTTTTTTGTGGCCCCTCCCCTTATCCTTCCTCTGTGAACACTAACAAAAGTATATGCTCAGGATTTCTGCTTTTCCCTGGTGCCCCTTTGCACAGTCCCCCCTTCCCTTTCTGACCTTTCAATCCCACTGCTGGTCTTCCTCTTTTCGCTTACATAGCTAAAACATATCTTGTACCCTTTTGTTACCTTCTGGGCTATTCTCTGTTCAGTTTGTGCCTTTGCACTCCTTATTTCTCCCTTCCTCCCTCTGTTTTTCTTGATATAACTCCTTATAGTCCTCCTTCTAGGTCTCTTTATACCTTCTTAATGCTATCTTTTTAGCCTTTACCTTTTCAGCCACCTCTTTTGAGAATGATAGCGTTCTTCTTGCTTTTGTCCACTTGTTTGTCAAAGAGGATTGTTTCCTTTACTATGCTGCCTTTTATCTTTGGCCACTGTTCTTCCACCCCACCTTGGCAATCCACCCCTGCCAGGTCATCCCTGAGGCATTCACCCAGCTTTGTAAAATCTGCCCTCATGCAGTCCAGGGTCCTCATCCTTGCAAGCCTTGATTCCACAGCTGTCCATTAATTGAACCACACCGTTCTGGCGTTACTGGTCCCCAGGTGGCCTCCCACCTTAACTCCTGCAACACTGTCCCTGTTAGTGAGTACCGGGTCCAGTATTGTCCCATCATGAGTGAGTTTGCTGACTGGTTGCCTGAAGAATACCACACGTCCCTTCATGTAACTGAAACCACTGCTTGGAGGCTCCAATCTACAACCAGCAGCACCTCCTACTTTTCGGCCATCTTTTCAGTGGTTTCCACCAGTACCTTATCTAATCCTTCCCCCATGCTGGAGGCCTGTACATCACTCCAGTGTGAATAATGGCTGCATTCTCCACTTCTAGGGTGATCCAGAGTACCTCTGCCTCCCCCCCCTCTAATCCCTGTGTCTCCATTGCTCTCATGCTTTCCCTCACATAAAGCACCACACCCTCTTCTTTCCTTCCCACCCGGTCCTTCCTGAACAGAGTATAGCCTGGTATGGCCATGTCACAATCATGGTTTTCAGTGCACCATAACTTGATAATGGTCACAGTATCCAGGTTGGCCTCTGCTATGATGGCTTCTATGTCTGGAATCTTACCTCCTAGAGAATCCTATTTTCTAGACTTGTAGCATTTGCACACATGGCCTTCTAGATTTTATTTTCACTCTGATTCTTACCCCTTTTTTCCCTTTTTGTCCTCCCTCCTTCCCCCCTCTCTTTTTAATGCTCCTGTTCTCTTCCTCCTTTGTCTCTATCACCCTGATCCCGTTATTATTTTCACCCTGTGAGGATTTCTCTCCCCTTGGGTTCTCCTTATTCTCTACTTCAGCAATCAGGGGGTCAGTTTCTGCTTCTTCGATTCCTTCCACCACCACCCTCAGCTAGTTTAAATGTTCATCAAAACAACATTTAAACTATCCATTGAGGACTGTTGTTCTCCTTCAGGATGGATGCAGGCCATCACCCCTGTATAGGCCCTTATCCTCCCAGGCAGGTCCCTAGTTGCCAATGTAGCTAACCCTCTCCTCTCTGCACCATTCCTTCAGCCATGAGTTGAAGCTCCTGGTGTGAAGATCCCTCTCCTCCCCCCATAGACAGGCAGCACCTCAGCAAAAGTCACTGAGAATGCTACCTGTCTAAGACCCCTTCCCATCTCCCTAAACTCCCCCTGCACTATGCCAGCCCCACTCCTCACCAGGTTATTAGTCCCCAGGTGAACAATGACATCCAGCTCTTCCTCCCATCCTACTGCCCTAGGGATCCTAAGGACCCAGTTCCCATCCCTCCTGGCCATGGCACCACATAGGCATCTAACCTGCCACTCCCTAGCTTTCCTATTCCCAAATTTATCCCCCTCATAATTGAGCCCTACACCAGAAGTTGCTTCCTCCTAATCTGGGTTCCTCTTCCACCCTCCTTGGGGTCTCCACTATGAAGGGCCCCCACATCCTTCCAGGTCACTGCTACAGATGCCTCATCCCGGCACTCCCACCCCACCAAAGAAATGTAGGAATTACGCAGTGGTACCACTTAAGGAAAGTGCCCTCTGTCCCACTATGTACACCCTTCCAGAGCCCACAACCCTTACCAAATGTGACACAATGGCAACACCATGGCATCACAATGGCAACACAGTGGTGAGCTACAAAATGTGCAATGGTACTACCCAGTGGTACCATGGTTGTACTATGGTAGTTTACATTTGGATTATTTTTGTTGATATGGTAGGACAGTGGTACAATGGTATCACAATGGAATTGAAACAAACCACTGTGATATCATGAAAACCTTAATGGTAGCACAGTGGTAATCACAGGGTATTGCAATGGCAAATGAGTGGTATTACAGTGGTATTCCTAAGAACTTTTTGTAAAGGAATAGTCCAGATGTTCCTCCTCCTCCTCCTCCCTGGCATCCTCTGAGGTAACATTGGCAGACTTGGTGGCCCCTTGGTTGAGGGAAAAGGTCCCCTGACTCCTAGGCAACTTAGCTTGGGTTCTAGTGACCTCCTCCCTCAACCCAGAGAGGTGCATTTAGATGGGGCAGCAACACAGTCTCCATAAGGTCTCTCTGACAACTGCCGTCCCACAGCCATACATTGCTTCACTCCCCTCATTCTGTTTTCCATGTATTACTTGGAAATACTTTTGTACCCTTACCCTTGATAGAGTTTTCCTAGTTTTCTCCTTTTTTTGTTTGTTTCTATTTTTGTTCCCCCATGCTTTGTTTACATCTCTTTATACTCTTACTTAGTTGGGTGTTGCTCCTATTCCCAATTTTAGCCTGCCTTTTTACCTTCCACTCTTCTCAGCAGTGACTGCTACACAGTAGTGAAAATATACCTTTAAGGTAAAGCTAGGTGCTTTCATTCCTCCCTGTCAGCAAAATCTGTTCTTCCAGCATTCTTCATCCCAGGATGTTTGCATCTCCTTGTATGAGTGGAACAGAGAAGGAGTAGGGCTTCTAGCTTAGGGGCATTGGCCTGGAATGTCTGACTTAGGGGCATTGGAGTGGAGCATCTGGCATAGGGACATAGAAGTGGGACATCTGACTTAGGAGTGTTACTGGACCATCTGGTTTAGGACCATCTGCATTGTGGATGCAGGTCCACAGGAGACTCTGCCTCTGAAAGGATCAGGTAAGCCTTGGGTGTCATAGCCATCAGGCCTGAAAGATTCAGGGACCCCAGCAACTCTCTATTTGGGGTACTCCTAAATAGCAACTTTCTCACAGCAACAGGGTAAGTTAATCTTATAAGTGGTATTGTATTACACTAAATACTGTTAGCTGGTGGAGATATAACCACTGAATCCAAATAGCATCCTTGGCAAACTACCTATCTAGGGTAGGGTAAATGTGCAGTGATCATCTTAGGGATGACACTAATTGCTTGTTAGCTCATTTTAAATCATTACCAACTACCTACTATATCTAGGGTAGAGGTACGAGGTAGTACCTGGGAAGGATAGACAGCCAAGCAGAACAGGTTAACTTGTGGTAAATTAACATCTTTGCCAACTACCTACCTATCTAGGATAGGAGTACGAGGTAGTAGTCTGGGAAGGATAGCCAGGTAGCCAAGCAGGACAGGAATTTTAAACAGTACCCCATACATAGGTTAAGCCATTCTGGTCTGAATCTAAGGTACTAGGCAGATCAGGGAGTACAGCTTGTTATCAGCAGTCTAGTGTTATCATAGGATCATTACGGAAATGAGGTACAGCAGGGTGCTAGACAGTTGCGGGGACTGTGGGGTGCTCTTCTCCGGGGTTATGCTTTAGAGGGAGGTCAATGCCCCATCTGTAGGACTTTTGCAGAGCACCATACTTATCTCATAGCAATGACAAAAAAGATATCTCAGCCTTGGCACTAACTCAGCTGGAACCCACACCTCACACCCCACTCCCCCAGGGGCCCCTCGGTCAGGAGGTTGGAGAATGGTGGGCAGTGGGAGGGAAGGGAGTCAGAGGCAGCCTTAACTGCCCAGCCCCTTTCCAACCTGATGGCAAATCAATTTGCACCCCTGGAGGAGATTCAGGTTCTTGACTCCACCTGGGGGGACCCTGAGTTATTCAGGGGAGATGGGCAGGATGACTTGCTGGCACCTTGGGGTGTAAGTAAGAAGAAGACTATCAAGATAGGCTTAGTGGTTGGGGATTCTATGATCAATGAGTAGAGAGGGTGTTGAGTGGGGGGTGAGGGGGATGGTCAGATGCCTTCTTGGTGCTATCAGCTATCCAAGATATAGACAGGATAGGGCGGATGGTGGAGCCGGGGGAGCTGGGGGTGCTGGTACAATACACTTGAGTACCAACTATCTGGTGAACCAGCCTGTGGAGCAGGTGAAGTGGAACTTTTAGAGACTGGCAGACAGACTGCAAGCACACTTGGCCTCCCTTGCCTTTTCTGCGGTCCTCCCTGTGTGGTGTAGGGGGTGGTAATGATAGAGTAAGGAATGAAGGAAGAGATTGAGGAGTTAAATGTGTAATTAAAGAGGGTGTCAGGAGAAGGGGTACCATTCTGTGGGGGACTCGGGGAATTTCTGGGACAGAAGGCTCATCAAGGGTGATGGTCTTCACATGACATGAGAGGGGCAAGCTCTCAGGGACTGAAGTTTGACGTCTATATTGAACAGTTAAACTGGCTGCGAGGGAAACTAAGTCTTGGGAAATCACTGTGAATGAAGAAAGGGAGGGGAACCTAGCTAGTGCTCCCCCTAAACTGGGAACTTGCAGCAGAAAGGTGGGTAAAAATTAGGTTGAGGTTCAAACAGGGTTACTGGAAGAGGCAAAGGGGGGAGCACTCTCGAAGTCTGCAATCAACAGGAAAACAAGAAGCTAAGGAGACTGGGGAATAATATTGAAGTAAGACCACTAAAAATCAAAAGGGGATCTGGAGCTAACTGGAAGATGGTCTGCCTTAATGACAGGAGTCTGGGGGGAAAAAAATCAGTGTGCATCAGGCATCTGTGACAGATACTGAGATGGACCTTGTAGCCATCACAGAAACTTGGGCCACAGAGAATACTAACTGGGACTTGTCAGTTCCAGGTTACACAATGTTTAGGCAGCATAGGGCAGTAGGTAAAAGAGGAGGCATTGCACTGTATGTCAGGGAGAGTATTGAAGTTGTGGAAGATGGATACATCAGAAAAGTAAAGGGAAAACAGAATCACTGTAGGTTCAGCTCATGGCAGCTTCAGGCAAGAAAATACAAGTGGAGATGATCTGTAGACCACCAGAGACAAAAGGAAGAGGGAGACAGAGCTTGGCGAGGAGCTAGGAAGGGGAGCTGCAAAGAGGGAGGTGGTGGTGGGTAATCTGAACCTGCCAGTTACTGGCTAGGGCATTCCAGAATCCCGGACCACCAGAAATCAGGCTCTGCTGGATACATTGCAGGACTGCCTGCTGTTGCAGCAAGTTAAGGAACCCACTAGGCAGGTGACGATTGTCGATTTGGTACTCACCAACTCTGAGGTGGTAGGTAGAGTGGAGGTAGAGGAGCCACTGGGGTCCAGTGGCCGTAAGTTATGGTCCATAACTCTATTTAGTTCAAACTGATGCTTTGTACCAGAATGCCCTAATCAAAAGCTGAAGTTCAGAATTTCAGAACAGCAGACTTCAACCAGATGAGGGCGCTGATCTGAGACAAGTTAGCCAAAGTACACAGCATCAGAGGTGTGGAGGAAAGGTGTGGGGAAACCCAAGAGGACCATTCTCAAGGCAACAAAATGATGCATGAGAATGGTAACAAAAGAAACAGGCACAAGAGACAAACATGGTTCTCAGAATGGGCCAGGTAAGCAGTCAGGGCAAAGAATAAAGCCTTCATCAGGTTCAAGGAAATGCAGGGTGATGAAGAATGGTGAAAGTAACAAATGAAACCTAGGAAGGCAAAGAGGGCAGTAAGGAAGGAAACGGCAGACACAGAGTTACGGATGGGGTCAAGGTTGGAGAAAAACAGTTCTTCAGATATTTGCAAAGGCTATGCCTGTAGTTCAGTGGGTGGAGCAACAAACCCCCATCAGCCCTTTAAAGGATGCTCCTCCTGGCTAGTTCCAGGATTAGTTTCTTTCATTGCGACCAGAGGCGCCACACTTTTTTGCTCCACTCCCTGTTTCTCCCACTTCTTTTGCATTGTTGTTTTGTTGCGCCTTCAGCCGCTGGCTCATTGACTTCCCCCCTCCTGCTTCTTGTGGTGTGGCCATTTTGTGCTCTTGTGACCTACCTGCCCTGTTGTTCCTCCTTGTCCTGGTCTTTGAGTTTTCCCCTCCCCACCTCCTGCTTGTGCCTCGTGGCACTGTTTTGCATCCCCCTTCTGTCACCACCTCGAGCTGGATTCCTGCAGCATCCCCCCCACTACACCTGCTCTGTTCCATTTCCACCCTATGCTGCCCACTGGCCTGGCTGTCCATCCCCGCATCTGACCCATGCTCTCCTCCATTTCCTTTGCTAGTTTCATGGGCTCACCCAGCAGTCTTCCCTCATGCTTGACAGGCTTCCTGCCCATTCCATCTTCACAGCGCTCGCCCCTTAAGTTTGCTGCTTCTCACTCCTTCATCATGCTCCATCCTCCTTGGCAGCTGCTTCCCGGCCCCACCATAACCTGGTTCTCTCTCTCCTGATCCTTTGTCTTCACTCACTGCTTACAGCTCCCTGGTTCCATTCTCTGTCCCCCTGCCACCTGGTCTTCTTTCCATAATTTTGTTTTGTCACTTGCCACAGCAGTTCTCTCCAGCACCTCTGGGGTGATGTCACCCACCGGTGCTTGGCTCCAGCCTGGTGAGTAAGGTATTTAGCACTGCAGGCTATAGCTCCCTGTGTCTGCTTCTATTGCCTCCATTTCATTCAGGCTACATTGGGCTGGGAAGAGTCCGGAGGGCCATATCACTGCAACACCTGCCTTGCACAGCTCAGGTCCTCCAGGACTGCCCATCTTTGCAAACCAAGTGTTCCTGTTTCCATGAGAACTGCTGCTCCTGTTCTGCTGTTCTGTGCCTCTGCCCTTTTCACCTTTCAAATCCATTCACCTGCCATACCAGGTACCCTCTGATGACTAATCGTACCATCTACCTCAACCTATTAGCAACCAGTAGTATGTCCTTCCATCAGTTGGGGAGCTTGAATTGCACCTTGGCACATTTATTTATTATTTATTAAATTTTGTTAACCGGGTATGCCTTCTGGGCCCCGAAGGTCCCTTTTTCAGGGGCGACCCGGAGTTAGTTACATATAATTTGTACATACAAGCAGATAATACAGTGTAGGACATATACAAGATTACAAAGACAGTATACATTTCCTGGTATTGCCCGAGTTACTTGCCATTTAATTCCTCTGGCTCGTCCCACCTCTTTCTGCCAGCTTCCGCTGCTCATCAACCTTGTGCCTCCCCTCGTGTCCTCCTGATCCTCCTTTCCTGGCCTTTTTGGGCTGCATCAAAGCCTCCTGTTCAGCATCTCCTGTCAATTCTTTACATTTTGACTGCCATTTTCCTCCTCTTCCTTGCTGGAGGCTCGCCATTTTCCATTGCACTTCTGCCTCCCAACTCTCTTCATCTCTAACATTTCCAGTGTCCTTATTTGCAACTTGTTCCACCTCAGAAGTTCCTGCTGGCCCTCATTTCCCACTCCCTCTAAACTTTGGCCAGTTCTATCCTCTGGTCTCCTGTACCTGGCTTCCCCATTTCTGAGTACCCACCAGTAGTGGACGGAGTTCCGCTTCTGGCCATATCACCTTCCGCTGGAGTCGGTCCAGGTGAGTTACTCAGACTCCATGGACAGCCTTCATTTCCACTCCCTTCCTGCTGGCATCATTTCATTTCTTTTACCCTGCTCATGCTTCCTTGTGCTTTCTTTTTGGGGGTGTTTCCCTATCATGCTATCACTATACCTATTTGTATCCTCCTCTTACCCTAGTCCTATGTTCTGGACCATTCAACTCGTATATCCTCCACTCCATGTCAAACTTCCATTGTTATCCAACTACAATTTTCCTATACCCTACTTGCCAGCTTACTTACCCTTAACTGTACCGGCCTTCATGGCTTTCTCTCCATTATTGTACATCATCCATTTCATACCTCACCTTACCCATATCAGCCATCAAGGCTTCACTCCATTATCATACACAATCCATTTCATATCTCCCCTTCACCATACTGGCCTTCCAGGCTTCATTTCATCATCGTACATTGTCCATTTTATATCTCACCTTAAACCGTTCAGCCTTCAAGGCTTTCAATCCTCCATCATTTATCGATCATTCATTCTCGACCATTCTGTCCTCCCACATTGACTTCTCCACACATCATAGGCTACAAGCTTCACCTGGTCGTCCTCATCTCTCCCCTTCATATCCTTCATTCCCATTCTGCAGTCCATGCTGACCTCCTAGGCTTCCCTCCATCAGTGAACCTTGTATATTCATCTCGATACTCCACTCATCCATTCTGACTTTGTAGCTCCTATCTGACTACTCCTGGTACTTCATACCTCCCCCATCGGCTGTGGGTTTCGCCTGTCCGTTCTCTTTTCTACCTTCGTATGGTTCGACCCAGTCCTAATTTGGCTTTTCAATGGACCAGGTTGGCATGCAATCCTGTGGTTACTAACCACATACAGTCTTCTTCCAATCATCATCAGGGTCTCCTTCATGCAGTGTAACCTCTCTGTAGGTCTACTCATTCACATCAACTACTAGAACATGCCCCTGTGGGTCCCATGCTACCTTGACTTGACCTGCTCTCCACTCAGAGATGTTCCTTCTATGTCCATTGCTCCATAGCTTGGGACTAGCCTGTAGCCAATGGTTTCACTCTGCACCTATGAAGTCTGCATCTAGAGCATGCGAAGCTCAGAGTGGGGTCCTTCTCTCTGGCTCATAGTGAGAATGTCTTCACTCTGGGTGGACCTTCAGTCATCCCTCATTTTGGTGTGGATGTAGAATTTATTACTTCAGACTGTGAGGGGTGGGACTCTCATCAGCAGTGCCCCTTTGGCTGCCCGAGTGGGTTTGGAAGCACCCTATACACCATTCTTCATCTGACTGCCTCTGGATCACCTGGTCTGTTTTGTAGGCTCGTGTAGGCTGGCTGAGTGCCTCAGTGGTCAATTCTCTCCTCCTTTGCTTTTTGGCATCTAGTTGCAGAGACATCACTTGCAACCTTCAATGGCATTCCTGTTAGAATGATAGAGTAGGAGCTTTATCTAAATTTGAATATTTTCCTCTTCCCTGGATTTTGACTCTAAATTACAGTAGCTGAGCCATCACTAACCAAAACATCCTTCAGCCTGGAGGGAAGGTGACCTAGGCCTTGGATCCCCAGTGGTTTACTCCTCAAAGGGTTTTTTCCTCTCCTTCATGCCGATGGTCATAATATTTAGATGGAGTTAGTGCTTTCATAGGTTCTGTAGTTAGGTTCCGCTGTTGGATGGAGTCGGATGGTGGCCCTGGCTGTTCCCTCTCTCCTTAGGAAGTCCGCCCTTCTGCCTCATGTCAGCTTTCATTTTGTTCATTGTCCTTGTCATCTTTTGTTCCTTTCCAGTCCTTCCTATTTACATCTATCGACCTCCATTTCTATCCTCGATATCTTCTGATTTCTCACCTCCTTCAATGAGCAACACCCTTTTGGGTATTCTTTTTGGGCTTTTTTCTAAGCTACCTATAGCCTAGGGAATCATTCCTGCAGCACCTATAGGGGTGGAACCCTCCTCTAGGGTTCCTCACCATTCTACCCCTATAGGGTGGCATATCCCATGGATAGAGAGAGGTGAACAGCCACAATATATCTAGTTACACAAGCATACATCATACCAAGTTGCGTAAGCACATTGAATTGCTCAGGCTATGCCTGTAGTTCAATGGGTGGAGCAACAAACCACTCCCCCATCAGGTCATTAAAGGCCGTTCCTCCTGGCTATTTCCAGGATTCATTTCTTTCATTGCCCTACCATCCTCACCTCCTCCTCCAGCAGCATGTCTCTCTTTCCTGTGGGATTTTTACTAAGCTACCTTTAGATTAGGGAATAATTCCCATGGCACCCCATGGGGTGGAACCCTGCTCTAGGGTTCCTCACCATCATACCCCTATAGGGTGGTATATCTCATGGATAGAGAGGCAAATAGCCACAATGTATCTAATTACACAGGCATACATCATATTAAGTTGCATAAGCACATTGAAATTACAGAAGAAAGAAAGAAGGAATGGAGTATTGATAGGCTATTGGGGGGATAGGGTAATAGAGGAACATGAGCAAGAAGCAGCTATTCTTAATTATTACTTCTGCTCTGTCTTCACAAGGGATGACAGGGAGACCCTGCCTGACAGAGGCATCAAGGCAGCTGTCAATGTGATCCCAGAAGTGAGGCAGTCAGTATTTATCTGCAAAAGGGGCCAGAAGAGCTAACAGCTCTTTTTTTTTGTCTTTTTGGGTCTGACCCACTCTTGTCCTCGGACCTGTCTGTCCACTGCCCCCATGCCTAGGCTTACCCCCCTGGGAGGGGCTACCGAGGGAGCTTTCCACTCCTAATGGACATCATGAGCAAGCCCCAGATTATTCCCTGGGTCGGGGCCATGAGAGCAGGACCCCTCCAATGGGCATCGGAAGTAGTAGCCACCAGCGATCCATCAAGCACTGGACACTCCACCCCTCCCTCCTCCCAGAGAAGGAGAGCAGTCCCCAGGACACTTGCTCCTTCTCCTCCTCCCTGGTCAGTCCTCTAACTCCCAGGTCCATTCCCAAACTCGGGTCATCGGTGTTGCAAGCAGAAATCTAACTGCTGTGCCAGTGGGCCAGCTCAAAGATCTAGCAGCTCTAAAAATAAATAAGGCCTCTGGGTCAGGTGGAATGCATCCAAGAGTGCTCAAGGAATTGGTAGCAAAATGGGCTGAACCCCTGTTAGGCTACCCAATAGCTCAATGCAGATGGGGTAGTTCCAAAAGACTGCATGGTAGCATATGTAGTCCTGATCCATAAGGGGGGTAAGGAGCAACCAGGGAACTACAGACCTGTCAGCCTTACCTTTCTTGTGGGTAAACTGTAGGAGACCCTAGTCAAAGAGGACCTCGCCGACTGCCTGGAGAGCAATGGTCTACAGGATAGTAAACAGCATGGGTTCCTGGCAGGGTGGTCTTCTCTTTCCAACCTGATAGTTTTCATTGACAGGATAACAAGGGTACTAGATAACGGCCACACCATGGATTTGCTCAACTCTGATTTCAGCAATGCATTCAACTTAGTGCCTAACAGAAGATTGCTGAAGAAGCTGGAGGATCTGGGTGTGGCTAGGGACATAGTTAGAAGGGTAGGACATTGGTTGAATGGGAGACAGCAGGGGGTGATAACAAATTGAGTCAAATACAAAGAGAGAGAGATCACCAGTGGGATGCCACAGGGATCAGTCTTAGGTCCTGCCCTCTTCAACATGTTCATCACCAACATTAGATGAGGCATACAGGGCATGATGTGCCTCCTCACATATGACTCGAAGCTCTGAGTAGATAGTGAAGAAACGGCTGACACAGAGCAACAGATTGCAGAAGGGGTCAAGGGCAAGAAAAACAATTCTTCAGTTATAAAAAGAAAAAAAGAAAGAAGGGTGGGGTATTGTTAGGCTATTGGGGAGATAGGGTAATAGAGGACAATAAGCAAAAAGCAGCCATTCTTAATTATTACTTCTGCTCTGTCCAGGTAAAACAGTGGGCCACTACCTGACAATGGCATCAAAGTAGCTGTCAGGGTGATCCCAGAAATGTGGAAGACAGTATTTACCAGTGAAAGGGTCTGGAGGAGCTAACAGCCCAAAAGATAGAAGATAATTGGTCTGGGACCAGATAGGATGCATCTGAGGGTGCTCAAGAAATTGCCAGTAGAACTGGCTGAACCCCTGTTAGTGCTACTCAATAGCTAAATTCAGACATGGTAGTTTGCAAAGGACTAGAGAATAGTAGACTACCTGGAAAGCAACGGTTTGTACAGGATAGCAAACAGCATGGGTTTGCGGCAGGGAGGTGTTGTCAATCTGCCCTAATATTTTTCATAATCTGTGTGACTGAGGCTAGGTCAAAAAACATGCAGAACTACAGACATTGTAAAATTCACAAGCAGTGTTTTATTACTATCAATAACAATAGAAGAAAACTAAAAAAAAATGTACAGAATGGTTTCAAACATAGGTAGTCCAGAGTCTACATTCTGAGCTCAAAACAAAACACAAAATAAAAATGAAACTATCCAGCCCTTCCTTCTCTTTCATAAGTTTTTTTTTTTTTTGCTTTGTGTTTGTTAAGCAGGTTAACTGCTACTCCCTGTTGGAGACAAGATGTCTCTTGCTTGTACAGAATTTGTTAGTTTCCTTTCTGCAAAAAGACACATTGTGAACCAAGCTGGCCCCCTGCTGACAGTTTGCAAAAGCGTAAGGTCAAAAAGGACAAACTCGCTGCTATAGTTTGCTAAGTACTATATACATTTGAAACCAGGGAACTCATTTTCACATAAAGATTAACATATATTTTTAACCATATATAAGCAAGGTAAAGACATCAAGAAGCCAAGGCAGGGAGACAGTGGTGTGGGAACATGAAACCGTTGGAGTGATCAAGTCCTAGTTTTCACCTGACAATTTAAAGAGCTTGTATACTGCCTGGAATTAATAGTAATTTTCACATGCAGTCAGCTATCACTTCCTATATCTGTAGTATTTTTTTTATTTTCTGTTTGCTAATTAGAAGAATTTCCATCTGGCAGTGCTGGGCTGATGTGTGGAGCAGAACTCTGTTTGAAGGCTAAAAAAAGTCAGTTCTGTTCCTCCCACTACATCATTAGAAATGTGACCAAACACATTGAGGCACCACCATACCTCTCAACTGTCCCTGATTTTCAGGGATGTCCCTGATTTTGACTCAGATTTTTCCTCTGTCCCTTGTAAAATTTGTCTTCTTTTGACAGAACAGTGGAGATTAAAAGCACAAAATAATGTCAAACATTAAAGTAACAGACTTGTTATTCTTCAGAAAATGCATCTTAACACAAATCCCTTTATTCTATCAGCTTTCTGAGTGAATAGTACAAGATTTTAAGATGTGTCCATGATTTGCGGTCTTTGTCCCTGATTTTTTTAAGCCTTGTCCCTGATTCATGAGGCAAGAGGTTGAGAGGTATGGGCACCACAATCATTGCAGTCTGAGCAGTGGCTTTCACAAGTTATCAGTCAAAATGCAGGAAATTGTGACATCACTAGTAACCAAGAAGAACCAGTCCCTGCTACTTCATGGGAAGGAGAATAATCTGGCAGTGAGAAATGGTTCTCTGTAGTTACTAGTTATGTCACAGTCAGTGTAGTCTCAGTGTTGATGTAGTGGGAGGAACAGAACTGACTTTTGTTTAGCTACCAGACAAGTCCTGTTCCACACATCACTCCAGTATTGCTAGGTGGAAAATCTTCTAATTAGCAAACAGAAAAGGAAAAAAAAAATACTTGAGATATGAGAAGTGTTAGCTGACTACATCTGAAAGTTACTGTTAATTCCAGGCAGTACACTAACTCTTTAATTGCACAATCAGACAGGCAAAAGACAGAAAAGGAGAGGACAGAAAATATCCTTGCTTTCTGCATAACCACTGGGACAGGGTCTTTTTTGGCCTTATCACAACTTGATAACAAGAGTAGTAGACAAGGGTTATGCCCTGGAAGTACTCTACTTTTATTCCAGCAAGGCTTTCAACTGAATGCCTCCCAGAGGATTGCTGAAGAAGCTGGAGGATCTAGGCGTGGCTAGGGATATATTTAAATGGGTGGGAATCTGGGTGAATGGGAGGCAGAAGAGAGTGGTGGTAAACAGAGACAAATTGGGAGACAGGTCAAGAGTGGGGATACACAGTGCTTGGTCTTGGGTCCTCTCCTCTTGAATATGTTCAGTTGTGACATTGGAGAAAGTACATCCAGGGCAAGCTGTATCTCACTGCAGATGACACAAAGCTCTGTGACAGATAGAGACAAAATGATCAGGGAGATTCAGAGGAATCCACAAAGGCAAGGGAGGTGGTCAAAGGTTTGGCAAATTAAATTTAATACCAAAAAGTGCATGGTGATGCACCTTATGAGCAAGACCCCCAGGACAGAGTACTGGCTGGGAGTGGTAAAACTGAGCACTACAGCAGAGGAAAAGGACCTAGGAGTCATCATTAGTGACTTCCTAAAACAAACCAGTATAAGAAGGCACATAATGAGGCAAATAGGATGCTGGGGTATATCTGATAGAGTTTTGACAGTAGGAAAAAGGAAGTATTACTACATTTCTGTAGATCACTGGTGAGGCCACACCAGAATGTCCATGTCCAGTTTTGTAGTCCTCACTTATGGAAGGACAAAGACAGCTGGAGATTATGCAATGTAAAGTGACCAAGATGATTCATGGCTAGCAGAGCAGATCTTACATGGATCATCTCAAGGCACTGAACATGTACTCGGAGACCAGATGATGGGGGAGATATAAAAGAGACATTCAAGTTCCTCAAGGGAATAAACAAGATAAACTGTGTAAAAGTAGTTAGCATGAGTAAAATTCAAGAACACAGGGACATGAGTGGAAGTTGTTGAACAGGAGGTTTAAGAGGAATGTGAGAAAGATTTATTTTACACAAACTAACTGTCAACAATGTCCCTACCACCAACCCGCTGGCCATCGCCAACTGCCTCAACTCATCATTCTCTGACCTTAGTGCAGTGCTCCTAAATAACTTCTTCGACCCCAGTCCTGCAACCCTGCCCCCTAACACCCAGCATCCCCCCTTCCATCTCAGGGTGCTCTCTACAAATGAGGCAAGGCCTTTTCTCATTAAAGCACTCAGTGGCTCTTGCTATTGCAAAGACTCTTTTAATATGAGAATCCTACATCTAGTACTAGATACAGTCCTCTCCCCACTGACTGACCTCATTAACCACTCCCTAAGTCTGAGGCAGTTCCCCGCAGCCTGGAAGACTGTCACAGTCACCCCAATACTGAGGTTTGGTGACAGCACCTCCGCCAATAACTACCATCCCATATCCATTCTGCCAACACTTTTGAAAGTCCCCCAAAAAATTATAGCCACCTAACTCACTGAGTACCTGCTTGCTCATAACCTACTTTGCAGGGAGCAGCATAGCTTCAGATCTGGGCACAGTACAACTACGGCTCTCACTGAGTTCTCTAATTTTATTCACTCTGTCCTGGATAGAAAACACCTAGCTGGAGCTGTCTTCATCGACCTGTCAAAGGTCTTTGATACAGTCTCCTAACCCTTACTCTTAAGCACACTCTGCCTCATAGGTCTGTCCCAAGAACCCATCTCCTGGTTTACCAGTTACCTCACAGCTAGATCACAATGTGTAAAAATAAACAACACCCTCTCAACCACCCTGCCAGTCTGCTCTGGGGTTCCTCAGGGATCCATCCTTGGCCCTCTATTATTCAGCATCTACCTAAACACCATACCTGATTCCTGCTCCGGCAACCTACTACTCTGTGCGGACGATGCGGTTCTTTTTGCCTCGCACCCAGATTCCACAGTATTGCAGTCCTTCCTCCAACACACATTTAACCAGATTAAAAACTGGTTCATAGACCAAAAACTTGTGGTCAATGTAAAAAAGACAAAGACCTTGCTCTTTGCCCACCGACAGAATAAGACCAAGAATGCGCAGCTAACAATCCTCTCCCACTCTCTCCTTCCTCTAGAACAGGTCCATACATATAAATACTTGGGCCTTACATTTGATTCCAGCCTCTCCTTCCATTCACACATTGACACTCTACCATCAGCCATAAATGTCCGTATAGGCCTATTGTATTGGCACAAGGATTGCCTACCTCCAGAAGCCCTTAATCTGGCTATCTCCTCCTCAGTCCTCTCCCTAGTCGATTATGAGCTCACTGTTTACTTGGCTGTGGACCACACAGCCCTTAACAAAATCCACCTTGCCATAAACAAAGCATGCAGACTCCTCTCCGGGGCAGAGAAGCGTACCCATATCTATACCATATATGCCTTGACAAATCTCTTCACCCAGGATGAAAGGCTATTTTATCAAACATGACTCCTCACAAAGAAAAGACTCCTGGAGCTTACCCCCCCTTGGGGGTTTCTGCCTCTCTCCTATCCTCCCACACCTCAGTGAATACCTGCACTGCCAACTAACAGGTGTGATTCATCCCGAGGGTTAGAACCTCCTTAGCGCAAAGGTCATTCCCACACAGGGTCCCAGCAAGGTACTACGAACTCCCCTCCGACATCTCCTCCATCTCCAAATTAGGACCTTTCAAGTCAGCCCTCAAAGAGCACATTCTCACTTCATGGCACTGCCAATGTACCAGCTAGTGCTGGGTGATCTATCCATCATCTTACGGGACCACCCCACCACTGATCTCCTACCGATAGGGCTACCAAACATTACCTATTAACAATGCCTCCTTTGGCCGCACTCACAAGATATCTAATTCTCTACTTCGCTGTAAATATCTAACCTGTTACTCCCTTCCTCTATCAGCAAACTTATTGTTCTCTTATAAACTGTAAAATACAGCTCTCAGTAACACATTCAGTGCAAAGTATAGCTAATCTTGATTCTGCAGTATTGTATAACTAAAAAAACTGTAACCTTTAGCTACCATTCCATGTCTATATATTTATTTTTATTTATTTAGTTTTTGTTGACTGGGTAAGTGCACTAGACAAATCCCGCCTATTTTCAGGCATGACCCGGGGGAGGGGGATACAGATGAATGCCCACTTACCTTGAACCAGATTAAGCTGTTGCAAATATATCAAGTGTTTATGTTTGTTTTTTCTGCCGCGGAGTCTTTGTAAATGAGTCTCTGACTCAAAGGTTGTAATCCTAAAGTCTGTTAAATAAATAAATAGTGGAGCCATGGAATAGTCTGTTAGCGGATTTGGAAGGCATCAAAACCATAAGTGGTTTCAAGCATGGCTGGGACAGACTTAAAGGATTACTGGTTCCCAGGGTGGTAACAGTAGTGATGGTATCATTGGAGTGGATTGGGAGGGCCAGAACTCTGAATAAACAATAAGTGCTGGGGTTAGATAAGGAATTATGGGAAGATTAGATGGACTATTGGTCTTTTCTGCCACAGTTGTCTATGTTTTCATGTTTCTGTGCTACAGAGGGTAGGGAACAAAAATATGTTGCAGCAAGTGAAGAATGGGAAGAATGGCCTGAAGATGTAAACAGAAAGATGGTACTGCAATGCTGTAATTTTGGAAAAGGAAGGACACTGGCAAATAGGAGGGGAGGACATTTAACTAAGATGTCCAAGGAAGAGGGTGGGGGTAGAATAAAATTAAAAGCACAGGGTGTCCATCATAATTTCAGTGGCGCAGGTACTGTAAGATATGGAATACTTCTTTTCAGTAAACACTAATAATCCTCCCTACAGTTAATATACTAATATAATTATTCTAAAACCATTGTATATTTAGACAAGTTTATTCAGTTTTGCCTATTGACAGTTTCTAATGTGGGTGCAATTCAGAATTAATCTCTTTGTTTCAAGGGTGGTAAAAGCTAGGACTCTCTTTTCCATTTTACTAATCTTTGGTTTGTTGAAATCATTAAACACAAAATACTCAAAATTCGTGGGGATCTTGAAACTCAAATAATTTTGAATTCCTTATCTGTTGGCCTTCACAAATTAGAAATTGTAGGATGCTGGAGGACTGGGATAGCTGATTGGATTGGTAGCTGGTTAAGGAGCCGTTCATCTCCAGGTCACTGGTTCAGTCCCAGAACTGGTCAGTGGTGGCCACCAACCATTATCACCAGAGGACTATTCAGTGGCCTTTGTGAAATGAGTTGTGTTGCCTCAGTTCAGTTCCCAGTGGACAGGTTTTTATATGAGAAAAACACCAGCACAACTGGCACTAATTGGCACCCTTGTTGCCGTGTTGGCAGTCTCACATGAGAGGCCCAGGCTTAAATGGGCATAGAGTTTACACTACCCTCTTACCTACATAATACTCCCTCCATGGGAGAGTTGAGTCACATTGGTGGGGTAGTGTTAGGAAGCCTGCACTGTTATTGCCCGTGCTGTACCTGTCATGTGGATAAACAGTAGGATATCAGGTTTCAGTGCTATCAGTCCAGCACCTTTCACAAGTTCTAAATTTACACACAGAAAAAGAAATTGTAGGAATCTTGATATGCAATGAAACAGCATACTATGTTGCACAAATCCATACCAATAAGGATCTGCTGGCACTATTCTTATCTTATAGCTTCTTGCAGGATCTACATGTGTCCTCTACACTGTATTTTGTTGAATGGTTTTATTCTCTGTCAAAGTATAAGATTTATTTGCAGACTTTCAATACCTCAACCAAATTATTTTGGATGATGGCCTCCATTTCCAATGTCACACTTCTTTTGCAAGTCACACCTTGAGTTTTCAATTTTACCCATATGTTTATTATAACATTTCAAGATTGTTTTCTTTAGGAAATCATCAATGACTTTATTTTTTCATATATCTTCTAGCCTCCCAAATCCATACACTGTGAATTACCTATATACTGTCATTAATTTTTTCAATTCAGATTTCAAATTATAGTAGTTTATAACATGTATTCTAATCTCATCCTCCCTGAATTTCTCCAGTATTTTTTAAACAATTATACTTTATTTAATTTCAAGTAGCTACAATACGTTGAATGTGTGTGTTATGTGTGTGTGTGTGTGTGTGTATATATATATATATATATATATATATATATATATACACACATACATACTAAAAACATACAACAGATTCCCCACAGGTGCTCACATTACCTAACTGTGGTCCCACTACAGATAACACACAGATGTTGGATTTGTTTAACAATTTGTAGGTCTAGTACACTCTATAATGCCTAGGAGGGCATCTAAGCACCTGGACTATCCCACCATTTCTAAAAGAAGTGGTACCCATGCCTCACTGAGATGAGTATTCTTTCTAGGCTGAGTGTCTGCATAGTCTCCTGGTGCCACTCTAGTAACACGGGAATTTTCTGATCTAGCCAATGGTATAAGATTATTTGCATAACAACCACTGTAATCAAGGTAAAATGGTATTGTCTATGCCTAATAAGTGACTGAATGTCTAACCCAAGAAGACACCTATTCTGAGTTACTGTCTTTTCCAGGCCCAGCATTGGGTCAAGTATGTGCTGGATGGCTTGCCATAAGGGCTGTGCTTTAGAGCAGTACTATATGATGTGCATAAGGATTCCATCTTCTAACCCACAACGAGTATAGAAGGGGGGCCCAGTAGCACCCACTTGCACAGTTTCTGAGGTGTATGTTACATATTCTGCAAGGTTTTCTATTGCTTAAGGCAATATCTATTCAGCTTTATGTATGTGTGTGTATTTATCCAAAGTGTGTCCCACTGCTGTTGGATCAGGTTCCAGTCTGAAGCCTAAGGCCAATAGTCTGGTTGAGAGCCACACCAGTGTAGTATGGAACTTGGGCCTCTGCTGGGATAGTTCCCCTAACACTTATAGTATGTGGGGAGATGTTTGTGCTATTAGGGACAGCCCAGTGCTTTAGCAAACAAGTGCTGCAGTTGCATAAAGATGAAGACCTCTTTACTAACTGTGTTAAATCGGGACTGCACCTGCTGGAATTTAGCACAGCCTCTCAGCTGCATAAAGTATTTGACCTGCATAATTCCATTATCCTTCCAGGACCTGAAGTTGGTTTACTGTCTATTTTGAAATTGGGGTTGTGCAAAACAGGTAGGTCCAATGACTCTCCTGGTGAAAACTTCAGGATCTTTCATAACTGATGATATATGGAGACAGAGATGCTAATCGGTGTGTTGACCAGGGGTTTGGGCAGTTTAGAACATAAGAATATAAGAACATGATGGCAGATGGGAACTGCGTGATTCATCTTATCTGCCCGTTATTGCCTTGAGTGGTGTAAAATAGAGATTCCAGCTGATGCCTTGTGCTCTGCAAATGTATTTCTCAATTTGTAACCACTGTGAAGTGTAGGTCAGAAGGCTCTGATTGGGTCTTCTATCTAAAATATTTGGCCCCTTATGTGGTATGAAAATAGGTGAGACAGTCTGGCAGGTTCAAGCCCCCTTTGGTTTTGGTGGCTGCCAATTTTAAATATGCATTTTGTGGCTTTTCCCCCTGCCACAGGAAAATGGAAATCAAAGTATGTAGCTTCCTGAACTAAGACAAAGGGAGATTAATGGTAAGCATGTTGAGTGGATGCATGACCCTGAATAAGATGTTTATTTTAGATGTACTTATATGTCCCCAGAGAGAGGTAATTTAGTTCACTTATCCAGGTCTTGCTTGATAATCTCCATTATTTCCTAATGGGGAAAACCCCTATTGGGCATCAAATCTTGCCTCCTCCAAAACCCCTTTCTGGATCATGTTTTTATGAAGTTTTCTATATAGAAACATGGGCAATGTCATCAAAAAGACCATCTGTTCATCCGGTCTGCCCTGTTAAACACTATACTACCCTGGGACCTAATGTTTGGACTGGGTTAAAGACCTTCTCCTCACCTTTCACTCTGTTTAACTACTACCCCCTGAGTATCTACTAATCCCTTAATTCTGTCCCAACCATGCTTGAAACCATTGATGGCTTTGCACACACCACATCAGCCAGTAGACTTTTTCATGGCTCAGTCTCCCTATCTGTAAAGCAAATCTGCCTCCGCCAGCTTCCGCTCATATTACCATATTTGTGACTCAACACTCCTACTAAATAATTTCTTATACTTTGCCTTATTCATTTATTTCAAGAACCTGAAAGTCTCTATCATGTCACCCCTCTCCCTTCTGGCCTGGAGTACATGTTCAGTACTTATATGATCTGCCCTGTTGGCCCTGAATCAATTTGCTTACCCTATGCTGTATCACCTCCAGCCTTCATTGTATTTCCTTAGGTGAGGACTCAGAACTGTGCAGAATATTCCAGATGTGGCCTCTCCAGTGTTCAGTAGGGAGGTAGTACTCCAATCCAATATTCCATCCTGAGGTTCTCTTCCCTATGTGCATCATGTAAACATTAATCACTGACAGAGGAGGGCTCTACCGGTAGATTAATTCCGGGGTTGGGGTGGGGGTGGTTGGTGCACGAGGCCGCCGGCCGAGTGCTTCCAACCACCCACCGGGCATTAATCCACAGGTAAAGCCTGATGCTGGAGGTGACTAATGCACTTATAACATGGCAAGTGGCAGAAAAGTAGTCTTAGTGTCACATAATATGGAGAATGACTTAAATATTCTGGCGATCGCTTAGTGGTCTGCATAACACATGCTGTAGGTTGCTCATTTTCTTACAGTGACGCTGCAAGACCGTGCACATTCAAGTTCCATGGGTGACATGCTTTTATGTAGTGTGAACAGATTTTGTACAAGTGGTTAGATTACATGGGACTGTAACACAAGTTTAAGTTCTAACTTTTTTTCTTCATTTGATAGATGGTTTTCCGGTATTCGTGTTCGTTGCTAGATTGGGGACATTGGTGACAGCAGTGAATCATGGGAGTAATACTTTTATTGCTATGTATTGTTCAATGCTACTGGGAACATTACATTTCTGTGGAAGATGTACAAGAGATCGCATGGTGATCATTTTATTTCACTGTTTTTTTTTCAGTGCAGCTGTCCGATGCTATCGTTACACATACTGAGTCGTAGTCCTTTACGTCGGCTCGAGCTCGGAGCAAGTTCGCGCTATTGGCATGTCTGTGTGGTTGCCGACTGTCGCTACCATTGCTTCATGTGCACACCTCCTCACCACACATAGATCATTTGGCTCATCCGCGATAACAGCTCTGTTATTATTATTGTGATCGCAGACATTTGCTTTCTGCTGTGGCTGAGAGTGGTAGTGCAGAAGCGGGCACTACTGGTGGATTAATCACTGCTCATTTTCGGTCAGCTGGTACGTTTACACCAATGTGATCTCTGTATTTCACTTTACTAATGCCTCTGGTCTGGAGTTTTCTGAGTCCTGACTGGCTGAGAAGTACCATTAGCTGTGTCCTTATCAGCGCATATTCTGCCAACTGGTACCTCTTCAACCACTCAGAACTCATCACAAAACAAATCATGATGCTGCCAACATTGAAGATCTGCATCACCAAACTGCCCTGCTGCCCACCCCTATGCAACACAACATCTGCTTCAGAACAGCACCACAGTATGGGGATCACTGGTTTGGAGAAAAACTGTTTTATGCCTTTCCCCCCTAAAACACAATAAAATCGCTGACCTCTGCTGCTTCTATCTCAAAAAAAAGAGCCCCTGATAACTGGCACCACTTCAGCTGCTCAGGACTCTGTAGAAGAAAGATCATGAAGGAACATTGTAAATCTGTGTGGCCGAACTGGAGGTCCCCCACCCCCCGGGCAAGACAATGCATCTTACACTGCACAACATCATCTATTGAGATCACTGGGAAAACACATTAGTTATGCTTTGCCCCATTTTTAAAAGTAAAATACAGACCTCTGCTGCTTGTGAAGAGAAAGCCACCCCAATCAAGTGAGGGTTGCATGTGCCTGCCAGGAAACGACTTTTAAATCATAACTGAAACCCACTCCTCCATCTGATCTTTTAAGAGATTTCTGAAATAAACCTTAGGAAATGGTAAATATGGCAGGTTTTACATCCCTGTTTTACATTTCCTAACTCAAAGCTAGCAACCACTTGGTCACTGAAGGCCGCTATAAGGAAAGTGTTCAAAGAACAGCACAAAGTACGCAGTCAGTAAGGTACACTCGCTACCACCAAAAACTGCTAACATAGAAAACAGCCTAAAAAGAAAATATTTAAACAATCACTGTAGAAGATGTTTGTGTTCAGATGAGGTGCATAAAAGAAACACAGTCTCGAAGATGTTTGTGAATTGAAGGCAGTGAGGACATGGACATTAACACCCTCTAGTGGCAAGAATGACATTTTTTTTTTTTTAACTGTATGTTTATTGATTTTCTGTTTTAACAGACATTTTACATTTCCTCGTACAAGGTATAGGTGAAGATTGTATCACATATTTGATAATCACATAAAAGGCCCCCTTGTACTGTGGTACAGAAGGATGGGGGTAAGTCCCGGACAATAAGTCCCACTATATAAATCCACGAGTGTGTCGAAAGTTGCCAGCCTCTTCAATGGTAAAGGTAACTCCTCTAGGTATAATCAGAAAGGAAAAACAAAACACAATCTAAAAAGATTGCTATTTCAACCTGGTACAATTAGGTAGAACTTATAAATTAAACAATTTGATTCCCCTGAATTCCCTCCTCCCCTGCAGAAATATCAACATAATCCAGCATTCAGTTGATGCATTTAGAATTTAGCTATTTTAAACAGTAGGCAGTAATGATTTTAATAGCACACAACCCGAACATTTTCAACTTCAAAATTATTTTAAAAGAATATGATAGTATAGACTCGGGCTCATCCCTTCCTGTATCCCAACTGATAGGGAAAACTACAAGGATCCATCGTAATGGCAGGGAATCCCATATGCATCAAGTAGCTAGTGAAACAAACATCAAAAGGCCCCTCCGTAATCCCCTCATTTAAACAAACTTTTATGTAAGACCCACTGAAACCCACAGTACCCTATAGAGTCCAATGGAACTCACAAATGTCCCGACTTCAGAGATACAATTAGGAAAGTCCCGACCTGTTACTGATGTAAACCCCAAATGTCCCTTCAATCTTCCTCTGCATCGGAGCTCTGCAAATCAACAGGATCCTTCCTTGCTGCAAATTCAGTTTCCACCTTCTCCGTCCATCTGCCGGCATCCTGGGGGGTATTAAAATGACATGTCTTCCCTCCGTAAATCACCCACAATCATGCTGGAAATAGGAATGAGTGGATGATTCCGAGTGCACACAGCTTGTGCCTTACAGCATCAAAGGCCTTCCTCCTAGCGCAGGTCTGGAAGGAGAGATCAGGGTATAATTTGATGTCCATTCCACCGACTTCCAAGGGATACTCTGCTCTCTCTGCAAGTAAGACCTGATCTTGGATCTCTGAGCCTGTAGATCTCAGCAGAATACTGCGTGGTTGATTAGGGGATGACGGATGGACCCTCAGATTAACTCTATACGCCTTAGTATGTGCAGCCCATGGAAATTCCTCAGGTAGGTTAAGATTTCCCTTCAGCCAGTCCAATAAATATTGCAGCAGGTTCAGCCCCTCCACACCTTCAGTAAGCCCCACAATACGAATATTGCCTGCTTGGATTTTGTTTTCCAGTGACTCAAGGTGGCCCCGAAGCTGTCCATTTTCCTTTATGATGGTCTCCACTGTAGCCAGGGTCGTAACCACCCTCTTATCTGTATCTGCTAAGGAGCCTGAAAGTTGTACAATTGCAGCATCATGTTTTTCTAGCTTTGTTAATGTTTTTTCAATTTTAGAATCCATGGCCCGCATGGATTCTAGTAGAGTGTGCCATGGAGGATCCGATGCACGATCTTCTTTACCAGCGGTACTGCCACCTGAGGCTTCTCCGACCTTGCTGTTGGTCAGTGGGGGATCTTTATGGTGATCTGGTTGCTGCGTTTTTGTTCTGCCCATCTTAATTGTGGTATTAATCGATTCAGGAAAGCTTGCTCAATAAAAGTAGACTGCTGGATTCTCAAAAAAATTATTTAAAATTATAACTTTTACTTATTTTTCTGCCACGTGGAGGAGAGAGTGAGAAGAATGCTTCCAACCTGGAAGATGGCTCTCTGGCACCCCCCAAGGATGTCTTTTCTATTAAGAGACATTTTACACTTTTTAACACTTTTTATTTGGGTTTCTGAATTTTGTAATGATTTTTTTTTTACTGGGGGCCCATTTTATAAGCAGAATAAGACACTTTGAGGTGTGGACTATGGGCTCACCTCATGCCTCGTTATGCACCTGGGGCATGCTCTTATCAGCCCATAAACCACACCTTGTCATGTCTTATTCTTTACACAGAACTCACTTGAGGGATGGGGGACCAGCAAGGTACTCAGGCTCAGTACTGGGTCCAGTCCTCTTTAATGTCTTTCTAAGTGACACTGCAGAAGAGCTGGAAGGGAAGGTATGTCTCTTTGTAGATGACACCAAAATATGCAACAGGTGGACAATTCAGAAGGGGTGGAGAGAATGTGCAGAGACCTGAGGAAACGTAACAAGTGGTCCAGGGTATGGCAGCTAGGTTTCAATGTGAAAAAGTGCAAAATCGTTCATCTAGAGCACAGAAACCTAGAGGGAGACTATAACATGGGTGGAAAGATAGTGATGGTCACCAAACAGGAAAGAGATGTGGAAGTAATCATATCTAATGAACTCAAGTGGAGAGGCAGTGCAACAAGGCAGTAGGTAGGGCAGTGGGATGTTGGGGTGCATAGGAAAGGGTATCACCAGCATGGATGAGATGGCATTGCCACTGCATTAATCAATGGTGAGTCCCCTCCTGGAGTACTGTGTTCAGTTCTGGAGACCACAGGTCCAACTCTCAAAGCCCTTAGATTAACGCATTGTGCCTGCATCAAACTTAAACGATGCAAGTTGCACCTTGCATCAAAATATGCACCCTGCGCTATTCTGAAAAGCAGCCTGCATCAAAATCAGGTTACATGCATCAAAGGGGGCTTGCATTAGCCTTGCACCACAAAATGGGCTGCAGTATGGTGCTAGGGGGCTTGTGGCAGATGCAGGCTGCCATATCCCCTAATTTGGCATTCTCAAAGTCCTCCCAGAGGGCAATGATGTAAGTACTGTTAGACCAGTTAAAGGCTGGTCTAAGGGTACTTAGGAATTCCAATGTGTCATGCCCCCAACCCTGATCCCTTTATAAAGATAATTAATAATTTCCCTGATAGTCTAGTAGCTCCTCTGCCCTAATCCCTTTATGAATATACTTAATGTCTCTGGTGGTCTAGCACACCCCCAATCAGCCCCAATCCCAGTTAGTAATCATAAAATAAAAGACCTGGTGATCTAGTAGATCCCCGATCAGCCCCAATCCCAGTTAGTAATTATAAAACAAAAACCCTGGTGGTCTAGGCAGTCCCACCCCTCAAAGCCCTGATTCTCCTTTATGTATAATTAAATAGCCTTGGTGATCTAGTGGCACCCCTGCCCCCAACTCCGGCAGGCAGTGTCCAACCACCCTGCTCCCCTCCCACAACCCAAAACAGAGCCGCTGACTGCCAAAGCCCTCCTCATACTACTGTGTCCGTCCACCAACTGAGCCATCATTTAAGGAGCACATAATACTTGTCTTACAGACACCCATTTCATGTCAACCAGGGAAGAAGAGTCCTTCAGAAGAGTTCAGCTCCTTCCCCTTTTACCAACATCCTGAGAGACTCCAAAGCTGCCACAGAACAGTGACTGCGACAGTGAAATGTTAAGTCTAATCTTGGTTAAACTCCTTTGGAGGAGGCAAAAAACCCAGGAAAAACCCTCTGAGGGAATTCTAAGAAAACTCCTCCCTGATTCCTAGTGTGGTCACCATAAGGGTGCAAAGGGTTCCCTAGTCTAGCCTGACTAACCCAGAATCCTACTTTTATGAGAGTGAGTGGGTGGGAGATCTGAAGAGTGGGTGAAGGGAATGAGGTGGAGCTGTAGGCCACAGATCATTTTAACCCATCACTCTCTGCCTCCTGCCAAATGCCTGTGACCTGAAGGTGGCCACAGTGGCTTTTTCCCTATGGTGATGCCAGAGCTACTCCCCACCCCCATTGGCATAACCCTACCTGCCTGCTTAAGGCCCAGTTGTAGGGGAGGGGTCACAGACAATGTAACATCTGGTGCAATGCTTGGCAGACTTTCTATTGTTTTATTTGTCGAGAAATGGCTGCAGCCATATGTTTATTAACTGATATTTAGACAACTGGAGTGGCATAAACAGCTCATGAGATCTCACCAGTCACCTCAGAACCTCTGCACCCTTTACTGTGAAGGGCATTACCCATGTACAGACCAAGGGAATGATGTATCTCTCTGGGATGGCTCAACTTCAGTGAGTGGGGAGGTCACACGACTGGGTGGCTAATAACCACCCTCATCTGGTGGAGCAGATTTGGACCACAACCCCCTAAATGTTGTCCAGATCTTATGGCCCACCCCGCCTTATGTGACAAGAGAAGAAGAGTACTTTGGAAGAATTGGACTCTTTCCCCTTTCCCCTGTGTACCATCACCCTGAGAGACTCCCAAGCCACCACAGGATAGGAGCGGTCTGATCACCTAAGCAACTTACTCCAAACACTCCTCCAAGACCTGATGAAATGAGTCAAGCAAAAAGTACCAACCACTATCCTGTAAATGAACACCATTTGTAGGATAAAGTCCCTGGCCTGATTTATTGATATTACTATGCCATACCATGACTCCCCAATGGACTCCATGAATGGCTGCATCTCCATGTTGATGCTTATGCACATTTGATTAATTTCCTGAAAGTTCTTTGTGTGCTGCCAGTAATGCCTTTGCATAATGTGGGACCAATGAATTGTGGTCCCAGACTACAGTTCTTGAGTGGATCTTAAGTTCTCCTTCATCCTGAGAAGCAAGCTGATAACCTTCCTGTGTCCCAGGTTGTTCCCATCCAGATGATCCAGCAGTATGTCCAATGAGCTCCCATGCAGACCTCCACTGTTAGCCTATGAAGAAATTCCTCCCAGCACGTGTTTCTCTGTTCCACCTATGGGATTCACACTTTCTGTGGTGGAACTGCCAGGTTCTTCCCCCTAGGCTGAGGTCCTGCTCTTTCTCACCTTATAGATGGGAGTTTTGTAATGACAGTCCAATTGTTTATGAGATGATGTCCCCAGAAGGCTATGTTGAAAATTTGGGATCACAATCACTAAAGTTATGCATAAAAGTTGAAACCCACATTGAAATACACTGAACTGCATTTACCTTAGTTTTTCATACTGCAGTCGCCAGTTCCAGCAGCAATACATGTCTTCGATTGGAGAGAGTGGGTCTTGAACCTAGGACCTATTCAGGTGAGTGAGGGTGTGTGGGGGTGTACTGGGGCATGTGGGGGGTGTACTGGGGTGTTTGAGGTGGTGGGTGCTTAGTT
Organism: Neoceratodus forsteri; assembly: GCA_016271365.2. Taxonomy (NCBI): domain Eukaryota; kingdom Metazoa; phylum Chordata; order Ceratodontiformes; family Ceratodontidae; genus Neoceratodus; species Neoceratodus forsteri. The sequence goes on from CM028134.1 coordinate 641,992,164, forward strand.
GGAGGTGGGGGAGGTGGATCGGCAAGGGGCCTTTTTTAGGTTTAAAAAAATAAAATAAAAACATCAATGGATGGCTTTCTTTATTTCAGCTGGGGAAAGGGGGGGTGCAACTAAACACCAGGAACATGTATCACCAGGACGGGGATGGTGATCAAAGAATTTGGGAGGGAGAAGGGACCAGTGGACCACCAGGGGAAATTACTATGTATACGAGGACAGCAATCAGAGGACAGGGGAGGGACCTCTGGACTGCTTGGGAAAATTTATATATGGGGACGGCGATCGGAGAACAGGGGAGTGGGGAGGGGCCACTGGACTACCAGGGGATATAATTGTGGTGATCTACCCAACTTTTAGCCTTTATTTGTATATATGTTTTTTTTATGTAACTCTGCATATCTATAAATGCCACTTAGTACATGCCAGTGTGAAGGGAATGGATTGTGTTTCTTTAAAATGGCTGATATGCCTGTAACTTGGGTTCTAAGAGAAACTGGTATTCCTATGGGAAACTAGAGATTGCATTTTCTGGCCAGCTAACAGAGGGGTCATAAACCATGCTCTCAGGAACAGAATGCTTTAATCACCCGGAAGCTGTTGTAAAATGTTACATTTTATTGGGTAACAGGAAAGAAGCATTCTTCCTAGCAAACCTAGGTGACAATTTTAACAGGACACTGTGAATTAGCTCATAGGAGGTATTACTGATAAATCAGAGTTTTAACTTTGACTGCCCTGTTACTTGTAAATTATTAAGGCAAAGCATTGTGCTGAAAGCTGGGTGACAAAGGCCCCCCCCCCACAGTACACTGACATTCTTACTAAGTGCCAAGACTTTGGGAAAGCCCAAGAGTGACACCCGGTGGCCTAATGTGGAAGTGGCCAGCCCATATTCCCCAGCTTGGGAGTAGTCATCAATTTAAACTCTCCAACCCAGAGAACTCGGTCTTTCTGTTTGGATTTTCTTCTCCTAAACACAACAGGACACAGCACCCAGCTGCTAACACAAGGACTAAGATTTTGCAAGCAGTGATTTTTCTGGACTTTAACAAGCAGAGGCATATTTAAACAGTTTTAATGCATTTATACTGCATACTTTCCAAATTTGTTTCCATACTGTAACCTAAATTAATATATGTTATCTTTTAGCTGTACTGTATGTATTCAAATATTTTCAGTAAAACATTTGTTTCCTAAAGAAATTCTGCCTATATGAGAGTTTTTATATCATATGTGTGACTGTAGAAGATTTATTAATAATCTGTGATACCTGTTACTTGCTTAGAAGGGGCACAGATAGCAACCAAATTAAAAGGGTCTACGGGGACAATCTGGATGGATTTGGGGAAAATAACAGAGTCTCATATGAGTCTGCCAGGGGTGTGAACTTGGCTATTGCATGTCCTGCATGGTGAAGACCAAATCAGTTGGTATACTGCTACCCTAAAGAGAGTGTAACACTTGGGCCTTCCTACTATGTGCAATAGCCATGATAAAGGGTTCATATTTAGCCACAAGACTCGAGACTAGTATTGTGCCCTGATCCAAAGTATAGAGATATACTCTGGGACCTGGTAGCAAGTGTTCAGTTGTAAACCCAGCAAGCACTCTGGAAGGACACAATAAGAGTATCCCTGTTTTCCTCCTCCCTGTCACAGATTACACTTAGGGGTGGGGACTGTGAGCTCAGTGACCTGACCCTTACGAGTGGGTTCATGACAATAATATTTCATAAAAAGACGGCCATCGGCGATTAGGGGAAGGGGGACCACAGGCCACCAATGAAATCAGTTTCTAACAAATGGACGGATCAAATTATCCTTTTTGCTTTTAGACACTCCCTTTTCATCAGTTCTTTGCCACAAATGGCAAGCAAATTCTGAGGAAGTTAGCAGTGGCGAAAAAGGATTTAAAAACATTAAAATAACCTTTTTCACACACGAGTTCCTCCACTAAAGTACAACGTAGAGCTAAGGAACTCCCAGTCAGCAAGACACATATACTGATGTCTGTATATGACTTAATTTTCCCAGTTTATATGAGAAAAAAAAAACAGAAAAAAAGATGAGGGCTCATGAAAAAGGATTGGCCCCTTACAGAAAAATAATCCTTTTTCATAAAGACAAATCCTTTTTCAAACTTTCTCCCTCTATCTTGGAGAGTAATCTTCCCATTGAAAGTGATAGGAACTTAAAAATGGAATAACTTTGCAACAGATTAATATTTTTACACCAAACAAATGCATGGAAGTTCTGTTACCCAAGCTGTTTCTAACATAAAAAATTCACACAAAATTCCACACCATCTGGACGAAAGGCGATGATGAAAAAAACTGCAAAAAATGGTGACTTTTAAGGTTTTTGCACTATCCAGATCTCAGAATCCACACTTCCAGCCAGATTGAAACTTGCCACATCAAGAGATCTATCCCATGGGACAGCACATGCCACATTTTGTGCAAATCCATTGATCAGTTGCAAAGTTATTAAAGTGCAAAAGTTTAGGTTTAACATTAAACATGCTATTTGACCCTAACTATAGGGGAATGGCTGTGCCCTTATTACACACACACATATATATATCACCTGTAATAGTATGGTACACTTCGGCAATGTGTGATGTACATACAGTATCTGTCAGTGTGACGTTGTGTGGCATGGATATGGGATGGGTAGAATCAGACTCCACTTTAAATGAGATGCTGCTCTAAAGCCAGGTTATCCTGGTAACATTTGGGGGTACACAAATACACCCATCCCAAGCCTGTGGAGGGCTCCAGGGGTGAAGCAAGGACCATAAGACCAGCCCTGACTAGTCTAATGGGTGTTTGAATTTGTTGGCACCATCCACCATGCAGAATTCCAAAAAAGGGAATGTGGCGGCATTGTCCTTGTGCAAGGCTCCTTGCTCCATGGCACACCCCTTTTTGTGCCACAAGGACGGTGCAAGATCCTCTTGGAACACGCAGCCTATGGTTTTTGCAGGCTGCATTTGAGAATTGCTCTCAGCACAATTCCTGACACAAGCTGCTCCTTGCATCATTCTGTGTGACACAAGCTCCTTGCATCACACTGGAAGCTTTAATAATTGGGCCCCTGATCTCCAGAACTGAACACAGTACTCTAAGTGGGATCTTACTAATGATGTACACAGAGATAACACCACCTCCCTCTTTCTGCTGGTGATAACCCTCCCTATGCACTCAAGTTTCCCTTTAGCCCTCCCAGCTGCCTTGTCGCACTGCCTGGCCTCCTTCAGATCATTCAGTATGATCACCGCCAGGTCTCTTTCCTGCTTGGTGGTCATCAATACCACTCTACCCATTTTGTACTCCACCCCTGGGTTTCTGTGCCCTAAGGACATTATTTTGCATTTTTCTACATTGAAACCCAACTGCCATACCCATGACCACTCCTCTAGTTTTCTCATGTCATTGCTCATCCTTTCTACTCCCCCCTGGAGTATCCATCCAATTGCAGAGTTTGGTGTTATCCACAAAGAGGCAGACCTTCCAATCCAGCTCCTCTGCAATGTCACTTAGAAAGACATTAAAGAGGACCATCCCATCACTGATCATTGATGCAACCTGCTGGCCACCCTCCCTTGCTTGGAGTGAACTCCATTTGTCACCACCCTCTGCCACCTAGAACGTAACCATTTTCTTACTCAGTTTACTACCTTTTGACCCACTCCTAAGCTACCCAGCTTACTTACTAGTCTCCTATGAGGAATAATGTCAAATGCCTTATTAAAATCTAGGTAGGCTACATCCACTGCTCCACCTGATCTAATTCTTTGGTCACCCAGGCAAAGAAATCTATCAGATTCATTTGAAATGACCTCTCCTTATGAATCCATGCTACCTTGGCTCTTATAATCCATTTGATTCAAGATATTCTACAAACTTTTCCTTCACCAGTGACTCCATTAACTTTCTTACTACTGAATTCAAACTGATTGGTCTATAATTGTAAGCCTCTTCTCCCCTACCATTTCTGTGAAGTGGGACTACAGCTGCCCTCTTCCAGTCTTCTGGGACCACTCCTGTTTCCAATGAGCTGTTAAATGGGATCATCAGAGGAGCAGCCAGTGCCTCCTTGAGCTCCCGCAATATAACTGGTGGGCCCTGTTTGGCCCCACTGCTTTGTCCACTTTTAGATTTGTGAGTTTCTTCAGGACTCTCTCTTCAGAAACTGGACTAGTGCCCACCTCACTCCCTCCTATGCTCCTGTTACATTTTTGAGGTCCTTCCCCATCTCTTTCCTCTGTGAACACTGAACGAAAGTATTTGTTCAGGATGTCCACCTTTTCCTGTCCCCCTTCTGCACAGTCCCCACTTTCCTTTTCAACCTTACAACCCCACCCCTGGTCTTCCTCTTTTCACTTACATACCTAAAAAAGTATTGTCCCCTCTTGTTACTGTCTTGGCTATTCTCTCTTCAATTTGTCCCTTCACACTGATTACTGTTCTCCCTGTTTCCCTTTCTTTCCCCTTACACCTCCCCATCCTCCTCACTCTGCATCTCCTTGTACTGTCTGCATACTGCCCTCTTAGCTTTTATCTTTTCTGCCACCTCTTTCAAGATCCATAGCTGTCTCTTCTTCTTCTTGCTTTTGCTCATGTGCCTGATGCAGAGGTGTGTTGCCTTAACTATGGCCCTTTTTAGTTTTCCCACTGTTCCTCCACCACACCCCGGTCATCTCTCTTGTCAGGTCATCCTTGATGCATTCACCCATCTTTTTAAAATCTGCCCTCTGAAGCCCAGTACCTTGTCTTTGTGTGGTTCAATTCCACAGCCATACTCATATTGAGCCACACTGTATAGTGTTGCTGGTCCCCAGGTGTCCCCCCCAACACCTGCAACACTGTGCCTATTGGTGAATAGCAGGCTCAGTATTGTCCCATCATAAGTGGGTTCACTGACTAGTTTTCTGAGGAATGCCCCCTGCAGGGAGTCCAGAATGTTCCTGCTTCTAGCTGAAATTGCAGCTCAGAGGCTTCAATCTACATCCAATAGATTGAAGTCCCCCACCAACAGCCCCTGCCCCTTTTCTGCCATCTTGCCAGTGGCTTCCATCAGTACCTTATCTAACTCCTCCCCCTGTGCTGGAAGTCTATATACCATACCAGTGGGAACAGAGGCTCCATTCCCCATCTCTACACCCTTGAATTTCCAAGGTAAGATAAGAGGTGCTGCACTCAGGACCAGGGCAGGGTGTGAGGTACAGGAGCTACGACTCCTCAAAAGTGTGAAAAAAAGACAAATGGTACCCACACTCCAGAGCCAGGAGCTTTACTTGTGCTCCAGTGAAGAATAAACCAGATCAACTCAGTAGGTTTTAAAGAAGTCTGACATTGTTTAAAGAGCCACTGACACTTAAGAAGAACTTTGGAAAACAGTATTTTTGGATACAGGGCAGCTTATATTTCTCATTAGCTCTATATTTCTTATTCCCATTATTTATTACTGAGATCATATGCATGAAAACAGGATAGCTCTTCCTTGAGGGTTCATCAGTGCCTTTTGCTTCTTCCCAACCTTAGTTCATAATACTGTGCTTGTGATATCACTGTTATTCCCATGACAACAGACTGTGATGTCACAACAGAGCATTATGCTTTCAAGAAGGGAGTAAGCTATAGAGACAGATGAACTCTGAGGGATAAAGATCTTGTTTTTATTAGAATTTCTTCCGTAAAAAATAATGGGGAGGAAAAATTCATAGAATATATATGAAATAGAAGCTGGATCGTGTCCAACTATTGTGTTTTCCAAAGTTTTTCGTAAGGTGTCAGCTGCTCTTTAATTTTGCAAATCAGTTCAAATTAGAGCAATACAGACACTAGGAGCATGTAGCTCCTCCACAAAATCAATGTGCCCTGGTGCCTCACCATGTAAGGCTTCATCAGGGGACCACCCTTGAATTTCCACTTGCGTTCTAGTAGTGGGCCTGCTTTTCTACACTTACAGTAACTCTGAATGCAAATATTCATTTAGTAGTCTTGCCTCCTCTTTATCATCAACTGTACTAACCCCTTCTTTCCTTATCATTTCTATGCTGTCCCTTGTCTTCCTCTTTTCACTAAAGTTTCAAAAGAAGGATTTGTCACTTTCCTTTACCCATTCTGCTAGCCCTAACTCTGCATTTGCCTTAGCATCCCTGATTATCTTGTTTGTTACACTTAGTTTCTCTTTATGCATCTCTCTATTCATCTCACTCAGCTCTTTTCTATGCATGCTGAATGCATATTTTCATCTAATAGCCTAATTGGGCCACACTGGTAAAGTGGTTCTCAGTGTACACTCCCAGGAACTCTATCATTTTCAAATCAACATGCCTATCCTCTCTCCCTACCACATTCTGTCCTCCAGAGCAGACCCTTGGGTAGTGAAAAATTAACTTTGAGTCCAGTATTCCTGGTTTCTCCACTGGCACTGCACTTAAACTTTGAGGTGAACAACTTCCTCTTTAAAGACCTTAGATCTCCTAAATGCATTGCATACACTGAGAATAGGCTGCACCACATCTCTTGCAATTGAATACTTGCCTGAACATAACAAAAATGCTGTGCATACAGTTGGGCGGCTCAAAAAACACTCATCCAGGAGCCAAGAAATAACGTGCTGGAAGCAAAGGAAACAAAAGGACTCATCTTACTGGTAAGACAGAAGGATTCAAACACAATGGAAAAACATTAAACTATTTATTTCAATAAATACGGACAAACAACGGACTACACGGACTTGAGTTCACCCCCTTGTACAAGTGGACATGTTCGACGTTTCATGTCACTCTGACACTTTTTCCAAGATGTCTTGGAAAAAGCGTCTGAGTGACTTGAAACATTGACCACACCCACTTATACGAAGGGGTGAACTTAAGTCCGTGTAGACCATTGTTTGTCCATATTTATTTAAATAAATGGTTTATTGTTTTTCCATTGTGTTTGGATCTTTCTGTCTTACCAGTCAGCCGAGTCCATTTGTTTCCTTTGCTTAAAACAAAAATGCTGCTTACACTCTCAACATAATCACTACTTTAAAAACAATAAAAATGCCGGCCCGTTGGCGCAGCAGTGGGATTTCCGCTTGAGGCCGCGGCACCGGTTCGAACGACACGGGTCAGCCGGAGGGCCAGCCGAGGAGCAGGATCGAGCATCCAATGGACGGCTATCCTACTCCAGGAGGAGGGCACAGGTAAGCCTCGGCGCATGGGAGACCCCTGGTGGAGACTGGGGGTTCTGCGCTAGCGGGCTTCGAGCATGGGGATGGAGGCGGGCGGACGCTGGCGTCATTACTGCGTCCCGCCTCCTCTAGGGAAAACCCGGAGAGAAAAGATGGAGGGCAGGACCGCCGATTGATGAAGCCCTCCCGGAGAGCCTCCACAAGCCCGCCGCCCGCTGCAGGACCCGACTAGATACAGTTCCGGGGCACGAAGGTGGCCCACGCCCCACCTCGGGGGGTAAGCTGGGGTGACCGAGGGTCCTCAGCAGCAATCGGCGACGGCGGAGGTCTCCGGGGGCCGTGACCAGGGTGGACGGCTTCAGTGGTCCTGCGGGGGGAAAAAGAAGAAAATTAAAAAAAAAAAAACAATAAAAATATCATACATAAATAGAAATCTACAAATTTGAATACTTATCTCACTTTTATGAAAATGAATTATGTAATTCCAGGACATCCTTTTAAAATAGTATTTGAAGTCAGTGGTATCTTTCCTGGCAAATTAATTTTTTCTATCAATTTTATGTATATTTTAACATTTGATAGTATGTTCTCAGATAGGTATAAATTTAAATTTCATCCCTAGTGCCATAGTTAATGTTTTATATTGAAATTCTTCTCATATATCGGTAACAGTGATGTAGGGTTTCCTCTGGTAAAGAAAAAATGGTTTTAGCTTTAAATTTCTAAAAAATATTGCAGGTCTAGTTTTAGGCTAACAAATGTTTCAGGGTGAGAACAAATTTTATTTAGAGTGTAGGCAAACAGAAAGTCACTTACTGAGGACTTTTATTTCAAAGGTAGGGAGCTCTCTGCTTGATATGTCCTATACTATAATTGCTTCACTATTATCTCATAAGTATTCTTTTCAGTCTTTTTCTTTTCTTCTGTCTGGTTCTGCACCTTCTTGTTTCCTCCAACCCCTAATTATATTTCTTCTTCCAAGTACAGTATGTTCATTATGCTGTTTGTCTCCAGAATAGGTTAGTCTGTATCCTCATCTTCCTCTTCATTTTTCTAAAGACAATGACAAGGGTTGTCCCCTATATTCCATTTGTTCTGTACTGTTGTCACTAAAACATAGTGATACAGCTGAAACCAGGTTAACTTTTCTTCTCAAGAAATAGCCTGTACCTTGTTTTTTGGACCAGTTGTAGACATTGTTGTATCAATGGTCTATAAATTCCCATTATAGATTGAGGGAGCTCTCTTAACCAAGCAGAATGAGCGTTATCCTCTGCCCATGATACACTCTTATTCTGTGAGGAATGTCTCATGTGCAGCTGCCCTGGAAATGTGCAGGTTCCAGTAAGTTGTTTTTTTTTTTATTAATATATTACTGATCAAGCTTGATCAATAATATATTAATACCATCACTGAGACTACTCTTACCATTGTAAGAGTGGTCTCACATTCTTAGGGTATCAGAATTGCTCACCTTTGGTTTGCTGTTCTCATACCCTAAGAATGTGCAGTCTTACAACCAAAATAGTTGTCTCAGTGGTGTATTAACATTCAACATAATTTTTTTTAACTTCTAATTCCTGATGTTTTCATCAAAATCCTCCAGTGCATAATTTTATACAAGAAATCCTGATATTCTGTAACTTCTATTTTTGTTTGTAACTGTTCTATTAGTGAGGCTATTGCCTAGGAAATATTTGTTTTCTTGTTAAAGCTTCAGTTATTGTGAGCATAGAACTTTGAGAGATGGTGGGGCAAGCTAGCTGACTGAGAGCAGCATGTTCAGTAGGACCGTTTCAGTGATGCCTCTAGTAGCTAACTACAAGATCACTCTGATGACCAAAAAGTTCCATAAGGTTAAATAAATAGTTGACTTGCTCACCTTGGAGAAAAGAAAATGCTAGGCTAAGGGGTGGAGCACACCAACCATGATGGTGCTGTGAGCATTCAGGCTGAATGCCAACCCAGCTCTGCCACTATGAAGCACTTCTTTTCATCTCAGAATTAACTTTTTAAGAGACCTTTTTCAACAACTTCATGAATTGTAACTGTTCTGTTAGTAAGGCTATTGTCTTGGAAATATTTATTTGTTTTCCTGTTAAAGCTTCAATTATTGTAAGTGTAGAACCTTAAGGAATGGTGGGGCAAGATGGCTAACTGAGAGCAGCATGTGCAGTAGGACTCTTTCAGTGATGCCTCTAGTAGCTAACTACATGATCACTCTGATGTTCAAAAAGTTCCATAAAGTCAAATAAATAGTTGACTTGCTCACCTTGGAGAAATGAAAATGCTGGACTAAGGGGGTGGAGCACGCTGACCATGATGGTGCTGTGAGCATTCAGGCCAAATGCCAACCCAGCTCTGCCACTATGAAGCACTTCTTTTCATCTCGGCATTAACTTTTTAAGGGACCTTTTTCAGCAACTTCATGAATGAACCTCACAGTAGTCTGTAATTACCTTGCCTAAACAAGAGTGCGCTACTTAAATATGAGTAAACAAACTGGTCAGTCACTCACCAACTTGGAAGCTCCAGTTAATGCACCCAAAAAAAAAAAAAAGAAAAGGTGAAATTTGGCACATTCACCTGTAGAACTTCAGGACACTGCTTCAACTACTTTACCTGCCAAAGGCCATACCAGAGTTCAGCAAACACAGCAGAAACTGAATTTCTATTTTGCCACCAGTGCACCTCTGAAACCTCTGCTGTCACCCATTCAAGACGACCTGACTGAATCAGCTGCTGAAACGGATAAGAGGAATGCACCAGTCAGCATTATCAAACCGGACAAAGAATGTAAACTTTCTAACTGCCGATGAAGCAGATAAAGAAGAAGGCAGGATACTTCCCCATAACCAAGCCAATGCACAACTGAACCTATTGATGGAGCCAACAACTCTTCTGCAGAAATCTGCCATGCACGTGGATGCTGAGCCGACCAGCTCTGTAAGCAAACAAACATCAAGCTATCAAGAGATGGCTAACGAAGGTGAAGACCAACAGCGTTCAGAAAGTACTACCTCTCAGCAAATAGTGAGTACAACACTGAATTTTTAAACTAATGATTCTTTGGCAAGTGTTATGGTAAATTTAGGGAGAAGCGCTCCAAACACTCTAAATGCAGTTTCAGCAACAGTAATGTACTCCCAAGAAATAGTGAGGCAACTGAGCTAAAAGAGAACAATACTGCCCTACAAATGAAGTCAAGCACAGAAGGGCAAGCTAGTACTGTGTTTAATTACAATGCATTGGTGATACTAATCAAATCAGAAATTCACAATGAAATTCAAAAATCTCAACAGCACTATTTGATATTAGAAAATGGGCTTGGAAATTCCCAGACTCTGACTTGACTGATACCCCTGGCAAGCTGGGCATGTATCAGACAACAGAGCCCAGGTAAGAAGAAGTGCCAGACCCAACTGACTTAAGTACTGAAATCAAGGGGCCATTTTGAATTTTAAGCAAATTGTAAGCCTTGATCTGTTGCCATGTTTTTCCTCTCGCTTAGCAGGCTGGTGGCTAACCAAACACCTTCCCCAGCCCTTCCCCTTTGTCTTATTAAAATAAAAAAAAGAAAAACGAAGAATGACAGCAAAAGGACGCAGCCAGTCTGACTGGCTGCAAAACTGCAAATTGACTTCAGCGAAAGAAACAGAAAGAGCACTACCTCTGGTAGCGCTCCTGTCTAAGAGCAGGGACACTGTCTTGGTTTCCATACCGCAATGCCGTGGGTAACTTTACTGCTGACTACAAAGTGACAGGGAGGGTGTGCAAAAGCACAAACTGCCTTTTTTCCTTAACTGCTCCTCTCACCACACCCACCACAAAAAAACTATTCATTTTTATATGGTAGCTCAATGCTGCATATTCACTGTACACTTCAAAGCAGACAGCAGCCCTTTTCAAAAAGTTGCAGTCCTTTTGGGATCACAAAAATGCTGACAGCAACTCCGTCTCGCTTAGCGAGCAAATTGGCAGTCAATTCAATCTCCTCTCCACCTCTGTCTGTCTTAATTTAAGTTCAATAAGGGGAAATAAAGAAAAAAAAATACCAGTTTTTATTTCTGCGGTCAGGGAGAGACACAAATAATAATTTATCCCAGCCGCGCTCTGCAATCTCCCAATCGAGATCTCATGCCCGCTTCTCCAGGCACCCATCCATTTTGTTTATTGATGAGCACCCCCTACCCATCCCCTACTGATTTAAATATAAAAAAAATAAAATAATTTAGAGTACTCATGTTTCACCTCGTTATTCTGCATTTACACATCCTGGCAAATGTGTTGCCTCTACCAGCTTGCTCTTTCCTGCTGTTTCGTTCTCGGTGTACTGGTAGCAACAAACTGGAGATCCAGATATGGTGTTCGCTTGATGGCGATTCAATGGGGGGTGAGGCAGACACATAGATGCAGCATATAAATGGATCATAGCTTGGTGTGCGTGTGTGTGTGTGTGTGTGTGTGACCACGGCAACCAGCTTCAAGGAACAACACTCATACAGTCGGAGGAACTATTTTATTACAAAACTTACTGTAAACTAAGTAGTTATTATTTTTGAATTAAACATTTTTTTTTACAATGCCCATTTTCTAAAAGCGCAATATTACCCTCCAGGGTGGGTGGTATTGGGCTGTACTGGACCTTCAAGGGGCTATAAGGCCCTCCGCCTGTGGCATCGAGCCTCATTATGCCCCTGGCCGGTCCGGTATAGCCCAATACCGCCCACCCTGTTGGGTATTATTGCTTACTCAATACAGCTATTACAGTCCTTGATAAAAAACTGTCAGTCCTTAAAATTTTAACTTCTGAGGCCAAAAACAGAATAAGTGGACAGGAAGCTCAAAATCACACCTGTTTTTGCTGATGTATCTCTGTTGAAAAATCAGCTACAGGAACTGAAATCTAAAGTGGTTAACTTACAAGAACGCTCTTGTCGTAACAATGTTAAACTGTTTGGTATCCCTGAAGGATCAGAGGGAACTGGAGATCCTTTGCCACACTCTGAGAAAATAATTACAACTGCACTAAAACTTCAATTTCCAGAAGAAAAAAATCATTTTTGATCGTGCTCATCATGCAGAGGAAGGGGGCTCTAATTCTGATATGACAGCAGTCAATAACAGATATCCCAGGCTGGTTTACATCAGACCTCATTAGTTTAAAGACCGTGAGCTCATATTACGGCATGCAAGAATTAACAGAGGTCTGACATGTGAAAATATGAAATTTTTGGCATTCCCAGATTTTTCAGCTGAGACTATGCAAAGCCACAAATCTTTTGAAAAAGTAAAAGTCTTGCTACAAGAATGCACAATCTGATTCCTCTTTCTCCCCCATGCACAGATGACATTTTACCTCAGTGGCAAACTGCATATATTCTCTGACTCAGTCCAAGCTGAAAAACTCATCAGGGAACAATTTTCTAAAATGGCTGAAAAAAACTCTTCTCCAGAGGGCTGAAGAATATTGTTTCATGCAATAGTTTCATAAAAACATAGTAGCTGATGGCAGATAAGGACTGAAAGGCCCATCCAGTCTGCCCATTTTTTCTATCTTATGAATGTGTCATAGGCCTTTACTCTGTCAATCACCTATCTATTCATAGTCATCTGTATTGTTCCCTTATGCCTATCCCTGCCTGTTTGAAGCCCTGCACTGTATTCATATCCACCACACCCTGAGGTAGGCCGTTCCATGCATCCATGACCCTTTCTGTGAAAACAACTTCCTCACATTACCCCTTAATTGGCCTCCCTCTAATCTCATCCCTTGTCCTCTTGTCCTGCTATTTTTCATATATTGAAACATGTTAAACTCTTTCACCTTGTTAATACCCTTAAGATGTTCGAATGTTTCGATCATATCACCTCTCTCCCTCCTTTGCTCTAGGGTATACATATTGAGCTCTGTTAATCTGTCCTCATATGTTTTCTGATGCAGTCCTTGCACCATTTTGGTTGCCCTTCTCTGGACTGCCTCCATTTTGTTAATGTCCTTCTGCAGGTGTAGCCTCCAGTACTGCACGCAGTACTCCAGATAGGGCCTAACCAGTGTCATGTAAAGAGGGATTGTTACCTCCCTCTTCCAACTTGTGATACCCCATATTAATACACCCCAACATCTCTCTAGCCTTACCTACTACTTTAGTGGTCTGCTTGGATGATTTCTGGTCATCTGTGATGATGATGCCCAAGTCTCTTTCTTCTCTTGTGATTGCCAGCAACTCCCCTCCCAACCTATAGGTAGCTTCAGGGTTTCTCTTCCCTATGTGAATGATCTTGCACTTCTTTGCATTAAATCCCAATTGCCACTCTTCTGACCATCTTGCCAGTTTATCCAGATCCCTTCTCATTCTGCCCAATCCATCTGGATCATCTACTCTGCTGCAGATCTTGGTGTCATCTGCAAACAGACAAATCTCATCCTCCAGTCCATCTGCAAAGTCACTGATGAAGATATTGAAGAGGACTGGCTCCAGGACTGATACCTGAGGTACTCCACTTGTGACTTACATCTCTTCTGACTGTATACCATTTACCACCACTCTCTGTTTTCTGCCCGCCAACCAGCTTGCCACCCAGTTGACCAACCTCTGACCCACCCCGAGCCTAACCAGCTTATTAATCAATCTTCTATGTGGAACAGTATCAAAAGCTTTGCTGAAGTCAAGGTAGACAACATCAACTACAACTCCCTGGTCCACCAGTCTGGTTACCCAGTCAAAGAAATCTATGAGATTAGTTTGACAGGACCTTCCTGTTGTAAACCCATGCTGTCTTGGATCCTGTGCTCCTATAGATTCCAGGTGTTGCACTATCCTTTCCTTAAAGAGTGCCTCCATAATCTTGCCCACTACTGAGGTAAGACTGAGTGGTCTGTAGTTCCATGCCTCTTCCCTGCTTCCATTCTTGTGGAACAGAATCAGATGAGCCCTTCTCCAGTCTTCTGGACCCTTTCCTGTGCTCAGAGACTCACTAAACATTTCTGATAATGGCTCTGCTAGTTTCACCCTTTGCTCCTTTAGTACCCTAGGATGTATGCCATCAGGTACTATTGCCTTGTCCACCCTGAGCTTAGCGAACTCTTTTAGGACCCTATCTTTTGTGAAGGGACTTGTGCACACCTCCCCCCACCTGTGTCCATGGTGCTGAGCTGTGGGCCCTGCCCTATCTTCTCCTCAGTAAATACTGAGTAGAAGTATCTATTTAGTATCAATGTTTTTCCTTAATCCTCCTCTACACACTTCCCCTTATCCCCTTTGATCTTAGCAATATCCCCTCTGGACTTTCTCCTTTCACTAATGTATATATAGAACATCTTGTTCCCTTCTTTTACTGTTTGTGCTAGTGTTTCCTAGGTTTGGGCCTTTGCCTGCCTTACTGCCTTCCCTGCTTCCCTTAGGGAAGTTTGGTATGCCTCCCTGTTTTCGTCCCGCTGCGTTCCGTTATATTTCCTGAAGGCCAACCTTTTTGCTCTGATCTTTTCTGTTACTGTTTTTGAGAACCAAAGTGGTTTCCTCCTTCTTTTGCTCTTGCTTTTCTCCCTAACACAATGGGATGTTGCTTCAAGTATTGCATCCTTAATGTTTTCCCATTTTGTCTGTACCCCTGTTGCACCTGGGTTATGCCCCATATTGTTCCACATACACCTTACACTGTACCCCTGGAGTATTATACTGTGATACTGCTATTTTGCCCTAACACGTAGATTTAGGCACCCATTGTATAAGCACGAGTGCTAGGAATGTGCTTTGCTGCTAATATATGCTAAGGTTTACATCTTTTATTAGGTTATATCATGCATGATTATTATACCTCACTAAAATGGATTATGTTTGTGTTTTACATATATTCTATATATAATCTGCCTAATCACTGATAAGATGACTCTTATGGATCATCAGTGATTGCTGTATACACTTGTATATTTTCATATAATCTTATGTAATGTGTGTTTTACACTTAGGCAAATATGCCACATGTAGTTGTGGCCTGTCAGCACTTCCCTTTGCTTATTCTTCATGCTGAGAGAGGGACATATTCTTTGTCTCATTTTATACTCATTATGAATTCTGTCTCCTAAGTCATTATTCAATGGAGAATGTCTTATACCATCTTGTTTATAATATAGAACTAATACAGTATGTTCTTTATATCTCCTGCCATGATGTGATCTGTGGTATATAATCTTGTACAACTGAGCTCCTCATGGAGATTCTGGAAATTCTGGAGATTTTATACATTCTTCGGGAGACTGGTGAGAACCCATCTCCCTTGTGATTTTCACTGTCACATGCTTGGTGTAAGTATTGTGATAAATTATCATTATTACTTCTGCTTGTGTGGTTGTTTATTTGGCTGACACTGTAGACATACAAGAATCTGATTTATTTACACCAGAGCTGGTTTCTGGGTAACACACCCTCACCTTTATTTCTTCTTGCCAGGGCTAGCTTAACTCTGTTGGCCATCTTATCAAAGTCAACTCCTCTAAAGTCCCATATTTTTGCCTTGGAATGGGATGATTTGGTTCTAGTGGCCAAACTGAACCATACTATATGATGGTCACTTGCCCCTAGGTGACCTTCTACATGAAGATCCTTTCCGCATTAGTCAGTACTAGATCCAGGATAGCCCTGGCACTCATGGGTTGTTGTACCAGTTCTTTGAGGCCCTCCTGCTGCAGGGAATCCACTATGTGTCTAGTTCTGGCAGATGTTCCTTCTGGTATTGCCCAATCTGTATCTGGCATGTTGAAGTCTCCCATTATCAGAACTTTCCATTTAGCTGCCATGTTTTGTATATCTTCTAACAGTAATGTGTCTATGTCCTCCAACTGATCTGGGGGCCTGTAGACAACAAGATTCGTATGGCTGTCCCATTTCCTGTTTCAAACAAATGTGTAGTTTAAGCCTTTAAGTAGGGCATAACTGGATATTTGAGGTTCACAAATATTATTTTCTTCCTTCTGGTGAAGAGATTTTGTTCTACTGTTGTTGTGATAGTGACTGGGTGGAGTTCCCAGGAGAAAGGACAGTTGGACCTCTCAGAGTTGATGTAATTGGAAAAAGTGGGGGTCATGAAGATTTAGCATGGCCATTAGGTTTTACTGGTGATTTTTATGTGGTGCTATTCTTATGCTGCCAACCATTTTGGTTAGGCAGAATGGGAAGCTAGAAAACAGCACAGGATATACATGTTTTTGTAAGATTTAGGCTATGTGCTACCTACTTTATGACTAAAGGGGGTAACGGTTTATGCTAGAAGGTATGAGGAGGCCTCTGTTATTTGGGTGGGGGGGGTTTAGAATATTGAGCTTCAACTGTCATGCCTATTCCCTTTTTCAGATTAATAAGAGTACTGATTGCAGTGCTACATGAATGTTTTTTAATAAAAATATTTTTTTTTGTCATGGGGTGGGGGATGGGGTTAACAGGGCATGTCTTTGCAGCACATAAAAAAAAATGTATACAGTTATGGTGCAATTATGTAGTGTTAAGATGTATAAAATATACTCTATTATGGGCTGTCTATTTAATAATAACATCAAATATCAACTATGGCTACTCCCTTAAGATGTTTATTGTGGTATAGGCATGTAGGACAGGCCTAAGGGCCATAAAATGTTTAATTATGCTAAGAAGTACAAAATAAACTGTATATTTTTACAAGAGACTCATCTCTTACAGAATGACTTTAGCTATTACTCTAAATTATGGGGTCTAGGACTAAATGCTGCCTATACCAGTAATGCCAGAGGAGTCCCTATCTTTTTTCATAAAACTTTAGATGTAAACATCATTAGATCTGTCCTGGATGCAGAGGGGAGACACATCATTGCTGAAATACAAACACAAAACAAACAAATTACAATAGCTAATGTCTATGGACCTAATAAAAACTCCCTACAGTTTTTTGATGTAGTCATTCTGAATCTTGCTTCATTCTCATCACCCTTCATTTTAGCTGATGATTTCAACATATTTTTAAATCCTTTATTAGATACATCTAACATTTATAGGGATAGAACCACTTCTACAGCTAAAATACTTATTCAATATATGGAGGACTACAGGCTTGTGGACATTTGGAGGTATCGTCACCGCAGTGATAAAAAATGTTCATACTTTTCACCTGGTTATCAAAGCTACTCTAGATTGTACTTATTCCTAGTATCTAGTGCCTTCATTTCTCAAATAACAAAAACTGATTATTTTAGTATACATATTTTGGATCATGCTCTGATTGATTTATCTTTGAAAATTTCCGAATATACAAAATCAATAAATTTCAAAGTAGACCCTATATTAATGAGTTAAAACATTTTTAGAATACATTAAAAAAGAAATTGAAAGCAATTTTTTTTCCATAATACCCTGGAGACTACATCTATGTCAGCTTGGTGGGATGCCTTTAAGCCTGTAATTCATGGTGCCACCACATCATTTACTATCAAACAGAATAACGATAGATCTTGATTGTTAGTGGATTTAGAACATCAGTTTCAAATAAAGAAAAATGTACATGTATCCACTAATAATCCAGGAACTTCACACAAATTAGTGTCTTTAAGAGAACAATATAAAGCTGAGACAGTGGCTCTGAGGGTTGAGGCTTGGATGCTACGCCAGCCACCCTGGTTCAGGAATGGACTTGGGATGCCGGGGGTCAGCTGGGGATGGAGAGGATCAAGCATCCAAAGGACTGCTTTTCTCTCCTGAGGTAGGTAGTGGGCCTTGCATCACTTACCAGTGGGCCTGATGGAGATCAGGGGCACTGCAGATAGCGATGCCGTACCTAGGGGTGAAGCAGAGGGTGTCAGCATGTTCAGTGCATGGATGCCATTGCACATCCATGCTTCTGCAGCAGCATACACACAAAAAAGCCCCACTCCCTGAATAGACAACAGTGCCCTCCCATGCCCCACTGCCACAATCAATAGTGGGCTCAACCCACTGGCTCTCCTGATACCCCTCTCCTGCCTTGGTTCTGATGAGGGGGACAGTCATTGTACCAGATTGGTGGGGGAGTGTTTGTCCCTGATTTCACCATGGGGTGGGCTTCAGGAGGGTGGTTGTGTGGTGGTAGTGAGCAAGGGATGCCAGAGAGAGTTCCGGGGTGGCGGTGATAAAAATAGTTCACAAAAAAAAAGACAACAGTATAACAAAATTCCAACAGAAACAGCTGAAAGACAGATTTTATACTCAAAATCTAAATATTACACCATGGGTGAAAAGCAGGAGAAAATGTTGGCATGGTAACTTAAATCACAGAATGCAAAAACAGCGTTCCATCATATTAAAAACAAGGAAGAGATTAATTATTGAATCTCCTAATAAATTTAATAAAATATTTCACAAGTTTTATCAGAATTTATATATAGGATAAAGTATGGGGTGCAGTGTGTTACAAGAATTTACACACTCCCTAGTTGTTGGATAGCACATAAACCCCGAGGGCGAAGCCCAAGGTGTTTATTAGCTATCCAACAACAAGGCAGTGTGTGAAATTCAAGTAAAACACACTGCACCCCATATTTTGTTATTTATAATTGAAGGGCAATGTTTTTTTTCTTTTAGAGGTTTAGTTTAAACTTGGTCCCCCGTCAGCAGCACTGAAGAGCCGCATTGCGTCCCTATGGCTGTCCCTCGCATCGCCAACTTCCCTTTTATTCCCTCCCACTGTGAGAATACCTCCTGTCTCCCAACCCACTGAAGAAGCAGCTGGAGGTTTTTGTGGTCAGTAGTGTGTGAAGAGAAACTGAGCGTTTTAAGCTCGAGCTGTGTTTGTTCAGTGTCTCGAGTGCATTCGTAAGGGAAGAGAGCACGTGAATGCTGTAACACCTACTCAGGTGTTACGGTATTTAACACATGGATTTTTACATTGAAAAAAAATGGAAGCCATTAATTATATTCCTCTAATTTGGGAGAATTGGCAGGGGAAATGTAGCAATTTTTTTGAAATATCACATTATTTGACATTTCTAGTAATCAAAGAATTATGAGACAAAGAACCTCAGTGCACAAACACTGAGGCAATGGTTACCCCAAAGGGCATTGGCTGGGAAGTTGAACCAGCATAATATTCTGTGGTGATTTGCATATGCAGCCCATGATGCTTTGCATTATGGGGGCATGTGTGATCAAAGAATTATGTTGAATAATCCCATTTCTGTTGACAAAATTCAAACTGCAATATACAAACTTTCAGCTGGCAAATCACCAGCCCTGATGGCCTTCCTATGAATTTTTTTAAACATTTTGCTTCAACAATATCTCCACATCTACTCACCTTATTTAACCATATTTATATTTCTGATTAAATGCCATCATCTTTTAAAGAGGCACTTACATTGGTATTCCTTTAAAAAGATAAGAACCCACTTATAACAAGTTCACACTGTCCTATCTCTCTTATTAATTCTGATGCCAAGAAATTGGTTAAGGTTCTTGCCACCAGACTGGAGGGGATATTGCTGTTGAACATTCACCAAGACCAGAATGGATTATCAGGGGCAGGCAAACGAAGGCAAATATAAGACATACACTGAATATTTTAGATCACTATAAAGATAAAGATATGTCACTTTTGATGCCTGATGCAGAAAAAGCTTTCAATCAGATCAAGTGGCTTTATATTAAATTTGCCTTTGATAGGTTCGGGTTTGGCCGGGGGTTTGCTACATGGATTTCAATACTCTACTTCGGACTGGTGGCAAGAATCAGAACAAATAACAACACCTCTCCACTTTTTCTGTTACAGCATGGCACAAGACAGGGCTGCCCCCTGTTGACTCTTATATTTGATATAGCAGTAAAGCATTTAGCTACAGCCATCCACCAGCATAGAGACTATCGTGGAGTTAAAATCCATAAAACTGATCATCGCATAGGACTCTATGTTGATGATGCTCTACTGTACTCATCAAACTTGAATAGATCTTATGCGATTATCATACAATTACTGGAAAACTTTAGAAAGATTTCTGGATTCAAAATTAATTGGTCCAGATCAGAAATTATGGAGACAGCACATCACCAGCATCCATTTGTTTCTTTAGATTCCTGTCTAATCAAGAAAGTTGATAAAATGAAATATTTACATAGAAACAGAGAATTTGATGGCAGATAAAGACTGCTTGGCCTACCTAGTCTGCCCATTTCCCTACCTAATGGATAAGCTGCATATCCTAGTTAACCAACAGACTACTTCCTCCTACCCCCCCACTAGAATTGCCTTATGTGTGTCCCATGCATTCTTGAATTCCCCCACTGTTTTTGACTCCACAACCCCCTCAGGAAGGCTATTCCATACATCCACAACCATCTCCATGAAAAAATACTTCCTCACATTACCTCTGAGCCATCCCCTCTCTGTCTTCAAATTGTGCCCTCTTGTTCTTGCACATCTCATTTTCTGAAAGATGCTACCCTCTTGGACTTTGTTGATTTCCTTGAGGTACTTGAAAGTTTCTATCATGTCCCCCTCTCCCTCCTTTCCTTGTGGATATACATATTAAGCTCCTTTACTTTCTCTTCATATTTCTTCTGGTGCAGACCCTGCACCCTTTTGGTTGCCCTGCTCTGGACAGCCTCCACCCTGTCTATGTCTTTGCAGAGATGGGGTCTCCAGAACTGTACACAATACTACAGATGGGTTCTCACTAACTGTCTGTACAGAGGGATAACAACTTCCTGTTTTCTACTGGCGATGACTCCCCCTATGCATCCCAGTATCCCCTCAGCCCTCCTTACCGCCTTCTCACATTGCTTGCCCACCTTAAGGTCATCTGATATAACTACTCCCTGGTCCCTTTCCATTTTTGTTATTGTCATTATCTCACACCCTCATTGTGTACTCTTCCCCTCGTTTTTTGTTTCCCAGGTGCATTACTTTGCAGTTCTTTGCATTGAATCTAAGCTGCCATACATTTGACCATTCCTCCAACCTTGACAATTCCCTTCTCATCCTTTACACCCCACCTTGTGTATCAACCCTGTTGCAGATCTTTGTGTCGTCTGCAAAAAGATATACTTTTCCTTCCGGTCCCTCTGCATTGTCACTTATAAAGACATTAAAATGGACCTGTCCCAGTGCTGAGCCCTTCAGTACCCCACTATTAACCCCACTTTCTTCACTGTGGACTCTGTTTACTATTACCCTCTGCATCCTGTTGTCCAGCCAATGTTTTACCCAGGCTACCACCCTGGGACCCACTCCCAGACTGGTTAATTTGTTTATTATTCTTTTGTGTGGGACTGTGTCAAATGCCTTGCTAAAGTCTAGGTAGACCATGTCCACAGCCCCTCCCTGGTCTACTACTTTGGTCACCCAGTCAAAGAAATTGATTAGATTCATCTGACATGACCTCCCTGCTTTGAATCCATGCTGCCTTGGGTCCTGTGCCATACTGGTCTCTAGGTACTCAACAATTCTTTCCTTCAGAAGTTATTCTATCATTTTCCCCTACCATTGAGCTCAAACTGACAGGTCTGTAGTTTCCTGCCTCTGTCTTGCTCCCACTTTCGTGAAGGGGAATCACATCTGCCCTCCTCCAATCCTCAGGTGCCTCACCATCCTCCCATGGTTTGTTAAAAGGGGTAGTCAGCGGTATTACTAGTTCTCCCCTTAATTCTTTTAGAATTCTGAGGTGAATCCCATCAGGCCCCATTGCTTTGTCCACCTTCAGTTTCAGGGGTTCTTTCAGAATCCTTTCTTCTGTGAAAGGACTGATATCGACCCCCCTATCCAGAGTGCTTCTATTGACTGGATTAGGTACCTCCCCCACCTCTTCCTTCATGAATACTGAGCAGAAGAATTTGTTCATTATCACTGCTTTTTCACTGTCCCTCTCTGCCCACCCTGCCTCCTCTTTCTTCAACCTCAGTATCCCTTCCTTTGGCTTTCTTTGCTCCCTAATGTACCTATAAAAGGTTGTATCCCCCTTAGTAACCGAGTTGGCTATCTTTTGCTCAGTTTGGGCCTTTGCCTTTCTGACTGCCTTCCCTGCTTCCTTCTGCTTTAACTGGTACAGTTCTCTGTCCTGCTCCTTCTGTATTTCCTTATACTTTCTGATTGCTATCTTTTTCTCCCTAACCTTCCCCGCCACCTCTTTTGAGAACCATAGTATTTTTTTTCCTTCATTTTGATTTGTTCATTTGCTTTACACAAAGACTTGTTGCCTCTGTGATGATAGTTTTGATGTTTCCCAATTGTTGCCCCACCACTCCTTCTTGCCTGTTTGCTAGTTCTTTTCTGTGGCACTCTCCCATTTTGACAAAATCAGAACTCCTGAAGTCTAGTACCTTCACTTTTGTATGGCTTGACTCTACCGCTGAGTTTATCGTGAACCACACTGTTTAGTGGTCACTTGTTCCCAGAAGGCTACCCACTTCTAGATCTGAAATCCTCTCTCCATCCCCATTTGAGGGTGCTGGGTTTAAGATTGCTCCCTCCCGAGTGGGTTCCAACATTAGCTGCCTGAGGCATGCCCCCTGTAGGGCATCGAGAATGGCCCTGCTCTTGGATGTGGATATTTGAGTGTCTGTATTGATAAACAAGCCACAAACCTACTGTATATCAACTTAATTTTACCCCCACAATTAGAAAAACTACTAAAGATCTTAATCATTGGCAATTGTTGACCTTTACATTAATTTAGTGAATTAATACAATAAAAATGGCTATACTTCCAAAATCATTATTTCTTTTTCAGAATATTCCTATACTTGTGCCATATATATTTAAAGGATTGGATACACAAATTAAAGCATTTTCATGGAAGGGTAAAAAACTGATATTAAAGGCCACAAAAATGCATCCCAGCTATGCTAAGTGGGGTCTCTCTCCTTACCTAACTTTAAATATTATTACTTTTTGGCTAATTTAGCCATAATTTATAACTGGTTTCAATTTACAGAACAAGACCTAGTCACTTCAATAGAGTCTCTCCACTCACATTATCACAATATAAAGCATCATCTCTTTATTGGAGAGGCCAATAAACTTAACAAGAAATAATTATTTACTTCACAAACTACGATCTATATCTGGTATTTAGCTTGGAAATTATGCAAAACTCAACCACAAGGTTTCTCATTTTGTCCAATTTTATAAAACCTCAACTTTATTTCATCAATGACTGATAATGTATTTAAACTTTGGTATATTAGATGGTTGATGGAAATGGTGCAACTTATAAAGGACAATATATGTTCAGATTTTGAGACTATCAGAAATCAGTTTAAATTGCACAACCCACATTTCTACGCATTTTTACAAATAAGAGATTTCATTAATAAGACTATTTTGCAAAATTCAAATACATATATGAGCAATATAATAAAAATCTTTACTTCCTCTATACCAAAGCAAATTATTTCAGATATATATGGGTGGTTGGATCTGCTGGAAAACAATTATTGTAGTCAACTTAAGTCTACATGGTTTAATAAAATAAACACTATTATTACAGATATAATTTGGAAAAATGCAATGGATATTAAAGCTATGGGACTAAGATCAGTCAGACTCCAACAAATTTATTTCAATATCATTCATAGACTTTACCCCACATAGATTAAATCTAATTAACCCTAACATCACTAATGCATGTCCAAGATGTCACAATAGTTCTGGAACATTAGACATATGTTAATTAGTTGTCCTCAACTACATGATTTTTGGTCATATGTTTTGCTAATGCTGTCACATTGTACAAGAGCAAATTTGATAAAACAGGAATCATGGATGCTCCTAGGACAAGGTGTTCCCCTGACAAAGACGCATAGCAGTAGAGCTAAGCTTGTTAGAATAGGTTTAATAACTGCTTACAAATGCATTCTTTAAAAATGGAAAGACCAAACACCTCCAAATATACAGATATGGATTAAAAATATGACACGGATGCATAGGCTAGAAAGGATACACCATATTACTGTGAATCAAATAAATAAATATGAGCAAATGTGGGATCCCTTTGTTACTACTATTCAAGCACCTAATTTAGCTTTCTTATTTCAGTAATAAGGTTTCAACTGGAATATATCTGACTATTAGAGGTTAGGATAGTAGCCATGTAATGAAAAGTCTCTTAATGAACTTATGATGTTACTTAATGATTTTTTTAAATTTAGGTTTGACAGCCTGAATTATAACAGCAGGAATATTGTAATTTGTTAATGTAATCATGAAATTGCATCATTGATTGAATGCACCTCTTTGGACAGAATTTGTATGTATTTATTGGAATTTGTATTGTCAAGTTTGCAAATAAAAAAAAAAAAGAAAATGCTAGACTGACATCAGGTACCCACGATATACTCTCAGGTCTAGCCCCAATTCTTCAGCTCCTAACTTAGCATCTGCCTTAGGACCATTAGTGAGTGCTGTATTGCAATGGCTGTCAAAGCAGAGATCACACAAGGATACACTTTCAGTAGAGATTCCTGAAAATACAATAGACATCAATTCATCCCAGGAGCTTGGGGAGCCATTATCTTCTCTCCTCACTGTTAAGTTCCTAATCATGACCTCTGCCCAAACAATACCATTAAACATAGCTGGAAATCAGGGTATAGCACTGCTGAAAGGGGAGTCCAGACCTGATGATACACAAGAAATACTGCTCCATGAAATAAGTCAACACTTTGCATGACAACATAAAACTGGTTGTCAGGGTGCATCCAAGGGGATGGAAGGGGCTAATCCTTTTTCTTTACTTTATTTCTTGCCTCCCCCCCAGACAGCCCTTGTTCAGGAGGGCACTCCAATCCAATCTTCCCAGCGTCCACCGGGACTTACTAACATACTATTTGCCAGCAGATTGGGCCTTACGGTCTATCGAGTCTGCTCGAACCTCAGATCCCTAGTTGGGTGCCGAGGCCCTCCCCCCACCTTGTGTTCCAGAAACCCCTATCATCCATCCCCACCCCCCTGGGACAGGTCATCATCTGATACATCCACTTTCTGTGTCTGTCCAGCCCTCTCTTAAAGCCCTCCACTGTGGATCTCTGAACCAGCTTGCCAGGCAGTGCATTCCAAGGGTCCACCACCCTCTCAGTGTAAAACCTCCTCCTCTTTTCCCACCTCACCCTTCCACCTTCCAACCTCAAACCATGCCCTCTGGTGATACCTCTCTGCTTTAGTCTAAAGATCCCCTCCATGTTTACCCTATTTATTCCCTTGAAGTACTTGAAGACCTCAATCATGTCCCCCGTCTCTCCTCTCCTCCAATGAAAACAGGCAGAGCTCCTCTAGTCTGTCCTCATACATGAAATCCCTAGTCCTCATATCATCTTAGTTGCCTCCCTGTACCTCTCCAGGAGCTGTATGTCCTCTTCAAGTGTTGGTTCCAGTACTGTACACAGTACTCAAGGTGTGGTCTAACCGTCCATTGTACAGTGGCAGAATCACTTTGCTCCTAGAGGTGATCCCCTTACGATGCATCTCAACATCCTGTTTGCCTTGCTAGCCTCTCCTGCACTGCTCAGAGTTATTCATACATGCATCCACCATGACCCCTAGGTTTTTTTCCCCCATTGAGGCCTCCAGCACCTCCCCTCCCAGGGTGTACCTGTGTTTAGGGTTTCCCCGCCCATGATGTAACACCTTGCACTTGGTGGTATTGAAATTTAATTTCCATGTGTGAGCCCAGCTTTCCAGGGTGTCCAGGTCCCCTTGCAGGGCCAACCTCCCCTCTTCTCCCTCAACTACTGCTCCCATCTTGGAGTCATCAGCGAAGAGACTCATTTCACACCCTATACCCTCCCCGATGTCCGATATGTATGCATTAAATAAGATCGGACCCAGGACTGAGCCCTGCGGTACCCCACTACCAACCTCTCTAGGGTTCGAGAGCTCCCCACTGACCACTACTCTCTTGGTGCATCCAGCTAGCCAGTTTTCAATCCATCTGACCATCAAAGGGCCTACTCCCAACCCCATCAGTTTATCCACCAGACCATTGTGGGGGACAGAGTCAAATACCTTGCTGAAGTCCAAGAATAATACATCCACAGGCTTTCCCCTGTCCAGTTCTGATGTTGCCCATTCATAGAACTCCACAAGATTGGTTTGACATGATCTATCTGGCACAAACCCATGTTGCCGACTGTCCGACTTACCACCACCCATCTTCCCTCAGGGCTTGCCCCCCCAATGGGGTTAGTGGGGGTTCCCCAGGCCCACGCTGAGGACTGGACCAGTTTGGACTAGCAAGCCCAGTTATTTGGGGAGCAGTACCTGCAGCCACCCACCATCATCCAGCCACTGGTATTTTTCCTGTGTTCTGGTCCCTGGGAGATGTAGTGCGCAGTGGCATACAGGCATGCACCAAGTGCTCCCACACAATGTGTGCTTACATGTGCTACATCTCCCAGTCTGCTGGCCTGAGTTGTCGTTACCCTGGCTTCCACCAGGGGACAGGCCAGTGGTGGGCTATACCCAACCTTCCCCCTGGAGAAGGAGAGCAGTTTGTTGGATGCTCGAGCCTCCTTTCCCTAGCCAATTCCCAATGCCCCAAGGTCACGCCTGACCCTGGGACACCAGTATGGTGGCAGGTGATGCTTAGTGCCTCAACCATCTGCACCACTGGGCCGACCACAATGCTTTTTTTGATTTTTTAAGCATTTCTTGTAAAAGCTTTGTGTAGAAAATACCCCAACCTGAAACTTCAGCTAAATTAAGCACACCAAGGAGAGCATAACACCAATTATTCATGTAACCAAACAAGACTTATTTTTGTGATACCCATCACTTTGTAGGAAGGAAGGCACTGAAAAGAAATTCTTGGCTGGAAAAAGGGCTACATGTTCAAGCGCTTACCTTTCAGATCTTCCCCAACCTTCCTGTAAAGGATCTGCATAAAAGGAAAGCTTTTTGGACTGCTAAAGAAATTCTGAATAAACACAATATAAGATTCACTATGCTCTCCCCTGCATGGCCATGTGTTCATTCACAGGGCTGACTCAGAATATTTACCTTCCATTAAAGCAGCAGTATTTGTTAGTCACCATATAGTGTTTTCAACAATGTTTTTCTGACAAAAACTTCAATATGTCCAATTTTCTTTCCATTCATTCCTGAACTCAGATACAGGATTTTGAATTTTTTAAAAGTTCCCATTCCAAGTCACCCTGGAGGCTATACAGCAGCGTGTTGTGCTGCCATGCTGATGACCCAGGTTTGGAACTGAGCTGGAAAGTCACTTTGGGAGGCAGGCCATAGCGAAGACATTTGCCACTCAGCAGTACATCTCGGCTGGGAAGGTTTGGCTGTGGATTCCACCACCACCACCGTGACCCCCATGACTGGGCCAGAGAGCTTGCTCTTGATGCATGGGGAATGCTGCAGCTGTGCATGGCTGTCATAGGCATGTATTCCTGCTGGGAAGCAAGAGGAAAAAACTAGGGGGAAGAAAAACCTGGTAGCCATCTGAGCGATGACTAGCTTCGGCCAGATCAAAGTGTATCCCAATGAACAGAATATATCTCAGCAATGGCATGCTACCAGCTGGGGAGGAAAATCTCTATGGAAAAAAAAAAGAAGTTCCCGTTTCATGGCCACCATGAAAAAATCACCTATCTCAATATGTACTGTGCTGTTTACCATCAGAAACACATGTTAGCACCATCCTAAGACACCCACATTATGACTCTAGTGTATACATTCAATAAATAGCCTAAATGAAAGAGATTGTTTTTCTATAAATGTTTTCATCTCTCTGGTGGCAGGCTGGGTGACTGTATCGGCCCTGTTCCTGTCTCACACAGCAGCCCTAAGTCTCTGCCAGTCTTCCCTTCCAAGACCTTGAGGGCCACAAGTGCTGGGTGGGCTTCATGAAGCCTGCTTCCAAGACCTTGAGGGCCACAAGTGCTGGGTGGGCTTCATGAAGCCCATCCTCCACTTTATCCACCTGATTTCCCCCCTGGCCATGGCTGGACATGCAATGGGCATGGTATTCATGCTCCACCTCCCCAGAGGTGCCCTCAGCACTCCATACACTGGCCCTTTCCCAGACTATGAGATCACACATACACTGCTATCTTGATTCCTCCAGGTGGCAGTCAAGCACCAGGTTGCATGATCCCTCTTCCCTATGGAAGAGAGTTATCCTATAGATGCTCCATCTTCCCTTTCCTGGCAAGCCCAGAGTTACTTGAGTCTGTTCCCAAACCTGGATCATCGGCATTGCAGCAGGGTGGCATGGATGCCTCAACCCGCAGTGTCACTGGAAGAGATTTTTTTAAACTGGCAAGTGGCATCCATCTTTAATGATGTGCATCATTAATTACAAAACTTGCTATAAAAGCTGTTTTAAAAATAAACCGAAAATCCAGTACTCACCACCAAAATAGAAAGATGCTGCTCTCGGAAAAATAACAGCAAAAGTCAATTTTATTTAAGTGCAAAAATCTGAAGCATGCCTTAACGTTATTCAGATAAAAACCTTTTATGAAACACTGAGGATGAATACACTGAGGATGAATCTAAGGATGTCAGAAATGCATTTTTGCAAAAAAAAAAAAAAAATCTAAATGTTTTTCCAACTAAAAAATACTGCTATTTTAAGAGGCTGAAAGAGAGATCAGGAATACCCTAGCTAAGAGTCCTCTTAAATACTCCCAAAAGTTCATCAGAATCTCTCCAGAGAAGGGAATCCAGGTGTAACCTCCAGCATGCAGAGAATCACTAATCAAGCTGAACCCCCAAATCTTGACACACAGTACCCACATTCAGCTACAACATCAATTTGACTACCTAATACAGTCATGAATGAGCCAGCTACACTTACTGATCTTCCAGATCTTCAAGTAGAAAAGCATGCAGTTGCATCCTCCCTCTCTCTTTTATCTACTCATAGTGATAGTGACATCATGACCTGATCCTCTGTGATCCTCTAAGATCCCGACATCTTTCATACTTCATATGAATCACCATTAGGTCATTAGATCTCCACAATGGGGATCATTCTGCATGGTTAATAACATGCTAGATGTGCACTATGTTCTAAATGCACAGTTTATGTGTCAGTCAGCCTAGCAAAAGAGTACTCTTCTTTTCTTGTCAGCTTATTTTTGCCTAAGTAGTTAGTCGAGTACAGCTTTCCTTTGCTGGGTTCAGTTAATTCCAACTATACCTTATGATCAACTTCAGTTGTTTTATTTTAAGGGGTGGTGGGTTCATGTGATAGGTGTTCTTTGACTCAGCTCTATTATTTTTCCCTATTTTACTTTTTCTTTTCTTCTGCCTCACAAGAACCACTTTATGCTACTATCTTGATTGAGGTTCTGGGGCATGCATATGGTGTTAGGGTTCAAAAGAATGAAAAGTAAGATAAAAACAGAAAAGGAAAAAAGTAATCTTTTCTCTCTGCTATTAGGGATCAAAATGTCATTTCATCAATTTGCTAAATGATCCTGTTGGGAGTCCAAAGCCATCCTTAATGATTTCCTTAGCTTTACTTTCTTTATTATTGTTTAAGGTCAAATGATTGCATTAAACTGTATCTTGTAAAATGTTAATTGGGTCAGAGAGGTAAACTGTTGCTACAGCGATACTTTACAGTGACATAGTCGATGCAGACAATATCACCATGTCTCAGTAAAGTCCACCTGGGACCCCGGCACCCTTTCCCAAGGTACTGCACCCAATCCCTGAATCAGATCCATCTCAGAGTTGGTGGGGTGCAGGGGACACAGCCCCCAGCAAAACAAGAACTTTGAACTCAGCGGCACCATGTCAACTGCAATTACAGTCATTGTAGTGGTGTTGGGAAAATGTTGTGTCGACAAAAAATTGTTGATGCGGCATCAAAGATCCAGCTAGGGACACAGGGAAAATAAGAAAAATGATCAAATGTTATAAGCAAACAGATGAACAATGTGTTTCTTTACAGGAGTCCCATCTTACAAAGCCTTCAGATACAATACATTTTAATCCTTATAAATCTTTATAAAGACTCGGGTCTCCATGCTCCATATACTACCAACCCCTGTGGTTTGGCAATCATTTTTAAAACAAATTCTAGTATCTTAATTAAAGATCAAATTACTAATCCTAGAGGAAGATATATAATTAAAACAAAACATGGCCTCCAAGTTTTTACTCTAGCAAACATATACAAATTGTCTCAGTTTGCTCCACATTACATTGTAGCAGAAGATTTTAATTTAACCGTGGCTCCCCTTACAAATCCTTAGGTTCTCAGTCAAAAAGATTAGAGATGTTGCAATATAAAACATTTCATACACAATCAAAATGTACTCAATCTCTTCTGAAAATGTCAGCCAATGATGCCACCGGGTCACCATTTGCGTCAAGCAGTGACACCTCCCTGCCTTGAGGGTGAGGCCAATGACAAGGCTAAGGAGTCTGAGTCATAATACTCCATGGTGATAGAGGAATTGTATCCTGATGAGTAAAAGAGCTAAGAATACAATGCTTCCATGAAGACAAGAAACAGCGGACTTGGTAATGAGTAAGTACAGTACGTCATATTAAACTGTTCCTTCAATGAGTTGCAGTTGCATTTCTGACTGAGTTGCATACGTGTTGCTGGATCCAGCACAAAGCCTTGCACAAACTGTTTCTTAAGCATTAAAATGCAGCTCTGCATTGCACTGTGACTGCACTACAAATGCATTCCAACTAAGTTGTGAAAGCATTCCACACCTTGATTATGGATCTCCTATGTGGAGCCCATATTTAAAAAGGGAGAATAAGTTAATAGAAAAAAATGCAAAGGAAACTAACAAAATCTTTAATAGTTTTCAAAAACAAGGAATATAGGTTAAGAATAAATGATTCAAAACTGTTTACCCTGGAGACTCGAAAGAAGAGCGGTGATCTACTTCTGACTTATAAGATTTTGCAAAATTCTATTTTGATGGGGTTATGTGAGTATAAAAGTAAAAATATATAAACTAGGAACTTGAGATCCCATAGGAGAGAATTATATATTCCTAGGGTTAAAACAGTCAAAAGATCACATTTTTTTACTATTAGATCAGCAAAATTATGGAATTCACTACCTAGTAACATAGTAATGGCACCCTGCTTTGAGCAATTCAAGCTCAGATTAGATGATTTTATGATCCAAAATCAGTTTGGTCACTAACCCCACCAGGAGTGGGAGACAATTAAATGGGCTCTCAGCCTACTTTGTCTTAACTTACCAAGTATTCTACAAACATTGTTCTTCAGCTGGTTAACCACTGAAAAATAATACAATATGAGTTGGCAATGCATTGCCAAGTCAAAAAAATAACAATGCTAAACCAACTCATTGATGGAACAGTTTAATATGACTTGTACTATGCCTTCCCCCATGTGATGAAGTACCACGACACCTCCCAACTATGGGACAACTCCCCATGGCCATACGCATACATTCCTTTGCCACAGTTGCAAACCCAATGCCAGTCTAATCACATCTCTCAACACAGATAATAAAAATAACTGCTAAGCTTTTATTCAAGCAGTGAATCCCTATGGGATGAATGGAAATGGTTAACAACACTAACTGCATCCATACACAGTGATAGAGTTGTCTACCTCACATAACCCAATATAATGGTGTTGGCCAATCTGTGCTGTCAGGCTGCTCAGCTAATACCTCAGCTACGGAGCAGTATTCCCAAGCTGTTAAACAGAATACTTCCCCCTGCTACATCACTGTCTGCAGAGTTGAATCATGGTAGACCTGATGACTGTACTGCCTGGGATCTTGTATTGGTGCACAATAATCAAATATCATCCCCCTAAATGATTTTTGTAGCACAGTTGCAACTGAAAAAAACAAGCATAACTTTATTCTTGTGGCCTTCACTACCCTTTAAGCCACTAGTTTTCATTTAATTTCATTTTTATTTTTTATACTGGAAGGTATGCAAACACGTCTCCCTGTTTTCACAAGCGTCCAGTGAAGAACTACAATGCAAAGTAAAACAAATACAAAGGGGTAGCAATATACAAGGCTGGAGACTAATATACATAGTGGGGGGATGGAACAATCAAGGTGTGAACATTGTTACTACAGCAACTGTATAATACAAAGGGAGTCAGAAGACCTAGGAACCTAACTAGAGAGTAATGGAGGAAATGAATACATTCAACACGCACGGGTTAGCAAGCAGCTGTAAAACATTAGGAAACATAGACTTTGATGGCAGATAAGGACCGCTTGGCCCACCTAGTCTGCCCATTTCCCTACGTAGAGGATAAGCTGCAGATCCTATTTAACCAACAGCCTATTTTTTCCTACCCCCCCCACACAAAAATTGCCTTATGTCTGTCCCATGCATTGTTGAATTCTTGAGTACATGAAGGGGAAGAGTGAGAGGTGTCAGGTATAGTTAGGAGCAGGTCTAGACAGCTTTAACCAGAAGGTAAAGCTTAAGGTTGTGTTTGAAGATCCCTTGGGATGGACATTGAATGAAGGAGTCAGGAAAGCTGTTAAAGAGTAGAGTGCAAATACGGGCTAAGGAGTGCAGTCCTAGGGTAGTATGACAGAAAGGCACTATAAAGGAGTGGTGGTGGGGGGTGGATCTAGTGATACAAGCACTAGTGGGTTTCAGAAAGCAAGAGACGATGCAGTTAGGAAGAAGTTCCCTGTGAACTTTAAAGAAAATGTTTAGTATTGAATGGGTAAATCTATTATCTAATGATAACCAATTAGCAGCCATATAAAGGTTGCAGTGATGTGTGCTTCTTGGAAGGCCTGTTATGAACCTGATAATGTTGTGGTATATGGATCTTAACTTACTTAGGGTCTTTTGGGATAGTGAGGAGGAGAAAATACTGGATCCATAATCAAGGAGGGGAAGAAGGAAGCTATTTGTGACTAGGGATCTGGATTTGGGAATGAGAAATCGATAAACTCGATGTAACATACCAAGCCTTTTGGTGAATTTTTTTGATGAATTGGAAAATGTGGAATTCGGTAATGTGTTGGATAATGTGAAATAGTTAAAATCCTCCTTCCTCAGTTTCCTGGCCTGACTGGCTGATAGCACCAGTGGCACTTCAGAAAAGGCCACCAAGGCTCCCCAAGTTTTGAGCCTTTCCCCTAGCACACTAAATCTGTCCTGGACACCTTCTACCCTACACCTTTCCAGATCATTTGTTCCCAAATGGATCAACACATCTGGCTTGCCACCTTCCCCTGATTAAGGAACAATGCCTGGGTATTATTTTTTTGATGGTTATACCTGGGAGGCAAAGACATGGAGGGAGGAACACATAGGTTCCTCCTATGAGGCTCCTTTCCCTTTACTGGCTGTCCTCTCTAACAATTGTATCCATAGCACTAGAACTCTCCTCCTCCCATTTTTACCTCTCCACACCTTCCTTCATAAGTTCCCTTCCTACATACTGGTCACCCTACCCATCCATTTTTCCTGTTGCTTCCCACTGTACAGTCTAGTTTTCCTTTTCATCCCTTCCCTCAGTCCTCTTCCCCTGACCAGACTGTATTTCTTCCTGTCTCCCCTGTAGGTTACCTCTGTACATCCTAAACAACTCCTTTAGACACATTCTGAATATGGGACACCTCTATTCTTTTGTTGTGTACCTGACTCTCACCATCAACTCAGAACCCATGTGGACTGGCCCTCTCCGGGGACCTGAGGAGATGATACCATTTCTTTGTCATCACCCTAGGGGATTGCATTTGCCCTCTCCCAGCCCTTCCTCTGTCTCTCAACTGTACACCATCCCACTCCTTTTGGGCATCTGGGGGAGTGGCGCCCAGGCCACTGGGTTCCAGTGGACAGGAGCAACTCTCAGTCTGCTTAGCTCAGATTTGAGTCAATTTAATTGTGCCACTTGAAGAACTCCAGCTTTCAGCAGGCTAGATACCCTTCTATCTCCCATAGCAGTCTCCAAAAGACTGCCATGCCACACTCTCCATAGTTTACCGTCTTCTCCACCCTGCTTGCTGCCAAAACATTTCAGTCCCTGATGTTAGTGGGGCATTCACCTAGATGCATAGATACATAGAAGGTGATGGCAGATAAGGGCAGTGTGGCCCACCTAGTCTGCCCCTTTTCCTTACCTAATGCATTACCGCAGACCCTAGTTGATCTGCGGCTTACTCTCTTTTCCCTATTGTGAGAGTACTCTTATGTCTATCCCATGCATTCTTGAATTCCCCTAACATTTTTAACCCCACCACATCCACAGGGAGGTAGTTCTAAGCATCCACTACTCTTTCTGTGAAACAGTCCTTCTTCACATTGCCTCTGAGCATAACCCCCCTCTAGCCTCATATCATAAACCCTTGTTGTTGTACACCTTCTTTTCTGAAAGATGCTACCCTCCTGTACCTTGTTTATACCCCTGATGTACTTGAATATCTCTATCATAGACACCCTCTCTCTCTCCTCCAGTGAATACATATTAAGGTCCTCTAATCTTTCTTCATATGACTTTTGGTGCAGTCCTGCACCACATTTGTTGCCTTCTCTGTACTGCCCCTATTTTGTCTATGTCCTTCTGGAGATGCAGTCTCCAGAACTGGGCACAGTAATCCAGATGAGGTCTCACTAGTGATCTGTACAGTGGCATAACCACCAATCACACAGTTCTTCAATATGTCCCTTGCTGAAGGGACACTTCCACCACTGTGAAAAACAGCCTACACCATCCCACTATTCAAATTTGGTGACCCATGTGACCTAAATAATTACAGACCGATTTTGATACTACCTGTTCTGTCAAAACTTCTTGAAAAACTGGTCAATACTCAATTGAGAGACTATCTGGAATCCCACAACCTATTAAATCCATTGCAGTCTGGCTTCAGGCCTCATCACAGTATGGTCTCCATGCTAGCTAAGTTCACTAATGATTGGGAAGTTGCCCTTGACAATAAAAATCATGTAGGCACACTTTTTCTAGACCTTAGTGAGGCTTTTGATACTGTAGAAACATAGACGTTGACGGCAGAAGAAGACCGCTAGGTCCATCTAGTTTGTCCATTTGTTTTAGACCTGTTTTGACACTCTAGCTGCCCTTTGTAGTCAGGGCTCCCTTGTGTCTATCCCACGCATTCTTGAATCCCCCCATAGTGTTGACCCACACAACCTCTTGCAGCAGGCTGTTCCACTCTTTCTGTGAAGAAAAACTTCCTGGTGTTGGTAGACAACCTCCCTCCTTGCAGCCTGAAGTCATGTCCCCTGGTCCTGGAGTCCTTCTTGAAGTGAAAAAGTTCCTGTGCCTGTACCTTGTTAACACCTTTTATGTACTTGAATGTTTCAGTCATGTCCCCTCTCTCTCTCCTCTGCTCCAGGGAGTACATATTCAGTTCCCTAAGTCTTTCCTTGTAGGACATGTACTGCAGATCCTGGATCATTTTTGTTGCCTTTCTCTGTACTGTTTCCACCTGGTCAATGTCCTTCCTGAGGTGAGGTCTCCAGAATTGGACTCCGTATTCCAGGTGAGGCCTGACCAGCAATCTCTACAGTGGTAGTACCACCTCTTTCCTCCTGCTCGTGATTCCCCTCCCAATGCAGCACAGCATTCTGTTGGCCTTCATTGTTGCCTTCTCACACTGCTTATTAACCTTCAAGTCATCTGAGATTATAATTCCCAGATCTTGTTCCTGGTTTGAGGCCACCATTCTTTCACCTCCTAGGTAATACTCCTTTCTTGAATTTTTCTTTCCTATGTGAATGACCGTGTATTTTTGGCATTCAATCTCATCTAATACTCTGTAAACAGCCGCCCCACAACTGGGTGTGCTTTTGGAAAAACTACACTCAAATCTCAAAAAGCCAGCAATACCCACCACCAAAGCAAAAGGCAGTGGCACAATATATGTCCAAATATTTGCAGTTTAATAATGCAGCATTAAACACAAAGGGTGCAAAATACACAAACCTCACACATGCTGGTAGCACACGCTAGGATAACAGGGCAGGGCTCAACTGACTTCTACCAGTTTCACAGTAGCCTCATCAGGAACTGTCCCAAAATGCTTGGAAATTATCAATTTACAGTCAAGCCCACCGGGATGAAGTGCAGTGTCATAGGTTTACTGCATGACAAAAGGGATTAACTCCCATTGAAATTGCATTGTTTGCTGCAGTAACTCTATTGCAGAATTCTGCAGTGCTGTGCTTCATCCTGCTGGGCACCACTATATATCATTATCTTAAAGAGGCATCATCCATTTACCACAGTGTAATATAAATCTAGTGCTCCACCATAATACACTCATTTAAATTTACAAATAATGTAGAGAAACATAATATAATAAACCTAAATAAATATTAATAACTAAATTTACTTAATGGAACCCCAAAAAGAATGAAAATGAAATAAAATACATTTTCTATATCATTCTTCACATTTTATGACAAACTTGGATCTCCCCAACAAAAATCCAAAAATAATATCCATACAAAAATGGATAATAAAAGGGACTTACAGCTCTCTACTCTTCAGACATCGGAAAACATTTTTATCATAAGGAAATAAGCATGACAACATATAGCAGGACACATACATATATATATATATATATATATATATATATATATATCTATATATATAATTCTATCTAAACATTACTCATAAATGCATCCTTCTAAGTGTCCTGCTAGATATTTCCATATAAATCAAAAAGGGAGATTCATCCAAAATGTAAATATAACTGAATTATTCTTATATGCATGCCTTGCCTAAATCATCCTAACAAAAAGAAACACAGAGCTGACCTGAAATAATGCATATATATAGTCACACACTTACAATTATATATATATATATATATATCTTCATGTGCATGTATTATAAAATACATGCATATGTACACATAAATATTTCACAGAACAAAAACGCACAGATCATAAAAAAATCCTGTCTTGCAATCCACTTTTAAGGGAATTCATTCAGTACTGTACATCATGGCCCAGATATTCAAAGGGGTTGCACCTGGCAAAACAGGAGATGGACTGGCGCAACCCCAGCAGGATATTGAAAAGGCTGACCAGTGCAGCGCAACTCCCGATGCGCTGGGGTGCAATGTAATGGTATGAGGCACAGATGCAGGGGGCATGCCCATGCATATGCAGCACATCCCGATATTCAGCCTGGGATGTGCGGTGCATATGCTGGCGCAACCCTGCATTGCACCATATAGGGGGGCTCAAAGTTGAACCCTTGCAGAGTAGGAACAACACCTGGCCACCCACAGGTGGGCTGCAGTATTGCAGGGTGCAACACAGCAGCCCAGCTGTGGGTGGCCACCTGCAGCACCCAGAACACCATCTACAAGTAAACACTGAACCAGGACCCCCCCACCCATAGCCACGATCGCGGTGAATCATTCATATATTTGGGACTGTCTAGTACAGTATGCCCTGCAAGCCCATTGGTTCACACAGGGGACCAATGGGCTTACAGCCCATACTGTACCTGTCATTCAGTGGGCAGCCAGGTGGTATGTGGGCAGGATGCAGCCACCCACCGAGGACGAGGGGTGGGCAAGGGGTCCTATGTGGGTGGGAGGGGTGGGGAGTGCCACTGGATCACCAGAGAATTATGTGTGGGTGATTTACTGTGATCGGGGACCCAGGAAGGGATGGGGTCCACTAGAACACCAGGGACTGTATATTCATACATCCATCGGGGCACCGGGAGAGAGTGGGGTACCACTGGACTACCGGGCATGGATTATAATTCTTCCACCATGATCAGGGACTCTGGAGGGAGAGGGGGTCCACTAGACTACAAGGGATTGTTTTACTTTACAATTACCACGATCATGAAAACAGGCAGGGGAGGTTCCACTAGTCCACCAGGGATGATCATAATTACGTATATCGGGGACTCAGGTGGGGGGGGACCACTAGACCACCAGGGATGGTCATGTTTTATATTTATTGGGGTATCGGGAACTCAGGAAGGGGTCACTAGACTACCAGGGATTTTCTTTTAATATATACAGCGTGATCGTGGCTATGGGGTGGGGGATGTCCCAGGATCCCCACAGCACACGTCATGCTGTGTAGGGCACCAGGTGCAAGTCACCGGGCTGCCCTGCGCAAGACATGCAAATGGCGCCATAATGACATGCAAATGACCCCATTTGTGCTTTGCATATATTATGGCCTCATTTGCATGCCCCCTGCTAAATATCATGGGTGCTGCACCTTGCGCAACTGCACTTGCCCGGACGCATCCCCATGCTCCCTATCTGTGACTTGCATCAGCACAGTGCCACTGCGCCATGCACAGTCTGTGCTCCAACCTTGCCATATTCAACAGTGCTGCGCCTTGGCACATCACCATTGAATATCACCTGAACGTGGCCCCGGCGCATCCCAGTTGCACTGTGCCCAGGCTTGCACCACTGCCTGGCACAGTTTGAATATCCGGGCCCACTTGTTTTGCAACATCCCTACTTGTGCACCAAAAATGCATATAAATCATATATATCACATATATATAAACCCCTCCTCCAATATCCCTGGTGGTCCAGTGGACCCCTATGTGCCCGATCGAGGGCATTTGTCTACAGAACACATCCCCATCCAATATCCCTGGTGGTCCAGTGGACCGATCGCTGCCCGATTGTGGGCATCTTTTTAAATCACCCCCCCGCCAATATCCCTGGTGGTCCAGTGGACCGCACTCACACTGGTGCATCCCCATGCTCCCTATCTGTGGCTTGCATCAGCACAGTGCCACTGCGCCATGCTCAGTCTGTGCTCCAACCTTGCCATATAATGTATGAATCCTAGAAATCAAAAATATGTATATCAAAAATTAAACTATGACCCCTGACTGACTCTTTCCCACACCTTTCTTCCTCCCCTTCCCTCTTCTCTCCCTCCCTCCCCCACACCTCACCATCCCCTCCCTACAGTGACCTTCTCCTCCTGTGCCTGCCTCTGCTCCCACCCATTCTACCCCTTCCTGCCTTGCTTAACATGCTTGACTATGCCACCCAGCTGCATCCCACCTATTCTCTGTCCTGCTGCTACTCTTCATACCTGACTCACCCTTCCCTTACTATTTCCAAATAGAATTACCCACCCATATTTTCGCCTATAAAGTCTTAGAATGCCAACTATGTATCTAATTGTGATCACCTATGTTTACTATGCATTTTGCTGTTCTGCTGTTTGCTGTATTTGATATTATCTGTACATGATATTGTGCTTTATACTCTGGGGCCCGGATATTCAAACTGAGCCAGGCTGTGGCGCAAGCCTGGGTGCAGCTCAACTTGGTTGCGCAGGGGTGTGGCCTGGGCGATATTCAACGAAGCTGCGCTATGGCGCAGCAGCTTTGAATATCGCACCCTGGCCACCCCCACTGTGCATGGCGCAGTGGCACTGTGCCAGCGCAAGTGGCCAGAGTAGAGCATGGAGATGCGCTAGTGCAAGTGCTATTGCACCATGCACAGCACCTGCGATATTCAAAAGAGGACATGCAAATGGGGCCATAATTTATGCAAGGTGCACATTGGGCCATTTGCATGTTATTATGGCCCCACTTGCATCCCATTAGCATGCAGGTGCGCCAATCCCCGATGACTTGCGCCTGGTGCCCTGCCAGGTAGCAGCCATCGGGGACCGACATCCCCTGCAGCCCGATCGCAGGCATTTGTCTAAAATATAATCCCCATCCAATATCCCTGGTGGTCCAGTGGACCAATTGCTGCCCGATCACGGGCATCTTTTAAAACCACCCCCCCGTCAATATCCCTGGTGGTCCAGTGGACCGCACTCTGCCCGATCGCAGGCATCTGTAAAACATAAAAAAGTCATATTACCCTGGTGGTCTAGTGTCCCCCCCCCACCCGCCCACTAAGCCCCCTTCCCCTCCCCGGTCAGCCAGCGGGCGGCAGCACCCCTGCCTGCCGCCCTGCCACTCCGCTGACTGGCGGCTCAATGGGGCTGCACACCCATTGGTTCACAGTGTGAACCAATGGGCGGCAGCCCTACCCGCCGCTGTCGGTCGGGTGGGTGGCGGCTGGCAGGCGGTGGGTACTGCCGCCCGCCGCTGACTGGGGGAGGCGTGGGCCCAGTGGGCGGGTGGGGAGGGGTACACTAGACCACCAGGGTAATAGGACTTTTCATGTTTTACAGATGCCCGCTGACAAGAGTGCGTCCACTGACCACCAGGGATATTGTCGGGGTGATTTAAAAGATGCCCGCTGAAGCAGCGATCGGTCCACTGAATCACCAGGGATATTGGACGGGGTGTATTATACCAATGCTCTGCGATCGGGCACATAGCGGTCCACTGAACCACCAGGGATATTGGACGGGGATGTGTTTTGTAGACAAATGCCTTCGATCGAGCACATAGGGGTCCACTGGATCACCAGGGATATTGGAGGGGGTTATTTACACAGATGCCCGCGATGGGGCATGGGGGGTGCCGCCAGGTGCGGCAGGAACTCGGGTGGCTACCCACAGGTGGCAGCTGCCGTGTTGCGCCCTGCAATGCGGCAGCTCACCTGTGGGTGGCCATCATTTGTTCCTTTTTTTTTTGGCTTAACTTTGTGCAGGTGCAGGTAGGGGTTGTGCATGCATGACTCTGCACATCCTGGGCTGAATATCGGGCTGTGCAGGTTATGCATGGGCACGCCCCCCCCCCACCTGTGCCTGCATACATTACTGATGCGCTCCGGCGCATCGGGACATGTGCGGCGCACTTTTCCCCTTTTGAATATCGCGCTGGGGTGCATTAGTGGGTTGTGCATGGCGCAACACTGTTGCGCCATGCGTAACCCTTTTGAATATCTGGGCCTGTCTGTTTTGTAACCCCCTCCCCATTACTGACATGGAACCTTTGTAAATGAGCTCCTCTGTGCTCAAAGGTATTTTCTAATCCTAGATGGAAATAAATAAATAAAATAAATAAAATTAAACTGGTAAACACATAGGTTTCTTACTTATGGAGACGTACTGTCAGATCAATATCATCACTTAAACCTAATGGTTTAAGAGCACTTAATGTATAAATCCTGAATGATTCCTTTTCAGTTAAAATTATTTCTTACATTACCACCTCATGGTCTCACAAATGCATGATCAATTCCAATGAAGGAAAAACCATGATCACATTTATTTTCCACTTCTTGTAAGTGCAAACTTAGAGTACTTTTACAAACTTTTAGTCTAACTGAACTCAAATGTTCACATATTCTGGTTTTCAGTGTACGAGTGGTCATTCCCAAATAGAAGGCCCCACATTAACAGATGGTAGGTAAACAACTTGATTGGTACTACAGCTGATGAAATGTCTTATCTCATAA
The DNA here is from genome assembly GCA_016271365.2 of Neoceratodus forsteri. Taxonomy (NCBI): domain Eukaryota; kingdom Metazoa; phylum Chordata; order Ceratodontiformes; family Ceratodontidae; genus Neoceratodus; species Neoceratodus forsteri. Next base: position 642,033,630 of record CM028134.1, read on the forward strand.
CTCTGACGATTGTTTACTGTGGAAAAAAACTTTGTTTTTGTTACAGTCCTGCATTGTGCACACCTGCCACACTTATAACAACTCTTAGGTGCTGAAGGGATCCAGTCCATGGAGGAGGATTTACTATATGGTAAAAAACTATGGACTAACGAGTCCCTCAAGTTTTTTTCCTTTCTTATAAACCATCTATAGTTTCCTCTCCAACACCTCTTTCAATGCTGGTTCCGTGGCTTAGATGTGCCAGTATTTCAGCAGGATCTTCCTGACATCCTCACTATCCACACCAAAGTCGGTGATGAATAAAACTTTATCCTGTATAATATCATGTCTTTATTTATACTGCAGTAACTACAATCTAGGAACCTGTTCTGCCTGTTGTTTAACCTTGTCCAAATGTTCTATATTGTATCCTCTGTCAACAAATCTCTGGCTCAACTACCTTCATCTCATTTCACATGTCTTAGCATCAGAACAAATCTGCTTTACCCTATAGAATTTGGATTTAGGTATGTTGTTGATGGTGTGGTGGGGATGGCAGCTGTTAGATAGAAAAATATTATTACAATCCGTTTCCTTACGGTAAAGATCTGTCACAAATCCACCATCTGGGCCCTTGTGAATATCCAAATCCAAAAAATGTATCCTATCCACAGACTGATTCACTGCATATTTCAAATTTGGATTGGACTGGTCCAGCTATTGTACAAAATCTTGCAGCTGCTCAACACTTCCCCACCACACCATCAACACATCATCAATAAAGTGGTGCCAGAGATCAATTAAATCACAATATGGATTTGTTGTCCTATCATAAATAGTCTGCTGTTCTCAGAGGCCCAAATATAAGTTTGCACACATGGGGGCACAAGTTGCCCCCCTTGCAGTTCCCTTAACTTGTAGGAAATATTGCTCTGTAACAGAAAACTATTTTTAGTAAGAACAAAACTGGACAGGTTAACAAGAAAATCACAGGACGGTTCATCATATATAGTGCTTGTTTTTAACTAATGGCTAACTGAACTAAGGCCTCCATCTTGGAGAATATTGGAATACAAAGGTTCCACATCCAAGGTAACAAGTAACCAGGATGGTTCAAGTTCCAGATCCCCCAGGATGCCCCAAATCTGGGTAGTGTCCCTAATATAAGATCTTAAAGTGGGTACAATTTGACTAATATGTCTATCTACAAACTTAGACAGTGGTTCTGTTAGGGACCCTATATCAGAAACAATTGGGCATCCTGGGGGATCAATCAGGGACTTGTGAACCTTTGGCAGAACATAAACAGTCTGCCTAATCGGGGAGTCAGCCTTCAGATATTCCCTTGCCTGTTTAGTAATAATACCCTTATCAAAGGCTTGCTCTATATATGCATCTATCTCAATTTTAAAAGCAGCAGTGGAATTGCACTTAAGCCCTGGGTAAAAGGAAATGTTGGATAATTGTCTAAAGATCTAGTTTCTATACTTATTCTTATCCATTAAGACGACTGAACCCCCTTTATCTGCAGGTTTAGTAATTAGTGCGGATTTTGTTGTAGCTCACATACTGCAGCTTTTTCAGCATTAGAAAAATTACTGAACACACTTTGCTCCTCTGTGGATAAACGTTCAATCTCCCCAAGTACTGTCCTTTCAAAAGTGAGAACTGCTTGGAGAGTAAGATGCCATAAAGGCCGAAGGGCCTTTAAATTCTGTTTTACAAAAACTGGTGTTCCCGCATAACAATTCTACATCCTCAACTTCCAGATCTCTTTTCCCCACGTGCTCCCTGTTTGATCTCTCCTGCATTTTTGAGAAAAAGACCTTAAGGTTAAGTTTCTTTGTGAATTTTTTAATATCAATATATTTATCAGAAGGTCTTGAATTACATGTGGGACGAAACTGAGGACCTTAGAAAGTATCTGTTGTTGAATATCCATTAAGTCCAGAGATGAAAGATTAACAATATTTACTTTTTCTTCGTTGTTTGAGTTTTGTATGTCCGACGATTGTCCTGCCAAGACTGAAGCTGTACCGGCTGCGCCTCTTGTAACTAATTTCTGAACCTTGCTGAAGTTCCGATGTCGGTGTTCCCCCAGTCACGTCCTCCTATATCTTGGAATTGAACCAACTTCAAACTGCATCATGGGGCCTGAGTTTTCAACGCTACTGACATTGTTGACGTTACTGGCATGTCCATTGCCATGGTAGCCGTGCTCTGTAAAACTTCCTCCTCGATTTCTTCTTCAAAAAAATCATCAGACGATTCAGTTTCTGAAGCCGATGTAAAATTATCAAAAGACTGGTCGACGTTTTTCAAAATGAACTTTAATGTAGAACCAGATATGTTAACAACTGAATTGCTGTCCCAATCCTGTTGATTTTTATGCCCCGTTTTTTTTATTATTATTATTCCTCCAGAATGCTTTCTGATGACGTCCCTTCTGATTTGCTCCAAATGAAGGTTGTAAATTCTTTTTCCAGGTAAAAACCTGATCGTACACATAATACTTATGATCCCTCTCCCACTTAATACAATTTTGTTGTTTTAATCTGTCCTCCTGTTTGAGAACCGTTGTTCTCAAAATAGTCTCAAATGCCACAGAATTTGGTTCCTCCTGGAAACTAGAAATGCGATCTTCACCCGCCTGGACCAATATTTCTATTTCTTTCTGTTGTTCCACATAGTCCCATATCAGACAGTGTACAAAAAGCATAGATGCATCTTGCATTTGTTTCTTCCAGTCTCTCATGAGATTTATTCTTTCACCACTATAACCTGGCCACTTAATAACCCTCAATCCACGGGGCACTCTCTCAATCTTCACATAAGCCTCCAAAGTAACAAGGTGCTAAAATATTCATCTGGCTTTCAGTACTGCAGCTTCAAACTCGCGAAGGGTTAAACTGACTTCAGGTTCAATGGGAACTGTTTCAGACTGCTCTGTCCATTCACTGTCTGTAGGGTGTTCAGGAGTAGGCAAATAAGCAATACAAAAGGGTTCTCTCACCCCCATGTCTGAAAAGAGGGCTGTAATAAGAGTCCCACCTGCACCCCACAGCCGAATGCTGGTCAACAATCTGGACATTACAGTTCTGTGTGATTCCACCACATAAGAACTGAGGTTTGTGAGCACCCAAAATTTGTGTATTTTGGCTATACAAACTGCAATCACTATTTCTCAAAAGCTGCCTTGAAACAAGGTGGTTGTTGTGGTCTGGCTTATAGAAAACAAATCGATCTAATACTGTGTCAACAGCCACCCCACAACTGGGTGTGCTTTTGGAAAAATTGCACTCAAGTCTCAAAAAGCCAGCACTACCCACCACCAAAGCAAAAGGCAGTGACACAATATATATATATATACAAACATTTGCAGTTTAATAATACAGCATTAAACACAAATGTAGTTATTAATATTTATTTAGGTTCGTTATATTATGTTTTTCTACATTATTTGTAAATTTAAATGAGTGTATTATAGTGGAGCACTAAATTTATATTGCACTGTGGTAAATGGATGATGTCCCTTTAAGATAATGATATAAATTGATCATTACCAATCATTTTAGGACACTTCCTGAAGAGACTACTGTGAAACTGGTAGAAGTCAGTTGAGCCCTGCCCTGCTATCTCAACCTGTTCTACCAGCATGTGTGAGGTTTGTGCATTTCACACCCTTTGTGTTTAATGCTGTGTTATTAAACTGCTAATATTTGGACATACGGTATATTGTGTCACTGCCTTTTGCTTTGGTGGTGGGTAGTGATAAATCTCAGCTGCCACACTCCAGATCATTCTTCTAGCTTATTGAGGTCAGCTTCCATCTTGTTTACTCTTTCTGAGGTGTCCACCCTGTTACACATCTTGTGTCATCTGCGAACAGACACACCTTCTCTTCCAGTCCATCAGCGATGTCTGCTATAAAAACTCTGAAGACCAGAGGCCCCAGCACTGAGCCCTGGGGCACCCCACTGGTCATCCTGCCGTCTGTCGATTGTGTTACATTAATCTGTGCCCTCTGAGTTCTGCCTTGTAACCAGTTTTGTATCCATCTGACTACTTTTGGACCAACCCCTGTGTGGTCAAGCTTCTTTACCAGCCTTCTGTGTGGAACTGAGTTGAAGGCCTTATTAAAGTCTAGGTAGACCACATCTAATGCTCCACCGTTGTCCATCATTTTTGTAGCGTAGTCAAAAAAACTCGAGCAGATTTGTCTAGCATGCCTACCTGCTGTGAAACTGTGCTGTTTAGGGTCTTGTTAGCTGCTAGTTTCAAGGAATGCTATGATCCTCTGTTTGAGTAGTGTCTCCATTAGTTTCCCTACTATAGAAGTGAGGCTCCCCGGTCTGTAATTACTAGCCTATTCGCAACTGCCTGATTTGTGAAGTGCAACCACTATTGCCTTTTTCCAGTCTTCAGGTACCACACTGCTCTTCAAGGATTTTGTGACTAGAAGTGCTAATTCTGCCCCCAGTTCCTTAAGGATTCTGGGGTACATCTCATCTGGTTCCATGGCTTTGTCTGCTTTTAGTTTATTTAGCACCTCCTGTACTTCGGCTTCTGTTAAGGGACTCGTGTCTACCCATAATCCTGGGATATTGTGTTTTCTCAGGGTTGGGCCATCCCCTGGGTCCTCTTTGGTAAACACCGAGCAGAAGTATTTGTTGAGGATTTTGGCTTTCTCTGGGTCATGTTTGGTGCATTTCCCTTCTTTAGTAGCAATCTTTGCTATCGCCCCTTTTGCCTTCCTACATTCCCTAATGTATCTAAAACATTATTTGTCTCCTCTCTTTGCCCCTTCTGCTATCTTTTCCTCTGTCTAGGCTTTTGCCTTTCTAATTTGTTCATTAGACGCTTTCATTTTTTCCTTGTATGACTCCCAGTCTTTCTCAGTTTTGGTTTCCTGATATATGCTGCATGCCTTCTCTTTTTTTTTGACTGTGGTAGCCACTTCCTTGGAAAACCATGGAGGATTTATTTTTCTTTTTGCTTTGCTGACCCACCTGGCATATTGATCTGTGGCAGTCTTTATTGCTCTCTTGAGTCACCCCCACATGACCTCCACCTCCTCAATGTCTATTTCCATTAACTGGCTACTTATGTTGTTCCTCATTTTTGGGAAGTCGGCCTTTATGAAATCTAGCACCTTTATGTTTGAGTGGCTGGTGTCCTGTTATGTTTACCTTAAAACTTACCATGCAATGGTCACAGTTGCCCATATGGCATCCCACTTCAATGTCCTTGATCCTTTCCAAGTTTGTGAGGACAAGATTGGGAATGGCCTCTCCCCTGTTGGGGTTTTTACAAGTTGGCACAGTTCTGCGCTTTGCAGTGACAATAAGAAGTCCCTACTTCTTCTTGTTGCTGCTGTTAGTGTTCTCTAGTTAATATCTGGTAGGATGAAGTCCCCCACCAGTACTACTTCGCCTTTATCAGACATTTTGTGGACTTCCTCTATTAGGTCTTTGTCTCTTTTTATCTCTTTGATTTGGGGGCCTGTACACAACACCGATTCTGAAGGGTTTTACCTTGCCCATGTCTACTGTTAGCCACAGTGACTCGAAGTCCCCAGGTTGCCCTTTTACTTCTATGGCTTTTATTTCCTCCCGAATATAAATGGCTATGCCACACCCTCTTATTTTGCCCCGCCTATTTTTCCTGAACAGATTGTAACCGGGAATGGTCATATCCCATCCATGGTTTTCCGTGAACTACGTTTTTGTTACAGCCACCCAGTTCAACCTTTTTGTTTCCAAGGTGGCTATAAGTTAGGGAAGTTTGTTGGTTAGAGCTCCTAGCATTTGCATCCATTGCCTTCCAGGAATGTACATCCACTTTGGTGCAAGGTTGTACCCCTCTTCATGGACTGCTCCAGTTTGCTGTTTCTGGCCAAGAGATTATGGAGGTTGCTGGTTCCATGCATATATTGGCTCTAATTTGTTTTCTGAGGATGTATGTGCACATTTGGCATTTTGGGGAGTGATGATCAGCCCACCAATGGCAGGGGTGTGAGTTACATCATACTCCCCTTTATTTGGTTTAAACTACCTGTATAGACATTGAATTTTTGTCTGAGTGCTCGCACACCTCATCTGTTTAGGTGCAATACATTGTATTTAAAAAAAGCTCTTTCCCAAAAGTTGTGCCAGTTCCCTATGTAGTGATATCCCTTGTCTTGGAAACCAGTTATGCAGCCATGAATTTAATTTGTCTACTTCAATCTTGCTGACTCACTTGGTGCTTTTTCCTTTTTCCCACACTGGTAGCACTTCTGAGAAGGCTAATTTGGTCGGAAGGGAAGAAAGTTTGTTGGTCAGGTCCTCAAAGTGTTTCTTGGCCTCCTGAACTGTGTGATTTGTCAGGTCATTGGTACCAAGGTGTATTGTTATATGTGTAACATCCCCTGATTCCTGCACAGTTGTCTTTATGCAGTTAGTGTCCCTACTTGCAGTGGCTCCTGGCAGACACGTTACCATGATGTCGCTTTTAACATTTTGTGTTAGGTGGTGTTCAACTCCTCGGATCATGGAATCCCCGATTATGAGCATTTTGCTTTTGTTTATACCTGTATTCATTTTTATTTAGAGTTTTAGTAATTTTGTTGTTATTGCATTTGGTTTTGGTATTGTTGTTAGCTATATTTTGAGTATTAGTATTTTTGTTTTTATCGTAGTTTGTATTGGTTTTAATTGGCATGTTAGCCTTTTTTCAGTGGTTTGATTTCTTTACCTTGTATTACTTTGTCTGTGGTTGCTAGCAGTGGAGCGAACCTGCTTTTGGTTTGAATGGCTAGGAGATGCTACTAGTTTTTTGCTTTCTTCCAGGGCATCCTATGATGCCTCTTTTCCTTATCACCTGCCAGTCTCTGGGCTCTGCCTTTAGTCCTGGCCCCTGGCTGACATGCTGGTACTGGTGGGGGTTGAGGAGGTGTGCTATAAAGTTCCCTGTATTGGAGGGCATATTATATTATAGTCCAAGCATCCTGTAGTTGGGCTGCAAGATCTGCTATGTCACAGCACACATGACAGGGTCCTTTTTTCCGTGTGTAGATCCTATTATACAGTGCACTGTAGTTTTCGCAAGTGACAAGGTCCATATTTTATTTTTTTTTTGTAGTTGAGAGGGAGTGGTGATTCCTGTTTCTTGGCAGGAAGTGTGGATGAAAAGGAAAACAAAACAGTGAGTTTTTTGGTTTTGTTTTTGGAGTCTGTGAATCACAACATATTGCTGACAGTGTTACAAAGACTTGGGCTAGATGATACTGCCTTAAATGGTTCTCCTGTTTCCTCATTGGTAGACAACAACAGATTAAAGTACAAGGTGACCTCTCTCCTCTCGAATCATTGCTGAGAGGTGTCCCTTAAGGATCAATATTGGGTCCATTACTATTTGCCATATACATAAATAACATAGACCACAAAATTAGTACTGCCAGCATCCATCTCTTCGCAGACGATATTGTGCTATATGTGGCACTCCCTACCATGGAGGGTGCATGTTTGGAACTATGACAGGAATTTAACCTCTTACAGCATAACTTATTACACCTTAAACTACTACTCAATGCCAAAAAGACTAAAGTAATGCCTCTCTCGCCCCCCATCATCTAAAGGAACAGACTTAGACACTCATAACTCTAACATTCATATTACAACAATCCTAGGTGAGACATTGGATAGATTCAAATATTGAGGTGTCTGGCTCGACTCCAAATTATGTGTGGTTCATAGCTCAGTGCTTGTGCTATGTACTGTAGCTGATTAATGTAGGTTGTACTTGGATACAGAGGCCAGACCAGCTAGTAGGAAAATGCTTATGAGGTATTAGTTGTATGGATTGATTAGTGCTTAGGTACTTCAGCATAGACATGAGCAAGTCAGTGATTATAGTACATATGAACTGGATATTATATTCAAGGAGCTTCGATGCTTGAACTGATGAGTGACTTGTTATGACTTGATGTTTTGGCCTTTCTCTGTATCCCACCATAGGAAGGATAGTTATTCAAGTAGGATGAGATCCCCCCAGTGGAATAAGAGTGCCGGAGAAGGAGGAGGTGGAAAGGGAGGATGGAGGGCGAGGGTGACTCACTCTAAGCAGAGCGGCGGTTAGCCTGCTAGTTTAAGTAGGATGTGGGGGAGGAGCTCTTCTCCCACATAACTACAGGCATGTGCCTTTAATTTATGTGTGGTTCATAGCTCAGTGTTTGTGCTACATACTGTAGCTGATTAATGTAGGTTGTGCTTGGATACAGAGGCCAGACCAGTAAGCAGGACAATGCTTACGAGGTATCAGTTGTATGGAATGATTAGTGCTTAGGTACTTCAGCATAGACATGAGCAAGTCGGTGATTATAGTACATATGAACTGGATAGTATATGCAAGGTGCTTAGATGCTTGAACTGATGAGTAACTTGTTATGACTTGATGTTTTGGCCTTCTTCTGTATCCCACCATGAGAAGGATGGTTAGTTGAGTAGGATGAGACCCCCCCAAAAGAAATAATGATTACCAGTATGATTATCTGGCCAGTAACAAGCAGGGGAGGAAAAACGTCTTTGGGGGAGAACCTCTGAGGACCCATGGCTACTAACCTGCCCATCCTTCTGAGCATGCTAAAGGAAAGTAATCCTAAATTAAACAGATTATGTCGTCAGCTAATCCAAAGTCCAATAAATTGTAAATCCAGAATCCAATAAAAACGGAGAAGCTGGAATCAGGGCCCTGATGGTGAGAGTCCATCAAGAGATGGCAGCACATCCTTTTAGCAAAGTCCGAGTCCAATAGATATCTATGTCCAGGCAAGAATCTGATATGAATAAGTTCAAATCCACAGATGAACCAAAGCAATCTGAAAGGGTCGAGTTGTACCGGTCAAAGCAATCCAGCAGGTGAGGAATTCTTTCCAAGGAGGATTTGAGATTGAACGAATGACTCTATGATCCAGAAAGGAGGATTTGTCGTCCTGGATTTGATGGCAAGTTATGCAAGGAGAAGGTCCTTGGTGAAGCAAGGAAAGCTAGATGCAAGCTGAGGCTGGGGGCAGAATGGTTGGAACCTCCTGTCCTGAGTGGGGCAAAGCAGATAGGAGTAGATTTTTGCAATAGAACTCGATGTAAGTAGATGGAGAGTTGTAAAGACCTCCAGGCCCGGATGGGCAAAGCAGGTCTTGTAAGCAGGTGAGATAGTCTCGATGAACCTCCAGGCACTGAGGGTGAAGCAGGTTCATGTTAGTAGTAGAGGTTCAATAGACCTCTGGCCCCGTAGGGGCTCAAGTTGTTTGAAGTGCGATGCAGTGACACCTCCAGCCCCGTGGGGCTAGGCAGATTGTAGAGCAGTGGTAGAGAGTGCAGCAGTCATCCCAGAGGCTAAAGCCAAGGATGGTGATAAGTATAAGCAATCATTGCATAAGCAAGAGTAGACCTGCATGTAGGTCAGTAGTAGTAGTAGTAATTGATGAACCTGTATGCAATGCAAAAGTAGTAGCGAAGGAGTAAAGAATAGATTGTATATGGTACTGTAAGATAGTAGCATCCTGAGCAAATTCCCAGTCTGAGCCGTCAATGACCAGGGCAAACTGTTGATAAAAGGTCATTAGAATCCAGCTGAATGCATAGTCCATCTTGGAGTAGTGGTCTGAGTTCTAATATATGAGTTATAGAAGCACGGAGTCCTTGAAGGTAAGGCGAGGAAGCTGGATGCACACCGTGAAGCTGAAGAAAGCTGAGCAATTAAATTCCTGGTCCTGAGTGAGCGAAACAGAACAGGGACATTAGCTAGAATTGCTTGGGTACTCCAATCCATCCAGCGAAGCAAGTACAGTAAGGAACAGAAATTTCATGCCCCAAGCCGAGCTAATGAGCATAATAGAACAATCGAACCTCCAAGCCGATGATTGGAGAGGCAGATGTGGCGTAGAAGTATATGAACCTCCAGGCCCTGATACTGGGCAAGGCAGGCAGAGAATGTAAATTTTTTGAACCGCCAGGCCCATTGCAGGGCAAGGCAGGCATAGAGTAATAATATTCGAACCTCTTTGCTGCGATGCCGGTGAGGCAGGTGGAGCAAGAGAGTAGGCAAGAATGCAATGATTAGCGCAAGCAGCAAGTAACAAGTTGGTACGCAAGAGTACCTGCACATAGGTCGGTGGTAGTAGTAGTCATCAGACTTGCATGGGATACAGACAAAGTAGCGAAGGAGTAGTACTGAATAAATTGTGTATGGTACCCGGTGGAGACCAGTGAGGCATGGAAATAAGCATGGAAATAGAAGCCTTCAGTTCATTGAGCAAAATCTCTGTATAGAGTGGTATGTATGTCCATTGGCAAGAAGCATCCAAGAGAACTGATTGCTAATATCCTGATATGTAGTCCAGATAGAAGTCCACAGTGGAACAAAGAAGGATATGCTGGATGAGTGGAGTGGGTGCGAGCAAGCAAAGTGAAGGCTGCAGCATCTGGAACTCGAGTGTGTGACTGAAGATGATTCACTGGCAAGCATCCAGTCCTGAAGGAAAGTCAGAAATGGGTAAGTGATGTGGAATAAAGGCTACTGGCAGAATGAGATCCAATAAAGTGCCCAAATGGGGGTATTTGGACAACACAGGCAGACGAATGAAATCCAGATACTCCAGATCCAACAGGCAAACAGGAAGAGTCATGACTAAAGCAGCTAGGCCCTCACATGGGGTAAGATTAGTGGCAGAGCCACACTTAGGTCAGCCAGAGGAGGAGTAGAGAGCGGAAGCTAGTCCCCACAAAGGCTAGCAGAACTGCAAAACCCTCACGCAGGGCAGGAAGGAGTAGTGAAGCTTTCCAGGCTAGGCCCCTGCAAGGCCAGCAGAAAAGGCTGGACCCCACGTAGGCCAGGCAAGAAGGGAAAGTGAGTCAAGCCAGACCTCATGAAGGCTAGGCATGGCGAGAACACCGCCATGAAGGACAGCCTGGCACAGCTGATATCCCAGAGGCTGAAGCTGAGGGCATCGCAGAGGTAAGAAGCAACAAAGCACTGGAATTGTAGTAATCGGTGGACCCACACGGAGGTCAGCATAATATAGTAGCAATAGAGAAGGAGTCGAGGAATGAGGAGTGCAGCTAGGGAGCTGAAACACAGAACCGCTGGAGGTGCATTCAAATTTGAGGTGTGGTCCGTTCCCTTCAAGGCCCAAATGAGGACAAAACTCCACACCAGCATGACGGCCAAGGACAGATAGCAGATTAGAAGTCCTGCATTAGTAGTAGGATGTGGTGGAAGCTGAGGAAGCCAGGAGGCAAAGAAGGTGGAGGTCTGCAGGAATCCTGGGATTATGAATAGGCAAGTGATGTGCAGAAGCACAGAAGACCCAGAAACCTGCCAAATGGATGCATCAGCTAAGCAGGGTGAGTAGTTGCCAATGGAGCTGTCAATGCAAAGTTACCTGTCACTGAAATGTGCTAAGGGTAAACAGCACCAAACTATGGAATTAGACATACTGCCCTGAGTGCTGTCCAGAAATAAAGTCCATTGACAGAATCATAGCAAAGTGCAAAGCTGAAGGAGCTTCCCCAGCAGGTGGGGTGCTTAATGTGTAATGTCTTTAAGTCTGCAGTTCTCAGTCTCTCCCCATCCCTCCCCATGTTGTCTTCCAGTGTTTGTACAGCTCCACTTCTGTGTTTTTGTTGGCATTTCTACTCATCCCATCTGGTGAGTTTGAGTTATATTGTAATGCATTAAGCATGAAAGAATAGAAATAGATGGCAGTTTGAAGTTAAAATGTGCCGAAAAGTTGAGACTGCAGTACAGCGCTGTTGACACATGCACAGGCTAACCTCTGAGCAGAGAAGTGGGTTTAGAAATAGTTTGTTCTTTAATGGCCTCCCAGTACACTTTCTAGTCCATTTTGCACCCGGCGAAGCTCAGTATCCCAATGAAAGTGTTAGGCTGTAATGAAGATTTGAGGCAGCTTAGAGAACAGGATGTGTGCATGGAGACGTTACAAGAAGCTGCTCAGTGTGGCACCTTTGGGAGCAGAGCAGGGCATGAGCAGCAAACAGGAGCAGCAGGTGGCAGCAGCTACAGGCAGGAGGCACATGCAAGAGGGAGCCAGGTGGCTGCTGAAACAAGGTAGAGATGTCAGAGCAGTGCGGCGGCATGCAGGCCTCAAGCGGAGGTGCTATGGCAGCGAATGACAGAAGGAGCTCAGCGAAATGCCTGCAGAGGTAATCCAAATGGGGCAAGTGGCAGCAGCCAGCCGAACAAACTAAGTGATGCTACGGCATGGGGCCGGAAGAACCCCACTAAAAAGCACAGAAGGAAAGAAAGGGGTCGGGGGGACAAGCAGGCAGGGACAAGGAAGCAAGAGCATGGGGGGGGGGGAGAGAACCCAAACCAAACAGAGGAGGTACGGGGAAAATCAGAGGAAGAGAGGAGGAACTCAGCCCCAGCACGTGACAGGCGCAAGTGCAGCAAGTGCGACTTGCTCTAAGCCGAGCAGCAGTTAGCCTGCTAGTTTAAGTAGGATGTGGGGGAAGAACTCTTCCCCACATAACTACAGGCATACACCTTTCAATTATTCTTCACCCCCTATATTGAAGAGCTCACAAAAAAATTAAAACAAAGGCGGGGATTATTTTTCCACACCAAACAACTACTCACCTGTGAAGCAAGGTTAAGATTGGTCCAAACAACATTTCTACACTTATCGACTATGCAGACTTCATTTATATCCACTGCCCCACAAACCGCAATAGCTAACCTGGATGTACCGTATCATAGGGCCTTAAAACTCATAACAAACTCTCCATTCAAAACACACTATTGCTACCTCTACACCCAACTTAGTTGGACCTCACTTGCCACCAGAAGGTGGTGAAATGATTCTATCTGGGCATTTAAAGCCATCACAACCCCCACCCCCCCACACACACATTTCTAGCCTCCTTAAGTTCACACCATGTGCTTACTCCCTTAGAAAATATACATATATTTTGCTTGACATCCCTAGGATCAGGTCCTGCTTTGACACCTCATCACTTAGTTATGTTCTGCCAGCCTTATGGAACTCCCTCCAAAGCACTCTTAAGCTCACCCAACTCATTAGTCTATCCGCCTTCAAAGCACTCCTAAAACCTTTATTGAAAGAAACCTGCCAGTGTTACTCCTAAATTGCCCACAAAATACTATTTGTTCTTGCACTTTACCAATGTGCTTGTGATATCGCCTCACTTTGCTCCCCTCCTATATGCCTTACCAAACTCTGGCACTTCTCATCCCTATCCCTCTCTTTCACCAACCTTTGCATTCTCTCCCTTCCTCCTCTGTCTTTACTTTTTCCCTTAGCCAAGTCCAGCCAACCCCATCCCTTGCCCTGCACATTCTCCCCGCTGACTATGATCTCTCCATTCTCCTATTTTTTACCCAGCTCTGTAACTCAATCCTATCCCCCCCCCCCCACCAAGTTCTGTAGTCCATTTTCCAACATGTTATTGGATAGTAACGCTCTATCCACCATCCTGGTGGTGTAATTACCTGTTTTACATCCTCACCTGGGGAAATGAGTACCTAACCCCCATAGTCTATCCAAACATAAAGTAACTCAGTCCTACCTTAACTTGTTTTAAACTACTGTATTTTGAAGTTTACGTCTACTGTTGTACATCACAAACTGTCTAACTGTATTGTATAACATTTGTTGTAGTATAATTTGAACTGTCTGTGTATTGTTTAAGCTCTGTTGTCATATAAGCAACCCTGTAGAGTCCTTCCAGAACCACCTTGTAAATGAGACTCTCAACAGTGTATCTCCTGGTAAAATAAAAATTTAAATTGAAATAACCACCTCCTTTTTTCTGCTGGTGATACCTCTCCATATGCACCCTAGCATTCCACTGACTCTCCTCACAGCCTTCTCACATTGTTTGGTTACATTTAGGTAATCAGATATGATTACTACCTGGTCCCTTTCTTGATTGGTGTCTGTCTGTATCTTCCCCCCATCTTGTACTCCTCCCTTGGACTTCTGTGCCCCAAATGCATGATTTTGGACTTCTTTGCATTGAATCATGGCTGCCACATTCTTGACCACTCCTCAAGCATGTTTAGGTCCTTTTTCAATTTTTCCACCCTCTCTGGAGTGTCAACCCTGTTGCAGATCTTAGTGTCATCTGCAAAGAGGCATACCTTCCCCTCCAGCCCCTCTGCAGTGTTGCATATAAAGATATTAAAGAGGACTGGTCCCAGCATGGATCCCTGTGACACCCCGCTGGTTACTCCCTCTCCTCAGATTGAATGCCATTTACCACCACCCTCTGTGTCCTGTCACTCAACCAGTTTCTGACCCATTTTACTACCTTAGGGCCCACTCCTAGGCTGCCCAACTTATTTATCAACCTTCTATGTGAGACTGTGTCGAGGGCCTTGCTGAAATCTAGGTAGGCCACATCCACTGCCCCTCCCTGATCTACCACCCTGGTCACTCACTCAAAGAAATCTATCAGATTTGTTTGACAAGACCTTCCCACTGTGAATCCATGCTGCCTCAGATCCTGTGCTCCACTGGATTCAAGAAATACCACATTCCTTTCCTTTAGCAGTTGCTCCATTAATTTCCCCACCACTGAGGTCAAGCTGACTGGCCTGTAGTTGTCAGCCTCCTCCCTGTTCCCGCTTTTGTGAAGAAGGACTACATTCGCTCTCCTCCAGTCCCCTGGAACCACCCCTGTCTCTGCTGATTTGTTGAATAGGGTTGTTAGTGGTGCCACCAGCACCTCTCTAAGTTTTATTAATATTCTGGGATGTATCCCATCCAGCCTCATAGCCTATTTCCCATTCAGATTCTCACGTTCTTTTAGGACTCTCTCCTCCTTAAATGGGCTAGTGTCCACCTCTCTCCCACTGGTGCTCCTATTGTCCAATAGTGGTCCTTGTCCTTTCCCTTCATCTGTGAAACTGAACATGATTGTTCCTTTTTCTAGGTTCCGCTCCACACAGCCCCCCTTCCTTCCTCCCTTTCTAACCTCACAATCCCACCCCTGGTCTTCTTTCTTTCATTAATGTACCTGAAAAAGGTCCTGTCTCCTTTCATAATTGCCTGGACTATTTTTTTATCCAGTTGCGCCTTTGTACTCCTGACTGCTTCCCTGCTTCCCTCTGCTTTTCCAGATACAGTACCCCCTCTGTGTTTCCTTGTACCACCTGAAAACTAGCCTTTTCTCACTTGCATTCCAGACCACATCCTTTTAGAACCATAGTGTTTTTTTCTTTCTCTTAGTTTTGCTTAGTTGCCTAACACAAAGGCTTGTTGCCGCTTCTGTGGCTCACTTAAGGTTACGCTAGCCCATTGTTTCTCTACATCCCCTCCCTTCTTCCCCTGTCAGGGCTTCCTTGAGACATTGCCCCATTTTTGCAAAGTCGACCTGTCTGAAATCCAATACCCCTGCTTTCGTGTGGTTTGACTCAACTGTTCTCACATTGAGCCATATTGTACGATCATCACTGGACCCCAGGTGGCTACCCACCATTACATCAGTGACTCTTTCCTGATTGGTGAATACCAGGTCCAATATTGCTCCTTCTCTGGTGGGTTCTGCCGCAAGCTGCTTGAGGCATGCCCCCTGCAGGGCATCCAGGATGCCTCTTCTCCTGTCTGTAGCTGCAGCCTGAGTGCTCCAATCCACATCAGGCAAATTGAAGTCTCCCATCAGCAGCTCTTCATTTTTGGCTGTCTTTTTGTGGATGGCTTCCACTAGTATCCCATTCATCTCCTCCCCTTGTTCTGGAGGTCTGTAGATCACACCAGTGCGAATGGTGGTGCCATTTCCTGTCTCCAGGGTGACCCACAGTATTTCCACTCCCTTATGCATTCCCTGAACTTAAGTTGCTTTAATTCCTTCCCTGATGTAGATAGCCACCACTCCACCCTTTTTTCCCCACCTTGTTTTTTTCTAAATAGAGTGTAACCTTGTATGGCTATATCCCATTCATGGTTCCCCATGTACCATGTCTCGATAACAGCGACAATGTCCAGGTGCGCCTCTGCCATCAAGGCCAATAGGTCTGGGATTTTATTTCCCTGGCTATGGGCATTCATGCACATGGCCTTCCAAGTTTTGCTGCCTCCCCTTCTAGTAGTTCCCATCTTAGCCCCATGACTTCTCTTCCTTTTCCTCCTGTTTCTACTCATATTCTTCCATATCTCTGCCTTTCTACCTATCTAGGATTTAGGTTTGAGTGTCTATTTTCCAACCCTAGGGTCCTCCCTACTGACTGTTTCATCTAATGGGGAGCAGTTAGCTTCTTCCTGCCTACATCTGCCTCCTCCCTTGGCTAATTTAAATGCTTACCAGTGAAGCATTTAAACCTCTCACTGAGGATCTTGTTGCCCTCCCTGTACTGCATAGATGTACCTGGCATCAGGACATCCCTAGTGCTGAAGCTACTTATGCATTGCTACTCACAATGCCTGCCTACTTCAGACAGGGTGAAGGTACCAGTGTGGTATGCCCCTTTCCCTAAAACAATAGTTGAGCATACCTTAGATAGAAAGTACTGTCCATTGTGGATTTTACACTCCCTGCCCCCTAGTACCACAGTTTGTCCTACCCCCGATAGGGAGCAGAGACTGTTGAGGATTTTATACTCCCTGCCTTCTAGTGCCACAGTTGGATCTACTCCCGATACAGAGCATTGACCATTGTGGATTTTATACTCCTTCCCTTCCTCCTTTGTTTTATTCTTTTGGTAACCGGGTAGGGCCCACTAGGCTCAGGTGCCTGTTTTCAGGAGCAACCCAGGAGCACTGGGGAGGTTAAGTGACTTGCTCAAAGTCACACAGTATGCAAGTGGAGGTTGTGGGCATCAAACTCAGGTCTGTTTGCTGGCACATACAGCCATTTAGTCCCCGGACAAAATGTTGCAGCTAATTAGACGGGGACAGATCGTCGCTCAAACAAATGCGAGTTACCGTTATCATCGCGCGGTCATTAATTGACCAGACATTTGGTCGCATTTGGTCTCAACTAAGCTGACCTGACTAATCTGGTCATCTCCCACCAGGCTTTTATCCTTTCACATACATTTTAGATTATAGTGCACTGGGGGGGCGTGCATTGCTACGTCCCATTAACAACAAGAGGACGTTTTAAAGCACATGATAAGGAGTTTATTTAAAAAATATGCATTAAAGTGCACAAGTGCACCCGATAAGGAGTTTATTTAAATCAAAAACAAATACGTATTTAAAAATATGTATGAAAGTGCACAGTGTACATGAAAAGGAGTTTAAAACAAAACAAGGATATTTTAAAAAATATGTATTAAAGTGCACAGTGTACCTGATAAAAAGTTTATTTAAAACAAAAACAAGGGTGTAGTTAAAAATATGTATGTGCACATTAAATGTATGTATTAAAGTGCACAGTGTATAAAAATTAGATTGTGTAGTGTCTTATGTTACATTAATTTCAGTGACTGCTGCAATATCAAATAAATATTGTTTGGAGTGTGTGAGTCAACATCAAGGCAGATCGACTTATACACCTTGTTGAATCGTACATATTTGCTGTTTTTTCTCAGAAGCTGCTGTCCCAGCTCCATCTGGGACCTCTGCAGTGCAACAGCATGCTGTTCTTGATGACGCTTTCTTGCTAACTTAGCTCTAGTAGGATGGCTTATACTGAGTGTCCTAGAGAATACATGGTACCAAGCCTTAATGGCATTGTTACTTCGTGGCAAATCATTAAGCACTCTGAAGTGCTGGTTCCAAAAGCTCACTTGGAATCTTGGCAGCCTGTGTTTCTTGTGGTTTCTTACAAGATGTCCACTATATGTGTCCTCAAAATAATCCAGCAATCACTCCAACTCTTTAAACTCAGCATCATTTTGAAGTAATACAAAATCACACATGCCCCCTTAATGCAGAGCATCATGGGCTACATATGCAAATCACTACAGAATATTATGCTGGTTCAACTTTAAGCAGAAATGCATGGTGCCATTTGCAAAGGATGCCAACAGAAGACACAGACATGTGTTTCATCCTACCAGGACTCATCAGTATGCCTCGTCTGTTTGACACCCCAGTGGAATGAACCAGCTACCCTAAGATGGTCTATCTGGGTTATGTTGTGGTGAACCCAATTAAAACAAAAAACAAGTTAAAAGACAAAGAACCTCTGTGTGCAAGCACTGAGACAATGGTTACCCCAAAGGGCATTGGTCGGGAAGCCAAGTTTCAAAGAAATACAAAATCACACATGCCCCCATAATGCAGAGCATCATGGGCTGCATATGCATTTTGAAGTGATTCAAAGTACCACTCTGTTTTTTCTACTGGCACAAAAGCCAAGCCCAGTATGCATCATACTATGTGTGCTAAATCTTCATCCTGTATATATCTTTGCTGCATTCCCCCCCCTTGCTGCACACGTCTCCATAGTGCCTGTCCAAGGTGGAAATTACAGCCTGATAGCTCAGCAGCAGGAAACATCTGTTTCAGTACATTAATAGCAGCAATTTCAAAATCTGTCATGATACTGACAGGACAGGTTTGGCCTCCGAGAAGTGTTTGAAGGTGTACAAAGAATTTCTTGTATACCTCTTCGCTTTTTCCAGGCAATAGTGCATACACACAAGGTCTGTTAACACCTTGCACAAGTGCATTTACAGTATATAGCTGGTCATCTTGTTGAGGTGCAACATTAAAAGGTTCATCACAGAACCAGTGTGGTTGCTCCCAGAGCACCTTAAGGTCAGACTCGCTAACAAAACTGACAAATTCATCATCTTGCACCCATATAAATTCTTCGGCACTGACAGTCTGTGCATACTGTGATTTGTCAGTATCAGGCAGACAACATAATTGTCTGAATCTACGTATATCTTGTTGTAGTTTTTACTGACTGGGTAATAAATGCGCATGTCTGACATCAACTTCTTATAGAGCTTGTAGAACCACATTTTAGGTACACTCCTCTGATTCCACAGCTTTGCGCTTCATGGAACTGTGTGCTTTTATAACTTGTGCAAGACCATGTTGGGGAGCATGGTGACGCTCTGTGGAAGTTTTCGATATACTGTTCCCTATGGTGTGCATGTGAACCCTGCATGTGCGCAACTCGCACCTCCAGATAATTTTCCCCTTAGCTCTATCCTTCTCCTTTGTATAAAGAAAGTTATCTAAGCACAGCTTCTGCTTCCCCTTCTGTGAGTTTACAAACTCCATGGCAGTACAGATAGTAAATGGGAGTTCACTATCCCGCTCACCTTAAGTAGTGCCATGAAGTCACACCAATTGAAATGCACGAATATAATAATTAGGTTGACATTGGTGAGCAGTTTTAAAATTCTGGCAATCCAATTGTTCTGATGTCAGTGGATGTGTGACCAGGCCGACAAGCATGAGTAAGATATGTGACATCTTCCTGCACTGCTTTTCATCTACAGAACTACTGAGAAAACGGGAAAAATATGGTAAAACAGGTGTTCCTGCAATGTACTGTAGAATGATGAATGCTGAGACACTTAAAAATAGCAACGCACATGTAAGAAGCATTGTAGCATTGTATAAGCCAAAGAGAGAGAGAGGAGAAGTCACAAGGGCTTGGTCGTGGTGAGTGCTACGTACCCGCGACTACTGTAGCTGTGACCACATTTAACGAATGATTAAATGACTGCTATCATTTGACCACACCAATATTAAGCTCAACGTTTTGTCCATGAACTGTTTGCTGGATGTATCAAGCTCATTCACAGCTTCTTAGTCTAACCTCTAGGCTATACTGACAGCCCCATACCTAGTACAACAGTTAGGCCTACTCCAGATATGGAGTGTTGACCACTGGGGATTTTTGTACTCCCTGGGGAACCCACTCCCTGCCTCCTAGTACCACAGCTGAGTCTACCCCATATATGGAGTGCTGATCACTATAGATTTGACACTTCCTGTCACCTAGTACCACAGTTGGTGCTACTCTAGATATGGCATTATGCTGACTAAGGATTTATCCTCCTGTATGCTGTTTTACAAGATCTGATGTCTTTATGGGTTAAGTACATTTGTCCAACATGAATGTGTCTGACATGGAAATTCCTGACGCCAGCTTCCTGACATCATTGAAAGCTCAACACGGCAATCCACCGACACGCACAATCCTGACATTCATTTGCCGACAATGGTCTGGACCTCCATTCAAGACAACGAGTGTCTCAGGATACCAAGTTGCCCAATCAGTTATAATTCATAACAACCCTGACTCCCAGCTATATCTCCCCAAGGGAAATAAAAAGGATAGGTACAGGGGAAAGCACATAGCACTGCCGTATTCAGATAAAAAACTATTATGATAATGGCTATATTCGCACCCCCCAACCCCCAATATACATAATTATCAAAAATAACTTAAACTATCATGCGTCAGCCTCCGACTACAGTAGAAGCCACTTTAAGGGGACGGTTCCATGGTGAAGTAGTCATCCTCTTAAAGTGACTGTCTCCTTTATCAGAAGAGCTACTGGATGAAAAAAAAAGCTGAACCGCAATGCGATACTGTACAAGCACACACGTCCACACACGTTCAAAACATTCAGCAGACATGCACAGTTGGTGCTTACAGTTTTTTTAAGAACTAGTGTTGGTTGTCTTTCCAGTAATTTTTATTATTATTTAAACAATTTCTTAAAAACATTCACTTAGCTGTAGTCGAGAAGGTAGATCAGGTTGATACCTCTTACAAGAAAAAGTCTGTGATTTTTTTTTTGTTTGGAATCCATGGACATTCTGCACAGTAGGTTGCTCTCTAGGTTGAATAGATTCTCCCACTGTGTGATCTCCCCATTCTGCAAGCACCAGTCTCGTAGTGGCACGATGTGAGCTAGATCCTCTTTGTGTGAAACTGGTACAGAGTCAACGCTACTTACATTGGTGGAGTCCTCGTTCTTGTCCGCCGCTTCTTCCTCCTGGGATACAGCGTCACAAATTGCACTAACAGACAGTTCTCCCTCAGTCTATTGTTCTGCTTCAATATCAACGAATTGAAGAAACTCTTCCTCTGTGAAGTTGGTGGGGTGCATAACATCGGCTAAAGGATTATCCTGCGTTTCGGCCCCCTCTGCTGGTTCTTCATGTTCATCAGCAGGATACAACTCTGCTTTCCTGAAGCAATTTGCAGTGGTGCTTTGCTTCACATCTTTCCAAACTCTGTGAAGCATAACTATTGCATCTAGAATATTAACACAGTGGGCAATCTCTGTAGCTAAGCAGTCTGACCCACTGTCCATGATTCAGACAATACGCTCAGAAAACAAGGACCTGTAGTGACCTTTTAGATTTTTTATCACCCCCATATCAAGTGGCTGTATCAGGCTGGTGGTGTTAGGTGGCAGGAATAGAATGTTTATGTTGGTGAACATTCCAACAAGGCTGGACAGGTGGGTGCTACAATTGTCCACCAGCAGCAGCACCTTCCGCCTTCTACGCTGCAGCCTTTTGTTCCAGCTGTCCAGCTATTCCTGAAAAAAGATAGGAGGTCATCCAGGCATTTGCTGAATTGACATATGTGACAGGAAGTGTTGTTAGATCTTTTGGGAGGCAGTGGGGCGCTTGCTCTTACCAATGATGAGGAGAGGTAATTTTTCTGTTCCTAACACGTTGCAGCAACACAAAAGAGAAACCCTGTCTTTCACCTTTTTTCCACCGAGCAACTCTACATCCTTTTGAATGTTCCCACTGTCTGGATAGGCCCTGTAAAATACATTGATTTCATCGACTTTGAAGATGTCAACTGGGGCATAGTTGGTGAGAAGGAGAGGGAGTGCATTTCATATCCACTGCTTGGCTGAAGCATTGTCTGCATCCATTTGTTCACCTTGTTCTTTTCTTGCAGACAGTGTTATGTCGTCCCTTCCAGTGAGACAGCCACCCATCTGTGGCCTCAGAGTTGTCTTTCTGTAGATGGGTGGCAATCTCCTTGGCATTTTTCTTAAGGACAGGTCCTGAGATGTGTGTCCCCTTCATAAATGCAGCTGCAAACCACAGGTGGAGGGCATCTTCCACATATGTATCCTTCCCATCTCTTTTTCTCTTGTGGGATGGGTTCGCGTTTGCCAGCCAGTCAGACAGCAGGTTGTCCTTTTTTTTACTTACGCGTCCTACCTGGCTTTTCAAAATTTTTATTTCTGTAGCTACTTTTGCCATGGATACCCCTGGTTGCTGCAGTACCTCAATAACTTAAATTTTTTTGGCCAGAGGCATAGCGACTCTTTTTGAATCAATAGTTAGGACACACTGGGGGAACAGGGAAAAAACCCTCCTTGAGCTCCTACAGTAACTCCTTCTGCAAGGCAAAAGCTTCCAGCACAGTAAACTGTGATGTATTTCTCAACATTTTTATGACCTGCTTGATCAGGTACACAGGTTTGAACGAGTCGCAAACGAGCTGCGATTAGCTCTTAAAGCAGCAAACACTTAACAATGAAGCTGTTTTCAAACAAGTATGATGATGTGGGACCAATAAATGTCCCCTTAAAATGAATCAGCCATTCCCTATAAAGGAAGCAAACAAAATAGAAATGTATGGCCACTTAATTGGTGACTTGAGGAACCTCCCCTTAAACCAAACATCCTCTTAAACCACGTCGCGATTAAGTGGCTTGTACTGTAGTAACAAATCTCAGGGGAGTTCACCAAAAACATTACAAAGTACAACTTAGACCAAGTTTAAAAAAAAAACACCTCAACACTTATAGGCAGCTTGAATCATGTCCATCTGCTTCACAAAGTAAATAAGGCTTGTAATAACACTGCAGTCTAAGGAGAGCTGTTCAGTAGAACAGAGAGAAGAAGGGTCAACAGCCACTGTTTCTCTTCAGTCCATGTTGTCTTCAGATTGAGATGGGTTTGCAGCAGAAGAAACCTGAAGAGCTGCAGTTACAGAAGATGATGCCGCTTCTCCCAAGCTTGTTTCCATGGAGGCAGCTGCGGGGGGCCGATCTCAGGGAGACAAGTTTTTTTCCATCACCGTAACCCAGACAGTTGAGGAGATGAGGCTGGCTTAAGTATCTGTAACTGTGATAAGCACTGCCTCCACAGTCAGTGCGGTCTTCTCTAAAAGGCTGAGTTGCTGATCTCTGATTTTATTTAGTCAGAAATGTCGACTATTGCATCAGGAAAATTAATGTCAGGATTCTGTGTGTCAGTGGATTGCATGTCAGGAAGCTGGCATTAGGAATTTCCATGTCGGGCAAATCCATGTCGGGCAGTAGTATGAATCACCTCATTATCATTCTTTGTGAGCCTATTTTTGGCCAGAGTCCACATGGGCTGAGTCTTCTACTGAACTGTGAACTACACACAGATACCCTTGCAGATGCCACCATCTTCTCCATGGGCTTCAGCTGTGGGATTTCAAATGCTCCCAGGTCACTAAGCCATATGAGAATAAACACAGAACTGCTAGTGCCCAGTTGGTGCATGCAAGTCATGCCACTGGCAGCCACTGACTCTCTCATCCACTTTGCCCAACCTCTCTCTCCTACACACCACAGAATATGCGTATACACTGTGAATAAAGCTAAAGCATAGTCCATAACCAAGCTCAGCAGATAATACCAGGGAAAACAGAAATCAAATGCTGGGATATTATCCCACTCAACCACAATTTTCCCACTTGCTGTTCCCCTAACAACTCTGGTAACTGCTTGCAGGCCCTGTTGTTCACAAAGATGGCTAGTATCTAATTGGTGCTAGTGTGTCATGGGGTCCATATTGTTCCCTATTGAAATGGCACCACTTGTGGCCACTGACTCTGCCATCCATGTCAACACCCAACAACCCTCCCTCCTCCTGACATCCCTCTCTTTCCCACACACAATGCAATATGTAAATCCACTGTAGGAAAAAAGGCTTAAACACAGCCTATAACCAAGCTCAGTATATCACACCAGGAAAACACAGACCTCAGTGGCTGAGCTCTTAGCCCTCTCACCTTAGCTTCTAGCTCGATGTGTCCCCAGCTGCTGCAGGCCTTTTTACCTGAAAGCACTGGGCATTAGCTACTTTTTTTGTCTGCCAGTGTGTTGATCTGCATAGCAGAATCTGTGTACTTTTGAAAAAGATGTTAGCAATTAATATTGTTTGCAAAGTGGACTCTTATTGGTAGTACATCTATTTTGCTTTGGGAAATTCATTTGTTCACAAAGACTACTAGCACCTGATTGGCACTAGCGAGTCACATGGTCCCCTCTGGCCCCACTGAAATGATTTTGCTCATGGCCACTGGCTCTCCTGTCCACATATGCTCTCAAACTACCGCCCTCCTCATGACTTCCTCTCCCACACACAACTAAATATGTCAACCTGCCATGGAGGTTTAAGGATGGTATAGAACCAAGCTCAGCAGAATATAGCAGGTAATACAGAAATCAAAGGTTGGCCTCTCAGCCATCCCACTGCCACTTCCCATCTTGTTGTGCATTGATTCATATCATTACTTTCCACCTTGCTGTGCCAGAATATTATTCTGAAAATATACCTAAAGTGAGTATACCCTAGAGAGAAATAAAGAACCACTGGATAACTAAGGAATTTGCTGGTGCGTGCATGGCACAGTTAAAGAGTTGGTACACTACCTGAATTGTTTTATCTTAAGTACAGTACATTTTTATTTTCCATGCAAGGTGCGATGTGTGGAACAGTACTCTACCTGTAGGCAGACATTTCTAGTTCTATTCCTCTTCAGACCACATGAGCTTTGTGACTTCTCTGTGAAGTCACCACAGACTAAGAAGATACACTCTACTATTGCAGCTCATTGTTAATTTGTGGTGTCACATACGGTATGAGTGAGGTCACAGTGCTGCTGAGGTATGAAAAGGTATAGAACTAGAAATGCCAGTCTCTGGGCAAAATACTGCTCTTTACATCACACCAAATACTATCAGGTAGAAAACCTTGTAATGAGCAAACAGAAAAAGGAAAATATTTCAGCAATAAAAACTAACAGCATAATACTTTTAAAAATTAATAACATTTTTCCTGCTATTTATGGTGCTAATAGCTCTTTAATGTGATATCTGAGCAACTCTAGTAGACACTACAGTAGGATACAGGAAAAAAAAATAGGTAGGGGATTGGAGATGGAGAAGGTAATGAGGTTGGTGGGCTGTGGATAAGAGTAAAAAAAAACATATATTTTTAACAATGCTAAACATGGGTATAACATTATATGATAAGTACATTATTTGATTATTTTGCTTGATGGCATTAATATGAAACCAAAACACTTAGGTTGTGATGTTAAAAATATTACTAAACAAACTAAGGCAATTCCATCAATTCTTAGGTTAGCAGTATATCATATCATTGTCAGAGTTACACATGTAGATCTTAGCCAAGCAAGCTTATCTTAATGTCACATACTCGGTAAACAGTGCCCATGCCAAAATGTTCCAGGGTATTCAGTCAGCTTTCAGCAACTGATTAGATACTTGATAGTGCTGGATATTGAACTTATGCAGTATGCCCTGCCACCAGTTTCCAGTGTTACTGCTGATTGCATATTGCTAGGGCTGGCAGGGATGCTCATGCTCCTGCAGTGCTCAAAGTTGTATTCATAATGGGTTGATGGCAGATTCAGTTTTAGAAGCCGTAGCAATCCTACATCCAGATGAGTTCCATGACAGATTTTATTTTTAGAAAGGTTAACAATTCTACTTCAAGACAAGACCATGCCAACAGCAGTGCAGAATAACCTCAACTGAATTGAAATAAAGCTGAAGAATATCTCAGATAATGTGGAGAAAATGTAGAGATGACCAGATATATTTTCATTCTTGCTAGAACTATACTAGAAATTTATTTTGGACAGTGTGTGCTTAAATAGTAAAATCATGTAAAATACTCCTGATTGCCATTTAAGGCTTATGACAAGACACTTTGGAAAGTATTGTGTATCAGATTTCAGTTTATTAATGCTTACCTTTTAATACTGGAGAAACCAGAATAAAGGAGAAGCAATGTTTTACTTGTGATGCATTAAAATTATTGGTTAACTATAATGTTTGACCAAGACAGTTGTGGTTGTCTGGATATCCTGTATGATTCCAAAACTGAGAAGTATGCTTTGAGCAGGCACACTGGTTCTTGTTATCTGGCCTAAAGTGTTACAGGGCCCATAAATCATTACCCTTTTACATATACAATAACCACATGATCCATCTGTTTGTTGCAGCAATGAAAATTGGCTGCCTTCCATGATGCATTTCAATTTCTGCTTAGTCCATTATATAATATTCAAAGGATCTAGGCAACAAATAAGCATAACTTACACCAATATTAAGAACATGACAATTAAACATGAATGTCTGGTTTGGATGCAAATCTAAGTCTTTGCACTTTGAGGGGCTTAGATGTACCAAGCTCATTAAACTGAGGCGGACTGAAAAGGCACAGTTCGGCTTGGTTTAACTACATTTCTGACTACTGACACAAAATGCAGAAAACTGAAATTGTGGATTAATTTATCATGCATTAGTTAAATAACATTTTTAGTTGCTGTATTAAAGCTAAATTGGTAGCCAAAATGTCAATTTTTGCTATGCATATAAACATGCATTGGGAATTCTGAGATGCAGTACACTTCTTGTGGCATTTTTTCCACTCTTTCAAAGCACAAAAGGGTAAGCTTACTTTATGTTGCAGTGGTGGTGGGAAGAAGATACACCTTCCATTTCTGGGCAGGAAGAAGGGCAAAAAAAAAATAAAATAAATAAAGACTGCAAAACCCAGCAAAAAAGGTAAATTGAATAAGGCTATAAATGTGCAAGGAATGGAAGGCAAGTGATGAAGCGAGAAGGGAGCAAGGGCAAAAAAATTGCCAGTGGAAACTGAAAAGAAAAGGGGTGAAAAAGTGATGATGGGGAGAGCAAGCAAAAGAAAAAGAACACTATCAGGGACAGTGGTATGTGAAGTTGGAAAATTTTGCTTCATGAATTAATTTGCACATTCACCATAATTCACCAAATTAATCCACCTTATGAAGTGCTAATTCAAAATATAGGGATAACTTGGTGAATTGCAAAATTGGTAACTTCACTGGTGAAGTGGGACTCACCGGGGAAGTTTGCATTGTACAGTACTATGGGATTTGAGGTTGCATGGTACTGAAACAAGCTGTATGCCAGGAGGCAACTGTGTTGAGTGCAGTTTTCTGAAGACAGAGTTGGACAGACATCTGCCCCTGTTTGTCAGAGAAAACAAAAAACTCAAAATCCATCTAAAATCAGAGACATTTGAAACCCAATTGCTCAGAAATAATTCTTGAGGATCTTGTGCTGTTAGATTTATTGTTTGTTTCTGTTATTGCTGCTTATTTAGTTTAAAGTAGTGATTTGGTTCTGTCTAAGGTGAAGCACTGATATGGGGGAGAGGAGGTGCTTCAGTTGGCAAGGCAACCCGGACAGAGCAGGACTTGTAGCCTTTTCTCTTGTTTTTTAATATTGTGAGCACTAGTCAGTGTTCAGCAGATGTCTCATATCTGCTTTCATCAGTATTTCTTGTTAATTATTTTTTTGTCTGTGATTTCTCATTTTATTTGTTAGTTCAGGTTGGTGTAGTTAAGTGACATATTTTGTCAATCTCTTTCTATATTAGTTTTACTTATTTAGTTTAGTTCTTAATGTGATGGTGTCATGTCACTTACACAAATTTGTTAATTACCTGCGTTATGCGTGTCTTATTAATCCCTGTTGTGTTAAAAAAAATCTTTTTGTGGTTTTACTGTAACTAGCATTAGCTCAGTAGCAGCATCTTCTATGGGCTCCAGGGCCAGCAGTATTAGTATATGGGTAGTTGGTGGTGTAACTGGGTGTAGCTAGGTGTACATATTTTGTGTATATTGTTCTTCTCCTGCAATTTCCACTAACATGTGTTACAGAAACTGTGGTGGGGGACAGACACACAGTGTAGCACCATAAAGCAGTGTGCAGTAGCCTGATATATTTATTCTGGTTGCTGAGAAAAACTCTGGAGTACAGAATTTATGTACATTATGCTTTTCACACAATTTCTACTGAAGTGTGTTACAAGGACTGTGGCGATGAGACTGACACACACCACCACACCACCATGAAGCAGCATGATATATTTATTCTGGTAGTGGTGAAACATTCTGAGCATATAAAGTATAGAATTTATGTATATAGTGCTTTACCACACCGCTTTACAACAAAAGCAGTAGTGAGAGAAGAAGACAGTTCCCTTCCAGGATTTGTGCACTATGTGATAACCCACATTACCTCTTCTTGTGCTGCTAACCCTGCAGTACAGAAGGGCTACCGGGGCCATTGCCTTCACCTCTCTCAGCTGTCTTAGACCATCTCCTCATATGCTCCTCCCACTCCTTGTGCAGCCTCACCTTAAGGTGGGTGTGCTGCTCACCTGTGCCAAAATGACTGCCCCATTTTTCATGCTGAACAACACTGTGATGCAGGGTACATAGATACATAGACAGTGTCGGCAGATAAGGGCTTATGGCCCACCCAGTCTGCCCATTTGAGCTTTTAAGTTCAGTTTATGTTTTCCTAGAAGTCTGTTGCCCCTTACCCCTGACCTCCAGAATTCCTTTATGTCTATCCCATGCATTCTTAAATCCCGTGATTGTTTCAGCCCCCACCACTTCCTCTGGCAGGGTGTTCCACTTGTCCACCACCCGTTCTGTGAAGAAATTCTTCCTCATGTTTCCTCTGAATCATCCTTCCTCCAACTTCATCCCATGCCCTCTAGTCCTGGTACATATTTTTCGCTTAAAAATAGTGTATTCCTGCACCCTGTTCCTCCCTGTGAGATACTTGTATGTCTCTATCATATCCCCTCTCTCCCTCCTCTCCTCCAGGGAGTACATGTTCAGTTCCTTCAACCTGTCTTCATAGGACTTGTGATGCAATCCATGCACCATCTTTGTTGCCCTCCTCTGAACCTTCTCTACCCTGTCTGTGTCCTTACGTAGGTATGGTCTCCAGAACTGTACACTGTACTCAGGTGGGGCCTCACTAGTGTCTTGTATAGCAGAATTATGACCTCCTTTTCCTGTTGGTGATGCCCTGCCTATACATCCCAGCATCCTATTTGCTTTACCTGCTGCCTTGTCACACTGTTTCCCTACCTTGAGGTCATCAGAGATGATAACCCCAAGATCCCTTTCCTGTTTGGTGCATGCTATATCCTCACCCCCCAACTGATATATTGTGCCAGGGTTTTGTGTCCATATGCATTATCTTGCACTTCTTTGCATTGAATTTCAACTGCCAAACCCTGACCATTCTTCAAGTTTCTGCAGTTCCTTCTCATTCTGTCTACACCCTCTGGTGTGTCTACTCTGTTACAGAGCTTTGTGTCATCAGCGAACAGTGAAATTCTGCCTTCTAGGTCCTGCACAATGTCACTGATGAAGATGTTGAATAGGACCGGTCCCAGCACTGATCCCTGTGGTACCCCACTGGTCACTCTTCCCTCTGTGGAGTGACAGCCATTT
Organism: Neoceratodus forsteri; assembly: GCA_016271365.2. Classification (NCBI taxonomy): domain Eukaryota; kingdom Metazoa; phylum Chordata; order Ceratodontiformes; family Ceratodontidae; genus Neoceratodus; species Neoceratodus forsteri. Next base: position 642,063,116 of record CM028134.1, read on the forward strand.
ACCACCACCCTCTGTGTCCTGCCACCCAGCCAGTTACCTACCCACCACACTACTGTCCTGCCCACACCCATATTCCCCAGTTTGTGTAGTAGTCTTCTATGTGGCACAGTGTCAAAGCCTTGCTGAAGTCCAGATAGGCCATGTCCACTGCCCTCCCTGATCCACCTCCTAGTCACCCAGTCAAAATTCAACAAGGTTGGTCTGACATGACCTCCCCCTGGTGAAACCATGCTGCCTTGGGTCCTGTAGTCCAGTGACAACCAGATGTTCCACCAATCTCTCCTTCAGTAGTACTTCCATGATCTTCCACACTACCGAGGTGAGGCTGACTGGTCTGTAGTTCCCTGCTTCCTCTTTGTTCCCACTTTTGTATAAGGGGACTACATCTGCTGTCCTCCAGTCTTTGGGTACCTCCCCTGCTTCCAGTGATTGGCTAAACAGGATAGCCAGAGGTTCAGCCACAACCTCTCTTAGTTCTTTAAGGACCCTGGGGTGCACCCCATCTGGCCACATTGCTTTATCAACTCTTATTACTTCCAGTTCCTTCAGGACCCTTTCTTGAGCATGTCCACACACTGTTGTTTATGGGGTCAATCACAAAGAAGTCCCAAATTAGGGATTTATGATGCTGTTGATGGGAGGAGTCAGATAATCTTTAATGGGTCTCCCCTTCCTCACAGGTTTCAGGTGGTGGCACAACCATGGGGAGGCAAATGGGGTAGGTGTTGGAGGTACAGGACATACTGAAGCACTGTTAACTGGTGGTGATGCCACTACACGCTGCTGCTGGTGCTGTGTCAGGGGAGTCAGCTGCTGACTGTTTCTGGTGATCATGGTGCCAAAGCTATCCTCTTCAGATGGATGGGACAGTGTGTTCCTTCCATGGAAAGCATCCTCCTCTCCTCACTGTGACTTCTATTAGTCCCAGTCCTCCCAGCCTCCTCCTTGATGATCCCCTAGGTATCATTCTGTACATAGAACAGGATCATGTGACCTGCATGAGCTCTTTCCTTGTGACCCACATGCACTTGTTTACCAGAAGCCTTGATTTGAGAAAACTTCACCCCAAATGTGAAGCTGGGGTAAAATAGCCAGCTGAACTTACTACAGGCACATTTCTTTATAAATGACAAAAATGTGTGAATTGATTCATAAAGGCAAAGTTGGGGGCTTTGCTTGAACTTCTTAATTGAATTAACATTTTTTAACATCTCTGATCAAGGAAGGAAAATGGGGAACAGAGAAAGACTAAGGTATCAAGTTAAAAATAACCAGGGCAATAATACTTCCTTGCAGAGAAAGTAGAATATAGGGAACTGTAGGGAAAAATAGGTTGAAAGAAAAATGAAATACAAACCTCTTAGTGGAGGTGATTAAGGATAGAAGGGAGTAAAACATGTGGTCATGGAAACAAGAACTACAGTATAACAGTAGTATCTCCTTGGATAGAAAGTACAAGATGGGGAGAGGGAAAGTGCATGAAGTCAAATGCATTAAAGAAACACAGACCATAGAGTACAAGGGGTAGAGGAAGTGAAAAGAGGGCAGAAGTGTTTTATCAAGGAGACTAAGATGAATTTAATTGCCAAACCATTTACTTAGCAAAAAGTGTAAACACATGCATACCTCTATATTCTCACACATTATTAAATATGTCACACATTTTACCTATTGGAAACCCTGTGTCTCACGTGCAAAATTATACTGTATTCCACATTGCTCACTGAGATATTTTATTTAAACTTTTTATTTAAGATTTTCAGCATAAGTTATACATTTCAGTGAATATCCGTTGTTTAAGGCATTAGCATTCGTTTACACATCAATCTTAGAAGTAGCAGTTGTGGCCCCTCATCCACTGTTACAGATATTGGGGGAATTTCATGATAAGATGAAACCCACATATTTACTCTGCAAATTTAAGGATGACAATGAATGATCTATAACATGGAGCCTTATGGGAATAATCAACATGACATTTTATTTATTTAAAAGTTTTACCAGGGAGGTATGCTGAGCAGACTACCGCTCGATTCCAGATGCTTCCTGGGGGTGTTGGAGACAGAAGATTACATATACAGAATATTTACAGTAGCAGGCAAACAGCACAAACTGAGATAATAAGGTAACAAATTGGTAGAAAGTGCAAAATATCAATCACTCATGAGCAGGGATACAACACTAAGAGTAACCACAGTTGGAGAGCTATGCCCTTGGTCTAATGTGAATTTGAGCAGAATATGCAGGTGGAGGAAAAGTGCCCTTTGAGGAGGGAATTGAGTTGCCGAGAGGAGGGAGTATGCTGAACGTTCTCAGGCAGAGAGTTTCGTACTTTGGGCATGCGAGCTCTAAGGCTGACTGGCCGGCAGAGGTTGCCATGTAAGGGACATGCAGGAGCTTGGAGTGGAAGTTTCTGAATGAGTATGTAGGTGGGGTTGGGCAGTTAGGGTAGCAGCGAGGTAGGAGGGCAGTAACTGAGCCCAGAAGCTGGCTGTGAGCCTAGCACAGTGGAACCGACACCAATCCAGGAGTGGGGGAGGTTTAGGGACCGGTAGAGGTCGCAGTGGTGGGTGGTGGGAGGACAGTTCAGAGTGAAGCGACAGAAGGAGTGGAAAAGAGGATCCAGTCTAGTCAAGGTGGACTTGGGGGTGACACTGTAGACTATGTCCCCATAGTGAAAAATAGGGAGGATCATTTTCTGAACAATTGCCTTGTGAGCTGGCAGAGGGATGCAACCAAAGTTACATTATAAGGTGCCCAGTCTGGGGTGCAGTTTTTTGTGGGTAGCATTGATATGTGCAGAATTAGAGGTGCTGGTCAAGCCAGATCCCTAGATTTGTAAATGAGGTGCAATCCTCTAAGGAAGTCCCAGCTAAGGTGTGGAAGGTAGGAGTGGCGAGGAGTCGGGAGAGTCTCTGCCTTGTACTGAAGGTTAAGGAGACAGGTTTCTTGGCATTGAGAAAAAGTTGATTTGAGTGAAACCAGAGCTGAACATCACTGAAGTCCTGCTGGAGTCTGGATGCCACTTTCAGGGGAGAGGGGCCATGATGTATACAGTACTGTATCGTCTGCATACATGTGAATGGATGTGTGTGGGAAGGCTGATGGCAGGTCATTCAGGAAGATGGAGAACAGGATTGGGCTAAGGACTGAGCCTTGGGGCACTCCAGTGGTAACAGGAAGGGGGTCGGAGGTGGATGTGCCAATTCTGACTGACTGGGACCTGCCTGCAAGGTATGATTTGAATCTGCTGGTGGCTGCACTGGAGAGCCCTGCACAGAAGAACTTGGACAGGAGAAGGGCATGGGAGATGATGTTGAATGCCTTTGCTAGGTTGTCAAAAATGGCAGAGGTGATGTGACCTTTGTCCATGCCCATAAGAATGGAATTGGTGAGTCTTAGGAGGGAAGTAACAGTGGAGTGAGATTTCCTAAATCTCAACTGGTCGGATGCAAAGAAAGAAGAGGAGTAGAGGAAGGAGGAAGAGTTGAGAGAGGACTAGGTGCTCCTGGATTTTGGCTAATATGAGGAGGAGGGAGATGGGGCGGATGTTGCCAGGGGAGGAGGGGTTGCCACCTTTAGGAAGGGGGTTACTGTGGCATGCTTCCAGTCTGAAGGGATAGTGGTGGCAGACAAGGAGAGGTTGAAGAGAGACACCAGAGGGATGGCAATGGCAGGGGCTGAAAGATAGAGCATTATGGCATCCAAGCCATGGGGCATTTACCCTTAGAGGGACTGAGGGTGAGTAGGGCATTGAGTACTTCAGACACAGTAACCAGGCAAAAGCAGAAAGCCGGCTAGGGGGCTTGGGTGGGTAGGGATGAGGATGTAGGAGGGTGTGGTGCAGGAAGGGGATTTGATAAGAGAGAGGTCGAGTAATTAATGAAAAAGGTGTTGAAAACAGAAGCCACTGCATGTGGTTGCGATACAGTGGAGCCGCCTACATCGGGGACATGGGTAGAGGGCTGGGTAAGAGGAGAGAAAAGTAATTTGATTGCCTTCCAAAACTTAGCCATGCAATTTATGTTGTTGTGGAAAGATTCTTAGAAGTAGTTGTCTTTAGCCTGCCGGATAAGCCTTGTGCAGGCATTATGAAGCGTGGTAGTGTTGGTGTTCAGCGTTGGAGCTGGATACCTTGTAGGCTTTCCATGCCTGGTCCCTGGCTCGGAGGTGGTCCATGAGGTCTGCAGAGATCTGGGGCAGATGAGCTCCCCTTACTCTGGCCTTTCTAAGTGGGGCATAGTGGTCCCAGACGGCAAGGAATCTGGACTTGAAGTAGTCCAGGGCGGAATCAGTAGAAGTGGCCCTGGGGATGAATGACCAGTCAGAGTTTGTTAAGTTGTTTAGGAGTGCATTAAGGTCAAGGGATTTGTAGGACCTGATGAGGAGAGTTCTTGGTGGAGGTGTCTTGGCTCTAAATGTTTTTCTTACCAAGTATATCATGTGGTGATCGCTTAAAGAATCTGGTAGGAGGCCAGAGACAATTTTACTATAGGGGTGCAAAGTGAGGGCCCAGTCCAATAGGGTGTGGTTCTGTGTTTTGTGGTTTAGGCGCATGGGCTCAGTGATCTGATGAAACAGATTTAGTGTTGCTGCATGGCTGCGGAGCTTGGTGCTAGCACCAGAGAGCCAGTTCAGATTGAAGTCACCAAGGATATGGAGCTCACCTCCTGATGCAAGGATTTTAAGGGGAATCAGGTGCTCTATGACAGAGGGCATCAGGGAGTCTGGGAAACAAGAGGAGCCTGCTATAAATATGTGGATTGTTAGGGGTAAAGAGATTTTTATTAGCAAGGCGTCAATGGATGGCAAGGGCATGGCTAGTGAGACTGGAGTGAACTTTATCAGGGATGAGATGTAAAGGGCTATGCTGCCACCTCTCTTGGAACCTGGACAGTCATGATGAATGATGGAGTAGCCAGGAATAGCTAATTCCACATCCCGGTTGTGCAGCTTCAGCCAGATAGTGATAATCAGGATGTCAGGATGGAGGGATAGGACAATTGGTTGTAGCAAGGTCAGTTTTTGAAGGATTCTGCATATATTTAAGTGGGCTACTTTTAGGCCTTGGGGTAGTTGGAGAGGGGGGAGAGGAGTTGCGACTGGTGGAGGCAGTTGGTCCAGGGTTTCACCTGACGTCCCCAGCAAGGAGAAGCAGTAAAGTTATCAGCAGTTTTGTATTGAGTAAAGCCCATTTTAGCTTGTGATAGGTAAAAGGAAGGGGGAGTGTATGAAGTTGCCCTATGCAGGGAATTTCATGGCTGACAGCCCAGCGGTAAAGGAAAGGAAGAGAATTGAAGGACCAGGAATCCAAAAATGGGGTGGAGTGGGGGGGCTGTCCATTTGTGGAGGTGGTACAGTGATTTTGCAATGTACTTGGGGAGGTAATTACAAGAGGGCTCATCTGCGATTCTGGGAAGGAAGAGGATATCATGAAAATAGTTGTTGAGATATGGTGCAGCATGGTGACGCTGGTTGGGAATGAGAGTGCAGTAATGGCTTGTAGCAGCCACTAGCAGTGAATGCAGATAAGCTGCAAAGGGGAAAGTTGGGTGATTGTTTTTTACAAACACGTGACTCTCCCTATATATTATGTAGTTCATCAAGGGTGATGGGGGGTGGGGCAGCTGACGTGTAGTGTCAGCGGGACCTAACACACACGCTCCTCCGATGCACAAGGTTAGGCTGCTGTGCCTCTCATCATACCTAAAGTTCTGTTTTCAGCTCAGGGGGAGGGCAGGACTCTGTTGACTCTCACGGCCACCTGCGGGTGGCTGAAGAGTGGGAGCTGAGGAGAGAACAGAAATGGAGGTGACTATAAGAAGGTAAGGAGAGGATGAGGTTAGGGCCAAAATGCAAGTTAACAGCAGCAATTGTACTTCAAATTAGAATAGGGCTTTTGGGTACTGGGAGGACTCAGAAAGGTGTCTACTGACTAGGACAAAAAAGAATTCAAATTCGCTCCCAGGACAAATAATATTACACTGCTCTAAACTGGTTACTGAAACTTTAACAGAAATTAACCAATACTGCTGCTGATAGAGAACTGGCTTGGATAGAAGTCAAACTCCAGTCTGTGCAATTCTCAATTAAAACAGGCAGGAATGCAATTCATTGATACTGAAACTGAAAATAGCACTGCTTTAAGTTAAATAAGCTCTGAATTAAGGACACAGTCCCTGAAACTGAAATTGCACTGACTTAAGTTAAAATAAGCAGTTTCAGCTGGCCTGGTGGCACTGAGGGTTGAGGTGCTGGACACCACACCTTGCACCACACCGGTGACCCAGGTTCAGGAATGGACTCGGGCCACTAGGGACTGGCAGGGGAGAGGTTAGATTGAGCATCCCAGGACTGCTCTCCCTCCTCTGGGGTGAGTTTATGGGGTTGTGCGTCATGCTTGGGCAGCCCCTGGTGATGACCGGAGGTGGTACAAGGTGCAGCGCCAGTATGGGATGAGTAGAGCAAGATGCCTGCGTATGCACTGTGTGTTATTGCAGTGCTGGCTACTGGGGCAAAACTAAGGTGAAAAAGGGCTGGGTACGACTGTGCAACTTGATTGCCGTGCTCTGCTAATCTGGCAGCCTGTTGTGGAATCGCGTCAGAGGGTCCGATAATGATTGTGCTGGACCCTCGAGTATCGAGTGAGCCTGCTGTCCTCTGGGTTGGTAGGGGCCAGCAGCTGGATGCCCCTGCCAGAGCACTGCAGCAGGGCGCAAAAATCAAAGTACGATAAAAAAAAAAGCTGTTTCATTTTAGCTAATTGCAGGCAGCCCTTATTAATGTAAAAAATAAATTAAAGCACCTCATAGGAAGTGTAGAAATGTACTTTTTTTTTAGAGTCAAAAGCAGCTGAAAATAACTATCTGCATTTTTCTGCCGATGGAACTTAAGGCAGAGTGAAAACAGAACAGGCCAAATTTGAAGTTGGTGCCAAAACCAGAGCCTATTTATCTTGCTAACACACATGCTCCTCCAATGTACAAGATTAGGATGCCGTGCCTCTCGTTGTACCTGAAGCTTAGTTTTTAGCTCGAAGGGAAGGCAGGACTCTGTTGGTCCTCATAACCACCAGCAGGGGGCTGACGAGCGGGGAGCTGAAGTTTAGTTTTCAGCTTGGGGGGAGCTGAATGTCCATGTGTCCTAAAAGTTAGTGGTAACTAATGAGTACAACCTTAATGCAGAGTCCATGTATCCATGCATTGAACAACTTCCAGAAAGTAATATAAGGTACAGACCTTTTTCTTAGATTAAGCTACTAAGAACAATAAACACTATGAAATTTAGGTTGAATGGATTTAAAAAAATCAGTTAGTAGAACAAACAGTATGCATGTACAGTGATGCAGATTAATGCATAAATGTGCACCAAACAGGATCCAGCCTGGTGGCGCTGAGGGTTGAAGCACTGGACGTAACACCTCACACCATGCTGGGGATCTGGGCTTGGGAGCGAGCTCGGGTTGCTGGGGGTCAGCCTGGGAGGAAAGGATTGAGCATCCAGAGGACTGCTCTCCTTTACTGGGGAGGAGTGGACTGTGGAACCCCAGCATCAGCGAATCCCAGTGGAGGCTGGGGGTGCTACAGCCAGGGGACACTTCAGAAAGGTGTGGCGGTGATGGCGGACATCCGTGGGATGGGTGAGGGAGCAAGCCCACCTCCTACTGGATGTCTTTGTATACCCGCACCTCCAGCGTGGGGTCACGTTCATGCACAAGGAAACACCCTGGCACCTGGGAGGATGAGTCCCACAGCAGCCCATGCCCACCACTGGATCCTGCCCAACCAGGTCACCGATATTCTCCAGCCTTACCTCCTCCTGCCAACCGGATTTAAGGAGTGTCAAGGTGGGCAGATGGTGGCCCCACCTCAGGGGGTACAAGCCAGGGCGTCTCTAGCACACAGGAGTGTAGGGTGGAGTTCTGGTGGGGTCAGGGGTTGGGAGGGTCTCAGACTGTGCAGGAGAAGCTGTCTGTGGGGGCTACATCCAAGGGGATTCACAGGGGCTGGCAACCGGAGCCAAAAAAAGTTGCAAAAAAATGTGCACCAAACATTGCAAACTTGTAAAAACTGCTTATAGTAAATATCAAGAAATAACTCTGAAATAGCTAGGAATGTGTCCTCCTCTACTAACCATAAGTGCCCCAGAGAACGACTTGGAGATCTTGCTATTACTTCTATCCAGACTAGGAATGTTATGTACCGAATGGAGGGTGTGTCAAGTGCACATGTAGTGCTATGCAAATGGCTTCTACCACGAGATGTTTGCCATTTTGTAGGGATTGAAGCACCCCCCCAAGTGAACCCAAGCAAAGTAATACCAGTCATTAAGAAAATATTATAATTTATGAGCACAACACCAACACCAGTATCAAGAAAGTACCATTCTGTTTTAGTGAGACATTAAATATTGTGTTATAAAAGAATATAGACAACTGACACAGAACACTCCCATAGGTGCTCATATAACAAGCTAAACATTTGGGAAATCATTTCATCCCTCAGATTGTATCAGGTTATTTCAAGTTTCATCACCTGATTCTTGGTCTCCATGTCGAGCAGCAAAGTCTTTCTTTTCACTTTCTCCAAATGTTCGGACACTTCCATTAGGTGTGTAAAAAGAAAGGTTTTCCCTGAGTAGGTTACTTTCAGCTTTGTTGTAAATTGGAGGAAGTGGGACACACCCAGTTCTCTGAATCCCAGCTGCACAGCGTCAAAACTCTTCCATCATTGATGAGCGGTGAAGCTGATATCAGGAAATAGAAATATTGGGGGACCATCCAGTAATTGTAAAGTACCTTTTTGTCTAGCTTGGTGAAGTACCTCATCTCTTACATGTACCCCAGATATCACAATTAGGATAGTGTGTGACAATTCAGTGTTCATGGTTCTCTTATGAGGAGTGATATAGTAAGCCTTTATTATGGAGCCAGAAATGTCCAAGCCCAACACAGTTTGTAAATATCTTGAATAAAGCTCTCAATGTCAGGACCCTCTGCTCCTTCTGTTATGCCCAGTAAACATAGGTTAGCAGCTCTCATTCCATTGTCAAAATGCTCCATGCAGAGCCTCAGTACCTTATTCTTTTTGACAACATTTGAGATCACAGCAGCTCATTTGCCAACAGATTCTGAAGTTGTTTTAAATTCCACCTACCCATTATCCATTCTCATTTCTAGAGAGACAACACAAGTGTTGAAGTCATCTTTTTTACAGTCTAGATCCTTAGCCACCTGTTTATTCCTGATTTAGGTCTTGAGCAGATGATAACAAGGCTGCATTCATGGGATCAAGTGTACCCTCTAAAGTAAGACTGCCAACATCCTTAGCAGTGCCATCCTGAGGCTTCCCTGTCTTCCCTTTCCCTGTCTCTTGGGAGGGTTCCTGGTGTGGTTCCACCATTATAGAGTCTATCAAAGTTGGTGCTGTTTGAAAGCTCTCATTGTGAACTAACACTTGGAGGTAAAATAAAAGTAATAAAATAGCATTTAGTGCTCAATTTTACTCAATATCTGATGTGCAGTCAGGACCTCTGCAAAAAGCATGTGAAGCAGTTGGCTGCTGGGTCCACCCCCACTCACTGAGAATCTAAAGAAGAAATTCATCATCATATATGATAATCAGTTAATGGCAAAAATTATGAACATTAATGTACTTGTTGCTACAGTGATCTGAGGTTGCATTGAATGTGTCATATTTTGTCCATTTGTTGGGATGAGAATATAGAGGTGTGAATCCTTCATGTTTATAGAGGTGAAGTAGTATCCGGGCTGGATTGGAGCAAATCAGATGGTTTCCATCTTGGACTGCTTATGCTGCACGAAGCAATTCAAGAATGTTAAATCTATTGTAGCATGGCATATAAGTCTCCTGTTCTCTTGGGTACCATAAAGAATACAGAATATATCCCCTGTCCCCTCAGCTCTTAGGGAGCTGGATTGTGCTGGTTTGCTATTTCTACCAATTTCTCCATCATGGCCACCATAAACTGTTTTTGCGCTTGAATGAGCGTGGCCTTAGCTTGCTGCTTTTGCTGGCACAGAGAGGTAGTGTCAAGGTTCTCCCTCAGGATACTGAATGCCAATAGTGCCAATAAACAATGTAAATTATATATATGGGCATAAATATGCTGCTGCATAGAAATTGTAACCGTGGAAGTGGTATGGATATCGGTTCACATCCAGGACCACAATGTCTTAATCAATCGTTTTCTATAACATGTAATTTAAAGTGAAGCCAGAGAGGTTCAGTTGTGAGCACCTGGTGTGCTCAAGATGACTGCAGGGAGTGACACTGCCAAATTAATGCTTGATCTAGAGGAGTGAAGAGAAGCTGCCCCCATTAACACTTGCTTACTGCAGCTGCATTTCACTGTGCTGGAGCCTACTATTTCCTAATGGAGTCTTCCATCTTTTGGATGAGATGTTAAACTGAGGTCCCATCTGCCTGGATTGGTGGTAGTTCAGGTGGATATTAAAGATCCCATGGCTCTTATCGAAAAAGAGTAGGGGAAGTTTTTATTGAACATCAACTGAACAGAAAAGAAAAACGAAAATGATACAGCGAAAAATAAAACACAAAATAATTATGTAACAGGAAAATCAGAATCAGTTATCCAAGGTAATAGTGCCCATAATTCCAACAAAGAGTCAGACGGCAAATGCTCTGCCTCTGAAAAATATATGTCATTCAAATCATGTTCGATCCTTCGAATAATGGTAAGAAGAGGCACATCCTGATCCTGTAAATTAAACAGACAATGAGCATTCCACACATGCCATTTGATTATTACAAAAATCAAATTTAATGTATTAATATTCCAATGAGACCAAGTGAGGGGGAAAAAAACATACATCAAATTGTCATAAGTAATGAGAGCAAACAAGGGTTCACGCCATCTGGCAGCTAATAGAGTCCAAAAAGAAACAATAAATGTACATGAAAAAAAAAGGTGTGAAATAGTTTCTTCTTGTTGCTGACATTCAGGTCTGGAACAAAATCTGTCCTGTAGTGATTTGTGTTTATGGTTACATTTGACGTTGATACATTCATGGCAGCTAAACATAGAAACATAGAAACATAGAAGTTGACGGCAGATAAGGACCACAAGGCCCATCCAGTCTGCCCATTTCTTTTTCTACCTTATAAATGTGCCTTTGGCCTTTGCTCTGTCAGTGACCTATCTATTCCTAGTCATTTGTATTGCTCCCTTATGCCTATCCCATGCCTGTTTGAAGCCCTGCACTGTATTCATAGCCGCACTTCTTGTGGTAAGCCATTCCATGCATCCACCACCCTTTCTGTGAAAAGATTTCCTCACATTCCCCCTTAATCGGCCTCCCTCTAATCTCATGCTGTGTCCTCTTGTCCTGCTATTTTTCTTATATTTAAACATTTTAGACTCTTTCACCTTGTTTATGCCCTTAAGGTGTTTGAATGCCTCGATCATATCACCTCTCTCCCTCCTTTGCTCAAGGGTATACATATTGAGCTCCGTTAATCTGTCCTCATATGTCTTCTGATGCAGTCCCTGCACCATTTTGGTTGCCCTTCTCTGGACTGCCTCAATTTGGTTAATGTCCTTGTGAAGGTGTGGCCTCAATACTGCGCAGTACTCAGATGGGACCTAACCAGTGTCTTGTACAGAGGTTATTACCTCCCTCTTACGACTTGTGATCCCCCTACTAATACACCTAACACCCCTAGCCTTACCTACTGCTTTAGAGGTCTGCTTGGATGATTTTAGGTCATCAGTGATGATGATGCCCAAGTCTCTTTCTTTCCTTTGTGACTGCTAGCAACTCCCCTCCCAGCCTATAGGTGGCTTCAGGGTTTCTCTTCCCTATGTGCATGATTTTGCACTTCTTTGCATTAAATCCCAGTTGCCACTCTTCTGACCATTCTGCTAGTTTATCCAGATCTCTTCTCATTCTGCCCACCCCATCTGGATCATCTACTCTGTTGCAGATCTTGGTGTCATCTGCAAACAGACAAGCCTTACCCTCTAGTCCATCTGCAAGGTCACTAATGAAGATGTTGAAGAGGACTGGCCCCAGGACTGATCCCTGAGGTACCCCACTTGTGACTTGCATCTCTTCTGACTGTATACCATTTACCACCACTCTCTGTTTTCTGCCCGTCAACCAGTTTTCCACCCAGTTGACCAACTTCTGACCCACCCAGGCCTACCCAGCTTATTTATCAATCTTCTATGTGGAACAGTGTCAAAAGCTTTGCTGAAGTCAAGGTAGGCGACATCAACTGCTCCCCTGGTCCATCACTCTGGTTACCCAGTCAAAGAAATCTATGAGATTAGTTTGACAGGACCTTCCTTTGTAAACCCATGCTGTCTTGGATCCTGTGCCCTATGGATTCCAGGTGTTGCACTATCCTTTCCTTAAGGAGTGCCTCCATAATCTTGCCCACTACTGAGGTAAAGACTGACCGGTCTGTAGTTCCCCGCCTCCTCCCTGCTACCACTCTTGTGGAGCGGGATCACATGAGCCCTTCTCCAGTCTTCTGGGACCTCTCCTGTGCTCAGAGACTCACTAAACAATTCTGCTAATGGCTCTGCTAGTTCCTCCTTTAGCTCCTTAAGTACCCTGGGATGTATGCCATCAGGTCCCATTGCCTTATCTACCCTGAGCTTAGCAAGCTCTTGTAGGACCCTTTCTTTTGTGAAGGGAGTAATGCTCACCTCCCTCCCCCCTGTGTCCATGATGCTGAGCTGTGGGCCATGTCCTACCTTCTCTTCAGTAAATACTGAGCAAAAGTATCTATTTAGGATAGATGCCTTACAGGGTCCTCCTCCTCACATGCTCCCTTTTCTCCATTAAGCTTAGCAATACCCCTCTGGACTTTCTCCTTTCACTAATGTAGCTATAGAAAGTCTTGTCACCTTCTTTACTGTTCGTGCTAGTGTTTCCTCAGTTTGGGACTTTGCCTGCCTTACTGCCTTACCTGCTTCCCTTAGGGCAGTTTGGTATGCCTCTATCTTCATCCCTGTGTTCCCTTATATTTCCTGAAGGCCAGCCTTTTGCTCTGACCTTTTTGCACTGTATTTGAGAACCAAAGTGGTTTCCTTCTTCTTTTGCACTTCCTTTTCTGTCTAACACAATGGGATGTTGCTTCAAGTATTGCATCCTAATGCTTGCCCACTTTGCCTGTACCCCTCACCTGTGTTTCTTTTGCCAGGGCTAGCTTAACTCTGTAGGCCATCTTATCAAAGTCAGCTCCTCTGAAATCCCATATTTTTGCCTTGGAATGGGATGATTTAGATGTAGTAGCCAAACTGAACCATACCATGTGATGGTCACAGCCCCAGGTGACCTTCTACCTGGAGATCTGTGATCCCTTCTTTGTTAGTCAGTACTAGATCTAGGATAGCCTTGTCTCTTGTGGGTTGCTGTACCAGTTGTTGGCCCTCCCTGCAGGGAATCCACTATGAGTCTAGTTCTGGCAGATGTTCCTGCTGGTATTGACCAATCTGTATCTGGCATGTTGAAGTCTCCCATTATCAGAACCTCCCTTTAGCTGTCATGTTTTGTATATCTTCTGACAGTAATGTATCTATGTCCTCCCCCTGGTCTGGGGCCTGTAGACAACCCCAGTTCTTATGGCTGTCCCATTTCCTGTTTCCAGGTGACCCACAGTTCTTCTGGCTCCTTATGTGTATTCTGAATTTCTGTAGCTTTGATATTTTCATTAACATACAGGGCCACTCCTCCCCCTTTGCACCTTGGTCTCTTCTGAACAATACATAGCCAGGTACTGAAGTCTCCCAAGTGTGGTTACTGGTAAACCACGTCTCACTAGTTGCTACTATGTCCAGTTTAGCCTCTGACATTATTGCCTGCAGGTCTGGGATCTTATTTCCCAGGCTGTGAGCATTTGTGTACATGATTTTCCATTGGCCAGATTTTGGTGTGTTAGTTGTTGGGTGAAGTTTGGCATTACCCCTGTGCATCTTATGGGGAGACAAACCTTTTTTCTTACCTGGTGATGCAAATGAACGGCAAACATGCTGAATTCCTGTTTGACCACTAGCTGAGGGGGGAGAGGTGTTCTTCCCATTCGACGTATGGGGTGCTGCACCCCTCAAACCAATATAAGTCCCACATCTTTTGGGGAACCCTAGAATTACGAAGTGAAGTGAGCAAAGCAGGGAGATGTTGCGTAGGACATTTGGGAAAAACAACAATCTCCAAACATACACGGTCCACTAAATACTTATACAATGATTTTCTAGAGACAGTTATTAGCATATGGCTAGTAATCTGCCAGTGTTTCAAACGAAAAAAACTATCCCTAGCATAAGCAGAAATCTGGAGGGAATGTGTTAAAACCGTCAATTTGTTAAGTTCCTATTTATGAAACCAAGGACCACAGGATTCAAGAAACCAAGGTTCCCAACCTCGATCTTGGTTAACCAGCAGGGGTCTAATATTATGGAACAAGAAAAAACTAGTATAAAAAAAAACCAGGTTGGACCATAGCTAGGCCTCCATCCCGAATAGGGAGATCGGTGATCTGATGTTTAATGGGGTTCAGGCAGCTACCCATAGGGCTTGAAAAAAAAGACTAAGCAATCTGGTTTCAAATTGCTAGGGAGGGGGGGAAATATAAGCCAGAAAGAGAAAAAGGGGAAGCAGAAAGGTTTTAATCATGTAAATCCTTTTTTTCTTACTCTATCTGCCATGAATTCCAATGTGCAACCGTAGTTTGAGCATGATCTAATTTGGGAGTCCAGTTAAGGACATCTAAAGGACCATTACCGTATAAAATGCCCAGAATCCTAATAGGGTCATCACAAAGTCTAATGTCAACAGAAGACTCATCTACAAAAAGGGAACCTAATCTACGGCCTACACATTTATCAAGATTAAGGGCCGCACCAGAAACAGCCCCAAACTTGGAACAATGCCATAATGCAGAACGCACAGAGGCAACATTAGCCACCATGAGACTCATATCATCTGCATAGGCCAACACGGAATATGGGGCTGAGGGAAGTGGCATAATTTTTGGGGCTGAATTAATAGAATGAAGTAAGGGATCAAAAAAAAAAACATATAAAAGTGGACTAAGGGGATAGCCCTGTCTAACCCCTCTGTGTAGAGGAAGCATAGGGCCCTTCCATCCATTGACCAGTGGGACAACAGCTGCAGACCGATATAGCAACCGGAGTCTAGTCAGGGTATAATCAGGTACTTTATAATATCGAAGAGTAGACCATAAAAAATCATGATGTACAGAATCAAAAGCCTGCCGTTGGTCCAGTGAGAATATGAAACCATGTAAAACATTAGAATTTCCACGTTCAACCATTTCTCTAAGTAAAATTAGATGGTCTTGTATACATCTCCCAGGGACACTGCAAGATTGTGCAGTAGAAATCACATATATGGCCAATTTAGAAAGTCTGAGGGCCAAAATTTTGGTCAATATTTTAAAATCAGTATTTAAGAGGCATAAAGGTCTCCAATTGGAGAGCAATCTTCCATCCACTTTTTTATGTAAGTAAAATAAACAACCCATGTTAAAGTCTAAAGGAAGATGTTCGCACTGTAGAATAGAATTATAAACTGTAGCCAATTCAGAACTCAGGTCAGCAGAAAACAATCTATACAGCTCACTGGAGAGGCCATCCAGGCCCGGTGTCACTCTTTGACATAAAGACTTGATTACTGCTTCAATTTCATGTTTCATGTGCTTGTATCTCAGTAGCTAACATATCTACAACAGAAGAAGGTACATCAGGAAGTTGCAAAAAGGAAAAGTAGTCCATTATGGATGCAGATGGGGGGGGCATGGGACCAAACAGTTTTTGTGTATAACAGGTAACACGGTGCCTGATATCCAAAATATCAGTGAGCTTGGTGAAACTGTCATCAAACAGCGTAGTAAAGGTTTTACTCTCTACTGTTCACCGAATAGAAGCATATGGACATACAGTGTCACGGGTACCAGAGGTCCCAAAACGCTGTTGATGCTAAACAGAAGTAGCCTTCAGAAGGTTATAATCCATCATGCGCTTCTTAAGAGTACTTATTTGGGTGGAAAAATCATGGCCAGTTTCATGAGATAAAGTAAGTAATTTTTGAAGTCCTCGTCTATTAGTGTGATAAAGGAAATACAATGAATCATAATGATGTTTACTAAAATTTTTAAATAAAGTTCGGAGTCCAGATTTCCTATCCCGCCACCAATCCCAGGGGGCATCATATAAAAAAAATACAGTCTTTCGATTATGAATATACTCAGTTAAGTGACTTAACAAACGTGAATCAGATGACAGGGAAGCATTCAGTTTCCAAATGCCAGGGCCAAAAAGAGATGTCAAGGAAGGGCCTAAAGAAATAGATAATAAATTATGATCTAAAAATTCTGCAACTTGAATTACAGCATCAGAAAGTTGGAGGTGGGAAGAAATAAAAAAAAAAAAATCAATATGGGTTGCAAGGGGGCCTTTGTGAAAAGCAGGAGTATGCTGACCCGTAAAAGATAAATATGCATCCTGTAAACCTGTGGAATGGAGCAATTGTTTCAGAAAATTCGTGTTGTAAAACAACTTAGTAGTCTTTGAAGTAGAAGACTT
Organism: Neoceratodus forsteri; assembly: GCA_016271365.2. Taxonomy (NCBI): domain Eukaryota; kingdom Metazoa; phylum Chordata; order Ceratodontiformes; family Ceratodontidae; genus Neoceratodus; species Neoceratodus forsteri. The sequence continues at coordinate 642,079,712 of CM028134.1, forward strand.
ATCTTTAGTGGATAACCCACATCTGAAATCACCCCCAAAAATCACATGCATTGATGTGTATAAATAGGGTTGAATCAGTTTCAGTAGTTCAGTTCTGTGGGATTTTAATTGAGGGGCGTAAATATTAATAATCCGGAAAGGGACAGAAGAAATCAAAATATCCAACAACAGAAGCTGACCCAGGTAGACATCCAACAGTTTAATAACAGTAACATCAGGTGTACTAAATAAAATACCCAAACCAGAACAAGAGTCCTGTCCAAAGGACCAAAAAGAGAGCCCCGAGGTCCAGGCATGAGTGGCCCTGGAAATTTCTGGAAGAGCATGGAAGCATACATCTTGCAAAAAGATGAGACCAGCTGTCAAGCCAGATAAAAGGAAAAACTGCATCTCTCTTAGCATGCTTCTTTATACTGTTAACATTAACAGTATGCACTGAAAAGCAGAAGACATGAAGCGGAAAGTGAAAACAAAACACAAAAAGTCACCTTAGCCTACCTTTCTAGGGGTACCTTCCTATGTTTCAGTTTGCCTTAGCTTTCCTTTTTGAAACCAATATTATCAATGGGTACTTCTGTGTCCGTAGTCATATCAGAGTGGGAGGAAAGAACAGAGGACGTATCAGAGTCCGTGTCCTGAGGGTGGCGTAAAACCTCAAATTTGTTCAATGAGTCACAGTAGATGATTTCAGGCCTTAGAGGAAGGAGAAGTCCCTCTTAGATCCTCGTGTAACTCTAACAAAGGTTCGGGGGTCCATGGAAGACCCAGAAATACTAGGCAAGACAGGAATAGGGACCTCTTCTGAGGTAGAAATAGCAAGATCAGAGGAAGGGAAGGAGAGCTGTAGTAAAGGTCTGTGGTTCCAAAACAGGAGCAGACCGTTCGTGTAAAATGAAGAGGAGTCAAGCAGGTACAACAGGGTGAGGGAGATGCAGCGTTGAGGTCTAGAAAGAGTGTCAGATAAGCGAGCGTTGTGTGACAGTAATAATCAAACGTTGTTTTCCCCATCACAGAGTCGTGGAGTTGTGAGCTGCCCAAGTACAAGTCTGGAAAGTGTGCCCCAATTCGTCACAAAGGACGCAAAGAGGTTCATCCACACATTGGGAACCTGCATGGCCAATGTTACCACAAACAGATAATTTAATCTTGTCACAGACACTACTTATATGATTCTGAGAGCCACATCTGTAGCAAGCTTTAGGCTTGCTGGGTTAAAAAAGAACTCCCCTGTCTTTCCCAAGCATAAAGCTGTTCAGGAGATGCTGTATTCCAACCTCAGTGCGAAGCATAACCTCGCTCTCCACCCACCTGTCCAGATATTCTCAGAATCAAAGATAGCCTCTGGGTCAGAAAGGACAGTGCGTCTTTGCTTTAACCAGACAGTAATATCATTAAGACTGACACCTTCATTCAGAAACAATATAGTAACAGTTTTCTGAGTAGGTTTAGTTAAGGGAATGGCATTAAGCGGTGACCATAAAGGAGAAGTTTAAGCTCCTGATATTTTTCCAAAACTTTTTAAACCAGTGATAGTTTTAAAACTAATATCAAAATGAGACTCTGAAGAAACATGAATTAAGGCATGAATCTCAAAAGCAGCAAATTGCATAGAATCCTTCAAAAGAGTGCGACCTACAAAAAATCGGTCAGAAAAGTCAGGTAAGCCCCCCAAATAATGCAGCCGAACAGCGTTGTGTCTTTTAGCTTGATGTACAGGGGGTTGAAAGCATGCAGCATAAGTTTTAGTGGACGAAGCAGTAGAAGTAGCAGGAACTGGACGAGACTCAGGGTCCTGAAGAGTCCGTTGTTCTTGAGGTGTTGAGGAAGCAGGACCAAATTGCAAAGTCGGGTTCTGAGTCAGAAGGAGTTCAGTTGGCAAAGAAAGATCAAGAGAAGCAGCAGAGTCTTTCAAAACAGGAGAGGCCAGCAGTTTGTCAGTGTCAGGTGGTCTAGTACAGATCAGGGAAGAACCAGAACACCAAGTCCCAATGGTAGGATCCTTCTCCCACCCAGCCGCTTCCAGGGCCGACTCAACAGACCAGTCCGTCGTGTGCAGGGCATCAGGGAGAGCAGAAGCAGGCACCTGTACAGAAGAAGTGTCTGGAGAAAGCTGAGCAAGTGGTGCAGTCAGTACAGGCAGTAGGGAGTGAGGAGGGTACGTAGCAACAGGCAAAGAATGCGGAAGTGTCAGAATCAGCGAAGAGACAGTAAAACAAGCATTCCCAGACAGTGAGTCAGTAGGCAGGTACATAACCAGACTGAGTCTTAAGGGCTAACAAACGCTGTCTAGCAGTGAAATAATGCTGTTCCTCGATTTTAAGTAACACATCTACGTCCATAGAAACAGGAGGAGAAGACTCACGAATATCCATAATAGCAGGGCTAGAAGACATTGTAAGCACAGTTTGAGGAATAAATGAAGGATCCACAGGTAAACACTGCACACAAGTATCCACAACAGCAGCAGGGAAGTATCCAAAGGCACAGAAGAACCATATTCAGTAGATTGCAGCACAATAGGCATAGAAGATGGGGTCTCTCTCAGAACAGAGACAGGGGAAGAGACCAGCTCCACTGCCTCCAACACCTCCATGTCCTCCACAGCATGTCCAGAGGCAGCCATCTTGGTCCCACATGAAAATGGGACCCCCCTGCTTACAAGAAGCAGAGTAGGGGAATTTCCCTGGTGTCCTTGCCAAATTTCTCCCATTCACTAAAAATACCACCAACAGCTTAATCTGGTTCAATTTCTGTTGCTTACCATCTGTATCCCCCTCCCCCCAGTCACCTCTGAAAAAGGGACTTCTAGGCCCAGTGGGCTTACCAGGTCAACAAAATTCAATAAATAAATAAATAAATAATATACAGTATTGTCTGTACATTCAAAACTATAGATTACATTTGTATTTTCTGTCAAAAATGTAATGCAAAAGGTAAAATCAGATAACATAAAGGATAAAAAAAAATTAAAATTACGTATCAAGTGTGCACCCCCCCATTGTAAAATGCTGGATCTGCCACTGGCCAGAATCACTATCTGTGCTAGAGTGGCCAGTATTAACATCAATGTCTCACCAAGATTGCCACCATAAGTGATACAAATCGAGTCACTTCTGGCGGCAGAAAAGCATCTGTGAGAGTTTAGGTGTATTCAAAAATGGCAACTAGAAGTGATACAAAATGGGTTACTTCCAGCAGCTACAAGTGTACCATTAATCATAGCCAATGGAAGTGACAAGAATTGAGTCAATTTTGCAACTGAGAGGCAGTAACAGGGTTGAATAAGACCCTGCCCCATTTGTTGTGCAGAGAGTTAAAAGCAAAGATCTATTCTGTCATCTCATATTTCTGCCACTTCTCTGTCTTTGCCTGTCTGAGTACGCAATCAGCTTTTCTTCTGTCACCTAGGGATTGGCCACCCTGACGGTTGCACAGTTTTCCCCTCCTATTGTCCTTCTTTCACTTGCTGTTTCCAGTCTTTCTTTCTTTCCTTTGCTTCACTATGGTTATAAAAATATATGTGGATCTTTGTGTGAGACTGGATTATTGTTGAAATGTTGCAGAATTTTTTATGGTGCTTTTAGAAAAGACAGCAAATTGAAATAGAGAGCTGACACTGAGAAACCTTTTGACCTCCTCAATCTTGTTAACTGAATTACCAACAGGAAGTAACTTCAGCTTGCCGGTTCTATTTTGTTACAACTGTTGAACCTGGATGTATTCTAGTCCGGAAAGAATCTGACAAACTTGATACATTTTATGAAAAACAGGATGTACTGTAGAGTTAAAAAACTGTCAGGCAAAGATCTTATAAAAAAGAACGATGTCTTTTCAGATTGACAGATTTAGATTTGGAGATATACTCAGAAGAAGCACTTGTGTTTGAAAAGACATTCTTACAGTCTTATTTTTTTATTTTATTGATGATAATAAATCACTATCTGTGAATTTTATAACTGCTGCTGGTTTGGCTACATTTCCTGAACTTTGCCTCTGCTACAGTCAGAATATGGGTGGGAAACAGTTGGATTGGAATGCAGGCTGATTCACACTGCTAGCGAGTTATAACTGCTAGCCCCCCCCCATGCATGAGTACAGAGGATTGAAAATTGAACGCTAGGGTGCCCTCGGCACCCAGATGTTACTGTAACCCCGTGTCCTGGGTGATTACTTGTCTGCCCCTGTAGGGCCCCTGTTTTCCTCAGGGTTTTGTTTCACCCCCATTTATTTTCCCTCGGGTGGATCCCCTGTCCTCTGTGTTTTCCTGGTCCTCCCTCTGGCACCTGAAATAGTTGTTGTGAGAGTGAGGGGCTGGAGGGGCTACCTGTGGAGCCACCGGTTTGGTTTTGCACCTTGATGGTGATTTACTAGAGCTCCGCCCATGCACAGTAGCACATTTTTGATTGTCCATTTCTGTGGTTTTTGGATCTGTCTCTCTGGTGGTCCCAGTCCCTGTGTGGAGGTAAAAGGGGACCAGAGACCTTGGGGATCCGGAGACGTGGTGGGGAAGCAACAAGAGGAAGTTTTCTGTGTGCCATTCAAACATGAGTATTCAGATACCACCTCATGAATATTAATAAAGTGTCACACATTATAGAGAAATGAAAGCCTGTCTAGTGCTTGGGCACAAAGAAATAATGCTAGCAACAGGCAGGAGAAAAAGAACACTAATAAATAATGTAAGGAGGTGCAAGGAAAAAGGGATGGCTGACAGTAAGTGGGGGTAAATAAAAGTAGACACATTTATTCGGACTGTAGCAAAGAAATAAATTGGGACACTGTATGGGCTGCTAATGGGACCATGCCTGGCTGCCTAGGGGCAAGGTAAAGTGGCAGCAGAGACTGCAAGAAGGCTAGACCAATGTATTAAAAAGGGCTGTCACTTTACAGGCTACAGGGGTGGCTACCAGACTGTGGAGCAAATGTAAAATAAAACTAAAGGGTTTGGCTGCAGGGACATTTTAAAGTGAATACACTGTATGGATGGCAGAGGAATGTTTACAACAACAGCCATGTTTTGCAGCCACATTCCACCAGCCAGCCAACCAAAGGAGCTAGGACTTGCCAAGAAGATTCTGGAGTTTGTGAAAGGACTCTTGGGGAAAAATACCTGGGAATATTCTCGTGCCATTTTGAACAGCCAATGAGGTGTCAAGGGAGGCTCATACATATTAATTTTGTTAAGGACAGTAGCTCCAGCCAATGGGAAGCTGCCAAAAGCTCTCAAAGAAGAACTTTGGTATTCTGAGTCAGTCTGGGAGACCCCTCCACAGGGGGCTCTGCCCCTGTGAGACAATGGGGCTTCAAGGCTGGGAAAGGGCCTTGTCTGAGGGCTGCCAGCTATCTGTTCCCTGGGGCTGGTCATGCCTTCCCCCAGTGAGAGACTACAGAGAAGGTGTTTGTGCAATCAGCTTTGCTGGAAAAGGGACAAAGCTACAGGTTCCTGGGAAAGAGTCTGCTGTGACAGAAAGATGCACCACAGTGGTGAGATGAAAAAGAGGTTGTGTCCTGAGCCTAGAAAAAGGACAAAGGTTGTGTCTTGAGCCTTTGTGTCCTAAGCCTGGAAAAAGACAAAGGTTGTATTCTGAGCCTGGAAAAAAGACAAAGGTTGCATCTGAGCCTGGGAAAAGATGGGTACTTTTGTCTGCACCTACTCAGTAAGGCAAGAGTGAGGAGAAATGGGATGAGAGAGTTATGAATAATAATAATAATAATAATAATAAGTGTATTTGTATAGAGCCTTTCAGCATACCAAGGTGCTGAACATATTAAAACCACATCATCAAATATAGGGAACCTCTTCAGACCATAGAATTTCTATGCACCTACACTGTGAGAAAACAGACTTTCAAAATGTTTTCTGAGACATAGTTCTGGAATTGTGTGTGAGCCTGAGTGAGAATGCAGCTGTGTTAAAGTTAAGAGATTGTGAAAGCAGAAGGTCAAGTAGGTGCTTATCTGGGGCGAGTACCTGCTGTCTGCTTTTGAGATACAGTAAGAAAAAAGACTTGTGGTAACCCTGAATTTTCAGACTCTCCACCCCCCGTAGTCTGGGAGACAGGGAAGGTAACAGAGACTGCTTGGCTATACACCGTAGCAGGTTGAGAAGAAACAGTGACAATGATATGAAGTTGCCATCTTAAGTCCACGGCCAGGTGGGGAAGTTACTCACCCACATCAAATGGGGTCTGCTGGCTGCAGGGGGTCATGGGTTTTGTACCCAAGTCCTAGGGCACTCTGACCTGTGAGGGAGCCGGGCCGTGGGGCCACTCCCAGGTCTGGGTCTTCTGTGGCTAGTAGGCTCTGCAGCTGTGCCCTGCAACAGGCCTCAGAATGGGACAAGATGCAAGACCTTCAATCAAGCCTGAAGATCTGAGCTGCAGACTCTGTTTCCTTCCACATGTCTTCAAGCATCAAGCTCGGTTCTGCATCTGAGGTGTTAATCAACCCCAGGACTTCAGTGTCAGCGTGGCTCAGTTGGTAGCACATCTGCCTCTGGACCAGAAGGTCGTGGGTTCTCATCCCACACCAGGATTGGACTTGCACTTAAAAATTGCTGGCATCCGAGTGCAGTATTGGGGGCTGCTGTACTCCTGGGGTGTGCCGTCCTTCGGATGAGACGTCAAACTGAGGTCCCTTCTGCCCATCCTGGTGTTGTCTTGGTGGGTGTCCAGGTGGAAGTAAAAGAACCCAGGGCACTCTTTGCAAAGAGCAGGGAACATTCCCGCTATCCTGGCCAACATTCCCCTTCCCATAAACCGGTTCATGCAATTATCCAGGCTGTGTGTGGGTGATGATGTGCGATATGGCCACCGCCACCACATATTCAGTCACTTCACTACCAGTCTAGCATTGCTTGTAAAGTGCTGTGAAATACTGTGTATGAAAAGCGCTATATAAATACTGATTCTTCTTCTTCTTCTTCAGTTGTCTGTGACACCCAAGGACTGATTCAGCAGAACCAGAAGTAACAGCAGGAATGGGCCTGCAAAATCCTAGGGACTGTATATAGTTTGTCCATGCCCCCATGGGCTGGCATAGTAAAGAGCCAAAGTAGCTAACAAGTGTATAAAAAGCTGTTTGGATTTCCTTCAGCAAGAGCGCCAACACCGGCCGACCAGCCGCACCTCAGGACTGCATCCAACATCTGGGTAACCGGGGATGGGATTTGGGGTTTTGTTCTAGAACTAGTACTAGTGAGTCTGGACTTTGGGAATACCTGCAGCAGTTAGCTAGTTAGCTAGTATGGAGACTGCATTAACTAAATGTGGGTTTGAATAAGGGGAAATGTGATTTGCTTGAAAATGCTAATCTTTTTTTTTTTTTTCCTATTTCTTTATCCCCACAGGGGCCACCAGTCTGCCTTACCTTTCCCATGTCTGGCATCTCCCCAGGTTCATCCGGCCGCCATCTCCTTGGGCTACCTCCGGTGTCCACATTTGGGCCTCACGCGACCCCGGCTTGCCCCTGCGGTGGGGTGGTGAAACCCTCCCTCCGGAGCTCAACCACCTCAGTCAGGATCCGTACTGCTGCACACCCTCGGACGCGAGATAGTCCTCTCACGGAGACGGCCATCATGCCGCCATGACTAGTGCCCCAGTTTTCTGCTTTTCCTTCCCCTGAGCCAGCAGGCGGCAGGACGCCAATGGCCACGACTGCGCTGCGGTCTGCCCAATGCTCTGGCTGCCTCCGCCTGTGCTTTGTGCTCCGCAGCAGCAGTACCTCCAGTCTCCACCGGGGGTCCCCACTGCACCGGGATGCCCCTGGATCCCCCACAGGGAGAGGAGAGCTGTCCTTCGGACGCTCGATCCTACTCCCTCCCTGCCGACCCCCAGCAGCCGGACTTGTTCCCGAACCCGGGTGACTGGCGTGGCTCGAGGTGTGGCATCCAGCGCCTCAACCCTCAGCACCACCAGGCCGGCTGAAAATGCTAATCTTTAAATGCCAACCAAATGTTTTGCATAACCTCTATTCCACTTACCCCGTCCTAACTCTCCCCATGTAAATACATTTTGTTATTACTGTTTTACAAAGGTCTAACTCAAGAGCCTGATTTTAGTGAGTATGTTATTAGCTGAAATGGAAATGGAAATGTCAGAATGGGGGATGTTCAAGTCTGGTAAGTCCATAGCTGGGGTAATTGTTTTGGGGAGGTGGGTTGTTATGACATCCTAGGGGGTTGTACTGTATATATATCAGAGCCACTAAATGTACTCTTGGTAGAGGCACAACCATTTTATTTTAATATTTTGGGAAAGGACCCCTGTGTACCAGCTAATGGGAACCCAGGCCCCTTAACTGTGGTCAGGCCTGCACGGTAGGAGTAGTGGCCCTCTCTGGGATGGCACCAGAGAGGGGCTACATTATGCATGCAATGTTTCCCCTTGCTGCAACATTAAAGATGTCAATGCCATGTCAAAAAAAGAGGAGCTAATGTTCAAGGAGGTGAGTATGGCACATGAGCTTCTTCAGCAGCCTTTGATGAACGGGGGGGGGTTCATTCACAGAGTTACAGTTCAACAATGGCGGATGGAACGTATGCTGAGCAGCACTTGTGGTTCAGCAGTCATTAAGTGATTCTGACTTCTGACTATAAAAATGCATCCCTGCTCCTGCTGTGCATTCTCCGGGAGTAGAATGAGTGATCCTGAGGCTGCTAGCAGGGGCTCCAGGCAACATACAGTGCAAGTCCTTTTTATGATTTGCAGCGAGTGCCTTACTACCAGGGGTGCACTCCACAGCAGAAGGACACGCTGTACATACGTGACCCTGCAAGTAGGGGAGGCATGCATGGCATCAGTCACTAGGCATGGATTTGAGCTTAAAACCATGGCATGGTACAGAGTTCTAATTTAAAGTTATAGTGGTCCTGATGAACAGATTTTGAAATTAAATGCACAGTGTGGCTCAAGTAGGACTTCTGAATTAAAGCTGCAGAGACTTGATGGATTCTTTATCTGACTCCTCCCCTGAGTCAGAGTTATCACTGTCCAACTGAATAGTAGTGGACTGAGGAGTGGGTAGTGGCAAAGTTGGGGGGGTGTCATTGTTGACAGGGTTGCATGGAGTAGCTATTTCTGTTAGCTTCTCTGTCACTGTCATAAATTGTTGTTATGCCTGGATTAGCTCCACCATCACCTGCTGGCCCTGTAGCAGCATAGACGTGGTGTCTGGAGCTTCTTTGGTTGTTTCTTTGCTCTTGTCTGTGGTTTTGGCTCTGATTCATGGCTTGTTGGCTGGTTTCTCTGTCTTGATAACAGGAGAACAGACTGGCTCTTCTGGAGTGAATTGCTGGTTTGGTAGGTTTGAAGCATCATCTGGACAGTATTAGGGACACAGTGGTTTGGTTTGCATGGGAAGGAGAGGGACACTGTAGGTTCTGCATTTTTTAGATTTTACCATGATGCCAGTTAGAATGAGATATAATGGAAGGGCGGTGTCTTTTAATGTGTTATGCCATTAAAATACACATATATACATAAATGTGTAGCAGGCTGTTTTATATTTGAGTGTTTCACACAGGGGCTAAAAGAATTTCTGATGTGGTGCATGTAGTGCCCCCAACATGGTCGCCGGAGATGATGCAAATTGTGTTACAGTGCACTCCACTTGTAACGGACACTATTATAATGGACAATCAGTTATAGTGGACAAAAATTGATTTCCCAAACCAAATATATCAAATCCAATGCATTTTCCTCTGGTTATAATGGACAGAACATTGCTTATAATGGACACTATGAAGCTTTTATAGGTATTTGTAGTGCTTTTAGGGGGAAGGGGTGCAGAGCTGGTGAGGAGATTAGGTAAATGTAGAATTCTAATGGAGGAGCTACAGAGACTAAATTTCTTACAAAATAATTCTCCACAAGTTGCATGAACTTTTATTAGTTGATTATACTAAAAGGGAAGTGGCTTTATTTTTTAACAAAACCCTTACAGTACAATTGCCTTTGTTCTAACTGTCTTAGAACCGCAACATCCAGCCACAGGAGCTACTATCTTCTTCTTACCTTCTGCAATAAACTTCATAAAAAATCTCATGTTCCCTGATAGCTAAATAGCTCTAAATAAACACACAAAGTACAGAAACATATATGCTAGGCAAGATTCTGAGTGATCTATGAAGTTTTATAATAGGTTTTTACTCTGAGCCCCTGCTCACACACATAGACACACCTAATGCATAGGCTTCGCTTACTCTGGATGTAATGGACACTGGATCACAGAAGGAACAGGACAGGGAACTGTATCAGTTAAAGCAAAAGGATGCTGGGAAGGCAGTCAGAACAGCAAAGGCCCAAACCGAGGAAAAGATAGCCAACTCAGTTAAGAAGGGGGATAAAACCTTTTATAGGTACATCAGGGAGTGAAGGAAGACCAAGGGAGGGATAGTGAGGCTTAATAAAGGGGAGGAAGGGTGGGCAGAGGGTGACTGTGAAAAGGCAGAGATACTAAACAGATATTTTTGCTCAGTATTTACAAAGGACAAGGGGGAGGTACCTAAAACAAACAGTAGAAACACTCTGGATACAGAAGTTGATACCAAGCCATTTACAGAAGAAAGGGTTCTGAAAGAACTCTTAAAACTGAAGGTGGACAAAGCAATGGGGCCTGATGGGATTCATTCCAGAATTCTAAAAGAACTAAGGGTAAAACTAGTGACACCACTGACTACCCTCTTTAACAAATCATGGAGGATGGGTGGTACCCGAGGACTGGAGGAGGGCAGATGTGATTCCCCTTCACAAAAGTGGAGCAAGGCAGAAGCAGGAAACTACAGACCTGTTAGTTTAACCTCAGTGGTAGGGAAAATGATGGAATCACTTCTGAAGGAAAGAATTGTTAAATATCTAGAGGCCAGAGGGGCACAGGACCCAAGGCAGCATGGATTCACAGCGGGAAGGTCATGCCAGACAAATATGATAGATTTCTTTGACTGGGTGACCAAAGTAGTTGATCAGGGAGGGGCTGTGGACATGGCCTACCTAGACTTTAGCAAGGCATTTGACACAGTCCCACACAAAAGATTAATATACAAGTTAGCCAGCCTGGGAGTGGGTCCCAAGATGACAGCCTGGGTAAATAATTGGCTGGAGAATAGGACACAGAGAGTAATAGTAAATGGAGTCCACTCTGAAAAAAGGGGGGTTAGTAGTGGGGTACCGCAGGGTTCAGTATTAGGACCAGTCCTCTTCAATGTCTTTATAAGTGACATTGCAGAGGGACTGGAAGGAAAAGTATGTCTCTTTGCAGATGACACAAAGATCTGCAACAGAGTTGATGCACAAGGTGGAGTGGAAAGGATGAGAAGGGACTTGGCAAGGTTAGATGAATGGTCAAATGTATGGCAGCTTAGATTCAATGCTAAGAAGTGCAAGGTAATGCACCTGGAAACAAAACCCAGGGAAGAGTACACAATGGGGTGAGATACTAACAACAACAAAATGGAAAGGGACCTGGGGTAGTCATATCAGATGACCTAAAGGTGGGCAAGCAATGTGAGAGGGCAGCAAGGAGGGCTGGGGAATACTGGGATGCATGAGAGAGGCATCAACAGTAGAAAACAGGAAGTTATTATCCCTCTGTACAGACAGCTAGTGAGACCCCATCTGGAGTACTGCGTGCAGTTCTGGAGACCCAATCTCCATAAAGACATAGGCAGGATGGAAGCTGTCCAGAGGAGGGCAACTAAAATGGTGCAGGGTATGCACGGAAGACATATGAAGAGAGACTTAAGGAGCTTAATATAGCCTCGAGGAAAGAGAGAGAGGGGACATGATAGAAACTTTCAAGTACCTCAAGGGAATCAACAAAGTCCAAGAGGGTAGCATCTTTCAAAAAGAGGTGTGCAAGAACAAGGGGGCACAATTTGAAGATAGAAGGGGGGCGGCTCAGAGGTAATTTAAGGAAGTATTTTTTCACAGAGAGGGTTGTGGATGTATGGAACAGCCTACCAGAGGAGGTTGTGGAGTCACAAACAGTGGTGGAATTCAAGCATGCATGGGACAGTCATAAGGCAATTCTAGGGGGTGGGGGTAGGAAGAAGCAGGCTGCTGGTTAACTAGGATCTGCAGCTTATCCATCAGGTAGGGAAATGGGCAGACTGGGTGGGCCAAGCGGTCCTTATCTGCCGTCAAATTCTATGTTTCTATGTTTCTATGGATATAGTGGATAAAAGTTGTGTGCACAGATGTGTCCATTGTAATAGGCTTGCACTGTACTTCCTGTCAGCAGCACTTCATAAATGTAATATGTGCCTTCAAAATGGATGCAGAAAGTGATGTGATTCAGATCAGTCCTGTGCCACAAAGCCAATGTATGTAAATAAATTGAGGTGTTGCAGTAATCTAGCACAATTTGCATGTAGGGGCTGAGTAAGGAAAGGGGGTGATCAGAAACAAAGGCAAAATGCCCTGGTGAGAACTGGTTGAACAAGTTAATATGAGGTTGAGGCCTTTTAGTAATCTAACATGATTTCACATAGGTGCTGAGTATGGTAGGATGGTTGGCAGGAACGGCCCTGGAGAGAACTGGTTGAGCAAGGTAAGTGGAACTGGCAGGAAGAAGAGAAACTGTCCAAGATGGTCAGACCAATGTAGTGCAACAATCGTAGTGTCTAAACATCAACCTAGTCCCTTCTGATAACCTGTGGCCCTTATTGCTGATCCCTGCTGATACAAGCTAACAGCCTCAGGCCAATCCTCCCTGCTCCCTTGTGGGCAGAGTTGAAGGGGATTAGCAAATTAAGCCTGGAGGCACTAAGATTGGCTCTAGGGTCTTGCAAAGTGTAGCACTGAATTGTTTTTGTTCAGTGAGTGACCCCCTGCTAGGGGAGTGCTCCGCTGTCATAAGCATGCACTATGAGGTTAGCGATCACTGAATTAGGGGAAACATACACACATAGGCTTGCACCAGTCTCTGCCAGTAAAGGAGGCAGGTGGTTAGAGTAAGCATGACTCCAGTTATCTTAAGGTATCTGTTTAAAAGTGAAACTTGCATTCTGCATGCTTAAAGTGATATGCCGGAATTTAACCTGATGATAATCACGATGCATGCCAACACATGGCTGGCTCCCATTAGAGGAGGTGTGGCCAGTAATAGAGAGAGTATAATAATAGAGAGAGTAACCTACATATGCTTGAAAGGTGGTGTCATTTAGCCAGAATTAATGGAAATTAACCTTTCCTTGTTATCAGTAGTAATGAGTACACGAGCCAGAGTAGCACATTTTTCCTTAAGGTTGCAATTGAATATATTCTTAACTGTAGAAGGCAGGAGCAGTGAAACTGTGCTGCAGCTTAGTCAGATGCACATGAATATCTGAAGATCTAAAGACAGGGCAGAGCCCAAGGTGGGTTGGATTGTCACCTTTTTAGTCACATGTGCCTCTGAGCCTATGAGGTGGACATAACCCTTTGTGTAAAGAAATTGAGTGCATCGGAGATTACGACCCACAATGTATGTCCCCTGCCTCACAGCCACGCTATAAAACATCCCACATGCTGGTCAGGAAATCATGGGACATGTAGTCTGACTGAAAGAAAGGGAACTCCAAGATAAAGCTGGCTTGCCTCCCCCTCCACCAGCCTAAATGCACAATGAATCTAAGGCACTGCAACTGTGGCGCTGACATTGCACACCTATCCCCTCGTCACCCAAGTAAGCACACATAAACACGTTCAGCACAGTACTTGTTAACCAGCCAGAAGAGTCTAGAACATTGTTCTTGAAATGTGCTTTGAATAACCTGTGAAAAACAGCTGATAGGGGTTGTATTACATCAGCTTTGCTGCCAAGAGAAGTGATTAGTGAACAGGTGAAGCACCCCATCTCCTGGGGCAAAAAGACATGCATTTAGTATCCCTTTCATGGCCAGCAGGACTACTACAATAGAATTGAAATGAAGTCTGCTGTTTTAGTATATAAAAGCCTTTCTATATCCTCTTGACTGTTTTGCCACAACCATACCAAATTAAGACAATGTGGGTTATGCACTAATGATAGGCCAGGTATCTGTGACAAGCACATACCTGAGCACATAGCTATGCACCCCCAGACAGGCACATGGTAGCCGGCATAGACAAACACTGGCCACCACCATGAGCCTATCTGTGGCCCCACTCCCTGGTAGTGGTGTATTGGAGAACACAAGCAGGCATCCAATCAGATGCCAATGCTGGTCCCCTAGTTGATCCCTGATTTGGAAATGCACAGGACTGGAAATTATAAAGTCTATAGGTGAGTGTCTGAATGGCTTTGCTAGACCTCTCTGCCTGCCCAGTGGGTTGGGGCAGCAGGGTAAGGGGGGATTCTTCACCCTGTCGCAGTCAGTAGGTATAATTGGGGAGGAATGAACCTGATACAGCAGGGTCCTCTCTGCCATATCCTGCACCCCTTCCCTGACATTCTGTCCCTTTGTGAATGGCGTGATGTGTAGACACACTCTCAGATACACCTCTGAGCCATCCACCTGTGTAACTGTATGAACAGTGGGGGCAGAGGGATCCAGTGTGGGAGGGGTGCGTGTCCCTTCCATGAATTTTGCTGAGGGTCTGCTGAGCTTCCGGTGCTCAGCATTCTAACTTAGGGTTGCCACTTGCCTACGTGCCACAGATCCGCTGCACATAGACAATCCACACTATAATGCACAGACCCCATGATGTGCAGTGAATAAAAACCTGAAAATCCAGAGTGCAGAAAATAACATTTTTATTTATAGTAATTATTTAAAATGAATAACAAACTGCTAGCAATGTGGGTGGGTGCAATATACCTCCTCACTAAAAAGGGCTAATCACTCTTCAGGGGTGTCCATAGCTTTGAGATGCCATAATGTAGAATGTCTAGAAAACTCCCACAGGGCATGCGAGCATGATTTTGAGTAGGGAACTTTGCAGTCTACAGTATACTGTAGTCAGTCTAGTAAGTCAGCTGTTTACCTTTAAGGGAGACATTTCACAGAGAAGCATTTACACAGATGGAACATTTTATGACAGAGGACTATAACTGCCACAATAGTTTTGCAACTGGAGTCCAGGCATACTTAAATTTAAATCCTACAACTGTAACTAAGCCCCTCTTCCTCCAATACCACCATCACAGTGAAACTGTAATTTTAAAAACATTCTAAACACACCCCTTGGATTAGTACAGTGTCTACTGGATCAAAAATAATGAGCAACAACCAGCAAACAGACAGTAAGCAAACAACATGGAGAACATTAACCCCCCCCCCCCACCAGTAGACAATAAGCAAGTGCAAGCAAGTGTACATCCCTGTAACTGATGACTGACGTGCACAGAAGGGCTAGCTCAAAATGACATCCACAAAGAAAATGATGGAAAGCATGAGCTAGAGAAGAAATTGTTAAAACACGTGAAACCAAACAGCTCATGGTGCCAAGTCTGTGATGCTACGGTAGGGGTTAAGTCCCGGTACAGAATGCAGAACCCACTGTGTCAGCTCGTGATGGAATCCAACATGCTGGTGGCCTTCACTCTACCTCTCTTTTCTGTTTTCTGTCCCCCTTGCCTTTAAATCCAACACTGCATGTCACCACACCGTTGCATCATTATACAATGGCAAGAAACAATCCTGGACTCTGATTAGTCAGTTTTGGGCTGGACCCATTATGTTATCCCAGCACATCACAGATCTAGTCTCAGCCTCACTGTGAACCTGTAGATGAGCTTGATATGCATGTGCTTGATTGTTTCTTCTCTTAAAAAACAAAGACATTTTTCCACACAAAAACATCTTTAAAATGATTTTTTTATTCTGTATAACAACAAGCCATTGTATAATAGCAATAATGCCCTCCAGGGTGTGTGTCATTTGGGATAACATCATGCCTCAGTTATTGGATGCACTAGGCCTGTGGCCTCATGCCCAACCACCTGAGGCGTGACGTTATCCCAGCATGACTCACACCCTGTTGGACATTATTGCTTAATTATGAACTGGAGATCGTAAATGGAGGAAGCTGATTGGCCGAGAGGTTTTTGAAGCCGTGATGATATCGGGCGACATCATCATGGCTTCAGAAAACCTCCGGCCACCAGCTTCCTCACTCCCAGTGCAATGTTCTCTACATCCCCACAGGCCAAGCAAGTCAGACCTCCACTGAGATGGTATTAAAAAACATAAAAAATAAACACATCCTCACAACTGTCCCCCCTTACATGTCACCCAAAACACACGCTATGCAAACACAAAAAAAATCTTCTTCCTTTCAGAGTGCCAAGTACTGCTCACCCTCTCTGCCATGCTGCCTTGCTCCAAATGGCAAAATCTACAACCTGCCCCTCAGCAATACCAGGCTTCACCCTTACCTTCTTGCTTTCCTCAGAAGCATGGCACAACTCAAATACTGCAGGCAAAATGCATTAGATCCAACGGATCTTAGGACACATCTAAAAAAACACTTCTCTCACTTTTCGGAGCTGTGGTGTATGTTGATATGCACTTTATCGTCCACCCAGCTATCTCCCTGTTCACATCGCGATTTCAGCATAAACAAACAAAAACATCTTCACCTCCTCAAACAAAAAAAGCCAAACAATATCAACGTGGTCGAGTAAACTAAACTTCCGTGGGGGGATGAATACCACAACAATTAAGACTGTAACAGAATCCTCATGCAACAGCACCACCTACTGGCCAAAACATGACATACACAAACTTTTTTTTTAAATGTCTACCTACACTCATATAAAAACACTATTAAAATATTTTAAAACTTTCTTTTTTTTACATTAAATGCATAAAATATCAATTGAGCCAGTTCATAATAGCAATAAGGCACTCCAGGGTGTAGTATATCATGGGATATCATCACTTCTCGGACGGTTGGATGCACTCGGCCTGTGGCCTCATGCCCAACCACCAGAGGCGTGATGATATCCCATGATATACCACATCCTGTTGTGCCTTATTGCTTAATTATAAACATTTTAGCCAGTAACAACATTGATTTGACTTAGTCAGTGACTTTTTTCCCTTAGATTTTGTTTTTTTCTGTGTGTAAGTTTTAGTGCCTGTGAAAGGTGCTGTATTGACAGCACTGAACCTGAAGCCTTTTGTTTATCCACCTGTGAGATGCAACATGAGCAGTTACTGCACAAGCTTCTTCGCACTGCCGAGCCAATGTGCCTTGAGCCAGTCAGGAAGGGACCACCGCATAGATGCAAGGTTAGCTCAAACTCCATAATCACTCCGTCTCTGACTTCTCATGTGAGACTGCCAACAAGGTGCCAATTAGTCCCAAGTAGCTTCTGACACTAATATCAGTACTGGCATGATTTGTTACACTAATGAGACTGCAGCAGATACCCAGTCTGCTGAGTTAACAAGGAAGCTGCAGCCCACGCAAATAGCAGCATCAGCACAGGGGCCACTGACTGACTCTAACCTACAGGAGGATGTCACTGGTTGAGCATTTAACCTTTTAAGAGGTTCATCTTGAACTAAAGGATCAGTGATGCCAGTAGGGAAAGGGACGAGAGATTCCAATTCAAAACCCTAGAAAATAAAGACAGTCTTCAATATAACTAACATATTTTGTTTTAATGCATGTGAAAAACAAGAAATGATGCTTAGATTATAGTGAACATTGCTGGTATCAGTACATTAACTGACAAAGTACTGTGAGTCAGATTTGATGATCTAGAAATGTATTTAAAAACTCAGTATGAAAATCCACATCTGCCATTTTTAACTCGTATAAGGTTTTTAAAGAGAGACTTGATATTGCAACTAGATAGCTCAACGGACATAACAACTCACACCATCCAGATACAGTACTGTATTTTGTTTCTCCCCTCTCAAAAAAAAGGACATAAAAAATTTATTTTTTCACCATTTAGGTTTGGGGCAAATGGAGCTCTGCAAACAAAGCCACTTCCTGTTTCTAAATCACTATACAAGCCTTAAATGGAATCACATAGTTATTCATTCTTTCCATAAGTGTCTGCTTTATGACATTCTTTGGGAAGTGCTTTTGAAAAGTTTACAGTATGGCAGCTGTATCTTTTGACAGTTCCATGACATTGGAGCCCATGCAGAACCCTTTTTTTATCTTCAGTCAAATAAAAGCAAGGGAGGACCTGTGAAGAGACTGACTCTGTTTAAAAAATCTGGTTTTAATAGAAACATAAAAGTAGCATATGGAACCAAGCAACCATGTCCCTCACTGTGTACTCTGAGCATGAGTTTACTATAACATGACATCTAATAAATCATGCATCACGTCATGGCCATATAAGGCTCGCTCATATTGAACATGTGCTGGTGTTCTTGGTTTGCTACTTTGAGGTTTGTGAAGGATTATACATTTCTTGATGCTTCCCCTTACAGCTGCTGCTGTTTGCTTTTCTTTCAAACAATAAGACTTCAACTAGGCATCATTTTGTCTCTCCTTGTATAAGAAATTAAGTCCTAGCATTTATTTTCTGATAAACCTATTTAACACGCTCTGAGTAGCAATGGATGCTGTACATACAGTGCATGTTTTGTAGACTATTTAAATGTATTTGGAAGCTGCACAATGCCTTTTTTTCACCCTGCAACCAGAAAACAATATATCTGTAGTGTTGCCCTTAGGCAGAGGCAATTAAAATATAAACTTGTGCACAAGACCCCTAGGCACATTACCTACTGCCATGGCCTGAACAGTTTTGAAATGCTCTGGCCAGATTTTTGACCACAACTGGTGGTAGCTATTGTTGAAAAAGAAGAGACTGTCCTTTAATTTCGAAGCAAGAGTTATGCAGTTGTAGGATTGGGCACAGTATAGATTCAAGACATTCAGAGACATATTTCTCTTGTTCTTCAGTGACCACACAGTGAGATCAAAGTCTGCTGCCTAGAAAGGTTTATTTCTCGTGTTTTGGAAATGAGCCTACTGAAACATGAAATTATTGTTTGTAAAACAGAGAGTGAAAAATCATGCAATGTGATTTGCTATGAGAGTTCAGAGATGTGACGATATCTAGCACACCATCCTGTTTGTTAATACTGACCTAAAATGGGCAAATCACTGTTATAGATAGAACATCCCACTTGCCCATGAAGAGATCCTCTTGAAGGTGAGTCTCCCCATGTTTGACTATGGTGCCATTGTTTACAGTGCTTCTCCTAAGCTCACATTAGGCAGGTTGGACTCCCTCTTTCTCTCCTTTTGTCGATTTACCCTCAACAAACCCCTGCACACTCATCATTGTTCTTTGCATACCTCCCTCTCCCTCCCCTCCCTTTATGTCAGGTACTTTGCCCACTTTGTGTCATTTATCTTCAACCCCTGGTTTGACTTCCCCCTTATCTTTCTTCTCTTCTCTCTTCACATCCTATTAATGCTTGCTCCCTTCACAAGTCTTGCTCTCACTCTCTCCATCCCCCCAATGAAATTCTCAGCTGGTAAAGCTCCCTTCTCTTTTTGCTTCCTTAAACTCTGGGGCCTGTCTTGTTCCTTCTAGTTCCTCTGCTCCTTTTCTTCACGCTCTGAAATATTTCCTCCATGATTTTGCTATTCACTCCTGCAGTTGCTCCTGACACTGGGTCTTGGACATCTGCCCACTGACCTCCACCCTATATAGTCACTAGTACAGACCCCACTCCGCTAGGTTTCAGCCTACCCCACTCCTCTTATTGTTGCATTGCTGATCACTGCATATTGTTCTTACTGTTCTGCTGCAATAATTGTATTGCATGATTCCTGCTCAGAAACACTGCCTCTAATTGTTCATTTTATTATTCTTAATTCCCTTTTTGTTTAACATTGTTATTTTCTTTTTGTGCACTCTTCTCTCCTCTTTCCTCTCTCCCCAGGACACATCTGGAAATGAGCTGTTACCAGCTCAGCATGTCTTTCCTGATAGCAATTTTGAAATGAATAAATATATCAGTTTGTAGCTTGCTCTAAGCATTTGGATCATACCAGGACTTAATATATGTGAGAAATGTGTTCAGAGCTGTATATTTAGAGATATGTATAGGTGTTAGTATTCAGTGATTCATGGGTAGTAACTGGATTAGCAGAAGTTTATTTGTGGAAATGCAGTACAGAGGTTGTATGCAAGATTGCTGGGAAGTAACTTGGGATGTCTTAGTAAAAGCCTGTCTAGAGTACCTCAAGCTAAAGCCATCAAGGCATTCTAAAGGATGCTAATATCCTTATCTAGAATACATCAAATTGATGACATTATGAAGGGGCCCTAAGTATCCATGAAAAGAAGCAGATGCAGTGACCTTGAAAAGGGGGTTTAGTTGGTTGCAGGACCTGTGGTGCTACACTTCTCCCAGTACACTGTGGAGGTGTGGGGCTGCCTGGTCTGCAGAAGTTATGGCAGTAGTGCATTATAAGCTGCCTGCAGCATGAGACATAATTTGCCAGTTGAAGAGTACCAAGGCTACAGAGAGGGTCAGTGGCATGCTGGGGAGCATAGGCAGGGGTATCACTAGCAGAAGATGGGAGGAGGTGATGCCTTTGCATAAAACACTAGTCAGGTCTCACCTAGAGTACTCTGCGCAGTTCTAGAGGCTGTATCTTTGTAAGGACATTGACAGGGTGGAGGCAGTCCAGAGGAAGGCAACTAAGATGGTACAGGGCTTGCACCACAAAACTTATGAGGAGAGATTAAAGGACCTCAATATGTACTCAACTGGAGGAGAGGAGGGAGAGGGCAGACATGATAGAAACATTCATGTACCTTAAGGGCCTTAACAAGGTTCAGGGGTAGACAGCTTTCAGTACAGGAGAAGTACAAGAACAAAGGGGCATGATATGAAATTGGAGGGTGGCAGGTTAAGACGGAATGTGAGAAAGTTTTTCTTCATGGAGTGGGTAGTGGATACATGGAATAATCTGCCACAGGAGGTGGTGGGAGCAAGCACTGTGGAGAAATTTAAACATGCCTGGGACAGTCATAAGAGAACCTTAGAGGTGGGGCAGAGGAAGGGGAAGCCACTGACCAGATAGGGTCAGAAGCCAAAATCAAGTGTAGGGCTTATGAGCAGACTGGATGGGCCTGGCAGTCCTTATCTGCCAACAAATTCTATGTTTCTAAGTTATGTTTCTATGAAGAGTAGGGTAGGTCAGAGTGGGGACCAGGGGTGCCCACTGCTCATCCTCTTCCTCAGTAATCTCCAGGAGTTCACAGTGAGGTTGGAAAGTAGTGGGCAAGGAGAAGCAAGTGGTAACAACTGATGATGGAAGGGGCCTTGGAATTATAATAAGCAATCATTTCACCCCACAAGTAAAGTGGTATGTGTTACTTCCTCTCACAGGAAGGAGCACTTTGTTGAACCAGCTGCTTTAGCAGTGATAAGGAAAGGAAAATTAGAAGGAGGGTACTTATAGTAAGAGATTGGTCACTTAGAGGTACTGATATTGTAGTTTGTGCTTCAGATCGGGGGGGGGTAGAGTGTTGTCTCCCAGAGGTGGCAGCAAATAGGGAAAAGGAAAGGGAAAGGCAGAAGGGGGAAATTGTTTAACCAGGAAAGCTACACTAAGCCTAAGCTTGTTTCCAGGTGTGACCTGGGAGCACAGAGAAGTTGAGTGACTTGCTTAGGGTCACACAGTATGCAAGTGGGGACGTGAGATTGAAACCCAGGTCTACAGATTTGCAGCTCAGTGCTCTAAACCACAGTGCTATACTGCCTCCAACAGGGTACTCTCAAGGGTAGATGGGTTGATTAGGGAAGAGGGAGGAAGGGATGCCATTTGCTATTGTCCATCTTTTTTTGAACAGTAAAAGCCACTTAATTGGGACGTAGATAATCGGGATATCCACTTCATTGGGACATCCCCACAGGTACAGCTTAAGTGGTCATTCATTACTATTATACCACCTGCTGCTTCAATGGGATGGGGGAGCTATTTAATTGGGATGATTCTGTCCCTGTAGTTCACCTAATCACCCATTAATCAACCACTAAACTGACTGGCTGGGTGGCTTCTCTAACCTATTCACAGGTCAGTTAGAAGGAGAGTTAAGCAATATACCCCAACAGGGTGTGGGTATACTGGTGGATTTACCACGGCTGGTGTGATTTGGTCGGCGCGGCGAAACAACACCAATGATGGTAAATCACGGTATACCCACTCCCTGGAAGGAATATTGCTCTAATAAAAGTCCTGCTGGGTTTTTAACAAAAAAAAAAATATTTAAAATGTCCCTTTGTTTTAAAAGTTGCTGCTCGTTTGTTTTTCACTGCAGTGGTACTGGTAGGATTTTTTTGCGAGTTCTGCGCATGTGCAAGAGGATCGCAGATTTCCAACGCCACTTTCTTGCAGGGGCCTGTGATTGCTGACGTACTGAGATCACCAGAGGCAGAGTGCAGAATTTCCCCAGGTATGTGCACAGTTTCTGGGGCATTTGCGGTTTATGTTACCGTTGCCTGTGTAGGATTGGGGGGGGGAGTACCGGACTGTTGGGTGCTTACATTACATTTGCTGTGGGGTTTGAGGAGGTGGCTTCTGTGTCGGAGAAGTGATTTTCATTACTTAAAATGTTTTCTAACTTGTTTTTGTCATACAGTGTAAATGCCGAAGTCATACTTGTTTTAAATTTACCGCGGTAGCTCGTTCGTAGCGGCGTTCAATATGGCAGCGATTTGGGGTGCTGTGGGGACTTGAAGGGATATTTTTATTGGTGGCATGGAATGAGGTTGGCTGGCACCTTTTCCAGTGGGTACACTAGTGGATTTACAATGGTGGGAAGGTGCCAGCCAACCAATCAGAATGCTGCATTCTGTAATTTCTTTAGTGCCCATTGTATAATACTATATATAGTACGAAGCTCAGTGATTGACAGCAGCTCATTCAGAGCCCAGTAGGTGGCTGACCATGGTGGTGAGAGATGAGCGTGCCAGTCACTGGCTTGGTTAAGGGCTGGGGGAAGCGGGGTGATAGAGCACTGCAGGATGGGGGGTCCACTAGACCACCAGGAATTTCAGACTTTCTTTTAACAGCAGATTAGGGCAGTCCGCTATACCCCCAGGGTATATAAATAGCATATTATATTATAAATAGTACTATTATAGTGAGAGATTGGGGCTTGGAGGGGGCTGCTTGACTACCAAGGAATATACATATTTCATTATACATAGCACTCACTATTATAATAGGAGATAGAGGCTTGGGGGACACTAGACTACCAGGGAATATACATATTTTATTATATGTAACAGCTCCTGTTGACTCACATTTGTTTGTTTTGGGGTCCTCAAGGTCCTCACAGCAATCACCATCGAGGGGGCCAGCCTGAATCAGGATAGATAGGTGTAGAGTGACGTGGTGCCTCCACCCAAGGTAGTGGTAGGAAACACCTGTGGACAAATAGCACATTACCACCTCCTCAGGAAAATATATTAACTGCCCCCCCCAAACAATTCCCCACACACACTGACAATATCCCCCTTCTTTATAGAAACACTCTATAGCAGCAATTAACATGAACACCAACAGTATTTTATTGTGAGGGAAGGGAAAAAGAGGGGATCAAACAGCAATAACATTAACAACTTGCTAATAATTCTGCCCCAAACAATCCTGCGGGTGCACCTGTCTTTCCCTTGGCAACTGCCTAGGAAGTCTCTACAGTCTTTTTGGTGGGTACCTCACTGCGGTGCAGAAGTCAACATGGGGATCTTTCATTGGGGCCCAAACTTTAAATGCACAACTCTTTAAGTTTTTCTTTCAGGCCTGGGTGCAATTTTCTGGCCAATCCTGCCTAGGACTTAACCCCCTTTAATTTCTACCTAGCTAACTAGCTAAATGAAGACTCCCCAAAGCCGCAGCTTAGTCTACTAACAGTTCAGCAGTTCAAAAAGGAAGTTCAGAAGGCTGGAGGTGTTATGGTACTGTGAAGGTATCTTGTTGGTGGTGCACCACAAGGCTGAAGAGCTGACTGACGACAGTGAAGAATGCTGGTCTTCACCTGCTTGGCCTTTCCAATCTTTGCTTCAGAGGCCTTTGTAGACAGTGCTCACCAGGCAGGCCTCTCATTGTCTTCTCCCCTGGCCTCTATCCTCTTCAGTCCTGGGATACAGTAGCATAGTCCCCAGACCCCTCTGTTGCACACACTTTTTAGACACAAACGAGCTGGGATTCGCCTTGGTCTCTAGCCTCAGCACACCTGCCTATAGGCTTGTAGCAAAATGCAGTCCCTAACAGCACTTACCCTACCGGTGGGGGGGGGGGCACAGTAGCTTAGTCTTTGTTCATGATTGCAGTGCTTTTTTCTCACAGACTGCACACATACAGTCCTTGCTCTCACACTGCATTCCAGTCACTTTCACTTTCCCTTCAGCACACTCCCAGCTTCCCTTTCAGCACCAAACTTTCAAATGCCCACTGCTGCAGCAACTCTCTGCTGTCTTTCCCTTGCAGATTGCTCTCTCAGGCACTCTGCCTATTCTTTAGTTCATTGACCACACAGGTCGATGAGGCAATGCTGCAGGTTTGGGACTGGACAGTCCACAACAGTCTCTCCTGCAATCTCTATCTCCAGGCTCATACAGAACTCCCCCTTTGGTTGGCATGCTGTCCTATTTATAGTTTTCAAAGAGTCCCCTTCTGATTGGCTGCACTGTTCCTGGGTTTTTTCAGTGCCCTCTGAACTTTCCCAGCAGCCCCCTTTCTTGCAGTAGTCCCATGGTGGCTGCCATGTTTGTTTGCATTCCCCTTCCCCAACAAACACAGCCCCAATACTTTTAATTTAAGCCCTTTCAGGGGCTGATGGTTATTTGTCCTGGCTGTGATTTGCCTAATGGAGCCAGTACACCTTTTATTTTATTTGGGGGAACTCCTATATGCCCACCGGGCTCCCAAAGTAATACTGGCCTTGATCTCACCCTTCTTTTAGGTGCTTATCTCAATATAGCCATGGCTTCTTTACATTTCTGCTGTTCCCGGCCACGCATGTGCACAAGGTGCACAGCGGCCAGGTTTTTTTTTTTTAATTTACATTTGCCGATCAGATTCTTGGCAGCTCCCTGGACCAGTAAACTACCCCACTTAGAACCCAGAGGAGCAGCAACATCTTTTTTGATCTTGGCCCCTTTCAGCAGATGGGGCCAAGCAACGGGACATCGGAGGCCACAGCCATGGAACATAATGGGGTCACCAGATCTGAATCTCACCATGGCAATTTGCAGGATGCCAGAGGGACAGTGCTGGGGCTGTAGCCCACAAGGTAAGCTCCATTTAGGTGGGGTTTACATACTTCCCTTATTAAATGCTTGGCATCCTGACAAGCCATTTAAATTTCAACCCAACATTATGTTCAACGAGCATATCAAAACACATTGCTGTATAGACACCTGATTCCTGTCTGGCAGAATAAACAATCAGCATTCAAACATTCAGAACATTAAGTCATTACCACATTATCTATCTAGATGTTGATTGCTATCTACCATGGGTTACACTTGCAATAGAACTCCACACTTTCCCACATTGAACTTTACTTCTGAGCAGTAACTGGGTATGATAGGTTTATGGGTAACATAGAGAGGGGTGTTAATGGAGGCACAGGGGTGTTAATGGTAAACTTTATAATTGGTTTATGTTGACTTTCAGACCTTCTAAGCAGTGCTGTGTCTGAGTCTGTCATTTCACTCGGGTCAGGGGTCACATCTCCCTTTCTAGGCTCTGCTGGCAACTCAGGAACAATGTCTGGCAAGGCACCATTATCAGGAACTTGCTCCCCAGAGCCCAAGTCAACTGCATTGTCCATTTCAATGTCCATCTCTTGTTCAGGCACTGGGGTACTGGGCCCTCTCACGAGGGTAAAGGGTACTGAACTGGGATTCAAAGTTGGTCTAAGCTCAATGGGGTATGTGCTTGTGGAGGCTGTGAACTCCAACAGTTCATCTGTCATTGGGCCAATTCCTGACATGTCTCTGGCACATAATCCCAGTAGGACTTGTCTTCTCCCCATTCTGAAGACTC
The DNA here is from genome assembly GCA_016271365.2 of Neoceratodus forsteri. Lineage (NCBI taxonomy): Eukaryota > Metazoa > Chordata > Ceratodontiformes > Ceratodontidae > Neoceratodus > Neoceratodus forsteri. The sequence continues at coordinate 642,105,667 of CM028134.1, forward strand.
TAAATCACTTGAATCTGTATCTGAAACAGGCCACTCTGAAGGCCCTGTTGGACAAGTTATCAGATTCAATGCAGACCTTTCTGGAGGCCCATGTGGACAAACATTCTCTTTCTGCTTTTTATCTGATGTAAGCTGCTTGGAAGGTAGTACCAGTGTTCAGGTTCAGGTTAGACCTTTCGGGATGCCCATGTGGCACAATGCCTTCTTGACTTGTTCTCTGAATCTGGCTCCTTGTTTTTGGCCTGTTCAAAGTGGAAGCCTCAGCATCAGGAGCTGGTTCTGGCACAATTTCACCAATGGGGAGAAGGTGGCTCCTATGCATTGTCTTTTCCAGTACTCTCCCCTGCTCTTGGTGCTTCTTGTACACTGGTAGATCTGGCAACTGTTCCATGACTAAGTAGAGTTCAGGGACCCACCAGTCCTGAATCCTGTGTTTACCTTGAATGTTGAGATTCTAGATCAACACCCTATCCCCCACCTGTAGGACTTGATGCTGCACCCGGTTATCATATCTTTGCTTATTGCTTTTGTCTCACTTTGCTGCTGCCTCGGCAGACAACTGGTAGGCTTTTGTAACTGTCCCCGGAGCTTGCAGGTGTGCTCAATAGGATTCTACTGACATAACATCCAGAGAAACTCCAAAGCATAAGTCCATGGGTTGCCTTGCTTCATACCTGAACATCAGGAAGAAAGGGGATTGATGTATGGCATCATTTTTTATACAGTTGTATGCATGGACAAGATAGCTGACCTTTTGGCTCCAATTAGCATTGTTGGCTGGATCCAGGGTACCCAACATGACAAGGAGAGTCCTGTTAAAGTGTTCGGGCTGTGGATCCCCCATAGGGTGATATGGTATCATTTTGGACTTCTTCATGCCATAGGCAGCCAAAAATTCTTTCACCAGCCGACTCTCAAAGTCCCTGCCCTGGTCAGAATGTATGTGCTGCGGTATACCATAATGATTAACAAACTACTGGAGGACCTTAACCACGGTGCTGTCCTTCTGATCCTAAGTAGGGTAGGCCTGGGCATACCTGGTGTAATGGTCTGCTATGATAAGGATGCAGGACTTGTTCTTTCTATTGGGCTCCACTGACAGGAAGTCCATGTACACAAGCTCTAGAGGGCAGCTGGTCTGGATGTTAACTAATGTGCAGCATGCCTGGAGAGGGTCTTCCTCTTATTACACCTTAAGCAACCCTTATAGTGCTTCTCAACATCCTTCCTCATGTGGGGCCAATAGAAGTGAACCCTTACCATGTCTAAGGTCCTCTCAAATCCCAAGTGGCCCATTTCATCTTGGAGCAACACCATAATGGCCTTGCATTCAGCGCCGCATTAACACATGGCACCCCTAGGCTGGGAACTTCAGGCGCCCCCGCCAAACACGGCTCAGTTTAGGGGATGGCAACAACACATTCACAGAAGAAAAATGAAACAATTAGAATACTGACTTTTTTGTACATACTGTTTATTGTCATTTTAATAAAAATTAACAACAGACAAAATCTCATGCAGGAATCCACATTTAAAACGGACAGAATACTGCTGTCACCATAAAGGTGATTAATGGAAAAACACATTACTTTCCTATCCTGTAACTGGTTCAAGAGGAGATAGGGATACCAATAAATTCTGCAGTCCAAAGAATTCTAAGAATGTACTGTACCATTAACATTTTGAGTATAAAAGACTGTTCCAATAAACTGCACATTACCCCTAGTTGAAGCCTTCAAACGAGGTAAAATATTGGAGTGTGTTTGTCTCACCAGGCAGCATAATTTGGTTCATTCCTGCAATGATTAGCACTTTCTGAATTTATATAATGAAATAAATCCACCTCCAGAATATGTAGACATGCATTCTTTATAGCGTTTAGTCTTTGCCCAGGGTCAAGGCTATCTGCTGCACCAAGCCGTTTCTGGGACCTTTCCCCACATCTGTTTTTGTCTGTGAGCTTCTGAAGGAAGATGGTAGAGTGCTGCAGGTTAGGGATGGGGACTTCTGAATGACCAGGATAAATTGTCTATACTATTCCTCATTATAAATAAGGGCACAGGGAAGGGCACTGGGCCCCCCTACTTTACTAGGATGGCCATTTGGAGCAAGATGGAGTCAAGCTAGGAAGATGGTGGGGGGGGGGAGGCTTGTAGAAGGAGTTATTGGCAAGTGGGAAAGTGCTGGCAAGAAAGACACTGGCTGGAGATTTATCAACATATGATTGCATGGGAGGACTAGGGAGTGATGACTGCAGGTTCTTTTCAAAGCTTTTTGTTGTTGTTGTTTACTAATTTTGTATAAATATTCTGAACAGTTTTTAGTTTTTTTTTTATTCTTTGGTAATCAGGTAAGGACCACTAGGCACAGTGCCTGTTTTAAGGGGTGACCTAGGAGCATTGTTGGGGTAGTTAAGTGACTTGCTCAAGGTCACACAGTATGCAAGTGGAGCCAGAGGCTATGTACAGTATATCAAACCCAGGCCTGCTGGGTGTACCAAGCTAATTCATAGCTCATTACTCTTATGTCTAGGATATATTGCCAGCCCAATAGTTACTATTGTTAGTTCCAAATAATAAACATAGACCATTATTTGTGGTCTTCAGAAATTAAATATAGGATAAAGTATGGGGAGAAGTGTGTTACGAGAATTTAACACACACCCGAGTTGTTGGATGGCACATAAACCCTGAGGGTGAAGCCCGAGGGGTTTATGAATGCCATCCAACAACGAGGATGTGTGTTAAATTCGAGTTTGACACACTTCTCCACATATTTTATTTTATATAATTGAAGGGCTCCGTTTTCTGCAAAAAAAGACGTGGAGGCTTACCTTGCAGATGAAAGCTTTTATTTGTGTGAGGAAAACAGAACTGTGGTTGAACATTAACTTTAGTAATTTAAACTGTTAATAAAATAAAGTGGTCACAAGTGCTAGAAGTCCCCGAGTATGGAGATTCTTCGGTATCATTTCCTGTTTGAATGGTATTTTGCGTTGTTATAGTCGTTTGACCTGCAGAGGAAAGGTTAGGGTTGAAAGGGAGAGAGTTAGGGATCATCATTAAAGTGTTAACTGCATAAGTAAGGTCGAGAGAAAAAAAGTTATATATTTGCGTTTTATGGGGTCTGAATACAAGAAAATACCTTAACTCATTGCCTCCACAGGCTCACTCTGAGATTACACCACTTGCCTCTGAACCTCCTGTATACTTTTAACAGTGAATCCTGGGCCTTTCTAAGCAAAATCAAGCCATAGTCAGCATGTCACAAACAAATGCTAATAGATCAATAACTGTACATGCTAGACACAAAGTATGAGTGGCAGACTTATTCAACACAAAATTGCCTTTCCAGTGGTGGCATGCATGTAATAATAAGTAATTTTGTTTTTTTTCTATGCTGGTCGAAAGAGCAAACTAAATATTTTTTTCACTAAAAAAGGGCAACATAAGCCATTTTTTGTTGGAAAATATGTAAACTAGCAACACCAAATTAAGCATACAGACATTAGATGGTGTTTTAATATTACGTTTGTTAAAAAAAGATATCTTTTTACTACAAAATGTAATTTTTCCCCATTTTAGTCAAGGTGCTTTGATGAGATTTGAGGGCTAAATCTCAACCACACACACCATATCATAAACAAATGCGTATAACTCCAAAAGTATACATGATACACACAAAGTATCAGCATGAAAGTTGATGAGCACAAAAATGCCTTTCCAATGGTGCTATGCAACCAGTTGTAATCAATACGGTTTTTATTTTATACTGATGAAGTGCCACAAAAGTGAATTTTATTCAAGCTGCTTAGGTGAATCTTGATGGAAAACATGTCAGCCATACACACCATACCATAAACAAATGCAAATAACTCCTAAAGTATACATGATATACACAAAATATCAGTGACGAAGTTGTTCAGCATAAAATTATCTTTCCAACGGTGCTATGCAGTCAAATATATATTATATTCTGTTACACTATATATTAAAATATATAAGTGACTTCTCCAGATGTTGCAAGGGCACACTGGGAGTCAGTAGCCGACTTCTGTAGATGTCCTCAGGACACACCAGTGTTTTTTTACTGACGACTACAGGCGTCTGCTAGGAGACAATGAGTTAAAATTAATCGGAGGTGTCTGAATCCTTGATGACTCTGACTCTTTTCCTGCTTTGAGGTTTTTGGTTGGAGTTGTAGATATTTATTGTTACAGGACTGTGGAAAATGCAGCCGGTCCCAAACATTGCCTGCATGTTTCCAGACACCATTTTGTCTTGCTGGGTACTGAGGTGTGGAGATCTCTGTTGCTGTTCGTGCGGAGATTTTGAAGTAGAAGGGAGCTGGTGATCTGAGTAAGTTAACAGCTTGCTGATCTCATGCTGCTTTCGTTCGGAGAGGCTGGAGTAATTGTTTATTGACTGTACATTGCGGCAGCCTGATATCTGCTGCATGTCAGTCGGTGGGATATTGTGATCCACCAGCCGTTGTATGGTAGTCTTTCTTGTGCAGTGGTTGGTAATTCTTTTGCTGTGAGGTATACCAGAGTCCATTTTCATTGTATGCATCATTGTTCTTAGTTTATTAATCCCTATGTTCATGTTAAGGAACCAGAGGGATGAATCTTTTTTGTTGCTGTTGGGTGCTATGTAAAAGGGAGCATCAGGTTTGAGCATTTCAGGTGGCCTCTGTGATTTATAGATGTGGTATGCTTCAATGGTGTCTCTGTCTGGGTTCTGTGTTTTTTTATAAATTCGGGGATTTATTGGGCAGACATCACGGGGGTTTTCTCCTGTTCTGATTTTAGTCTGACACTCACAATACTCCAGGAAGATGTTTCCATTTGTGTCTGTGCTCTCCCTTATGTCTCCCCACTGTAGGTTGTAGTGTTCTTTCGTTCAGAGGGCGAAGTGGATGCCCAGATTAAAGTAGAGGAAATTTAGGAGCCCAGTTGGTGTGGTCATGTTTAGTGTTTTGGATTTATACAGTAGTTCAACATCTTCCTCAGTTAATGCTTGGGCTTTATTTGGACTGTTTCCTTTACCAGCCTTTTTTAGTTGCTTTTGTTTGGCTGCTAGGGTTTTTTTTGTGTCCACAAATATGTTGTCAGGGCTTTTGAATATGGATTCAGGGTACTTATGTGAGGACAAATGCCTCTCGATACTCGCTACTATGCCTCGTATTGTGCCTGGCTCATATTCTGACCTGTCTTGTGTTTTTAATACATAGAGGAAATTAGCTAGTAGTTTGTCTAATTGTAGGATGTCAAGAGTTTCGAAATTATGTGGCTGTCCTACCTCAGACAAGTAGGTTGTGAAAAGTCTGAGGTATCTTTTTGTTTTCTGAATTGTGTTGCGGTTTTCCTGCTCTTCAACAAACTTTTGTCTTTCTGTTTCGTCCGCTGTTTGGAATCAGCTTAACATTTTTTTTTTCAACTTCTAGGTGATGTGAGGCTGCTGGAGGCTATTTGGGATGGAGGTAATGCCTGAGAAGTAAGTGTTTTTTTCAGTCAGTGCCGGTTGAGGTGACAAGGACAATTTGAACCTCACGCTATGTTTACTTAGTTGTCTTGAGCGCTTTGTTGTTCAAAGGGAGTGCATGAATGACATAACACCTACTCAGGTGTTCCGGCATTTAACACACGGTTTTGTCAATGGCAGAAAACGGAGACCATTAATTATATAGCGAATAATGCATAGGAGGCAATGTTGTTATATTAGCTGTCTTTACACTCCAGAGTTACAATATGTGATCTCTGATGTCCATAAACCTTAAGAGCTGAGCTCTACAAAGTTAATTCAGACTGTGAGTCTGTGACACTGACATTACTGTACATGAGGGAGTGTGAAAATGAACTGCCACTACCTACTACACACACAGTCAGACTCACTTCCTTTTTATGTTTACTTGCGAGCATGTGCAAGAAACATGATGTGACAGCTTAGGAGAGAAGCGGATTGTGGAGGTGCGGCACTGTTGTAGCCAAGGGAGGCACTGCATTAGGGGGCTTGGCAATGGTGGACCAATAGAGGCACAGTGTGCCGATGACACTGGTCTCCAAAAGCTAGCCTAATACTGTTTGTGAACATGGCGGGTGGCTTGCCGCCACGTTCATAAACAATATTATGCTGCCCCCATGCTGAGGGGTGCCCAATCTCCCTCAGCAGCAAGTGCCCCCCCAGACGGTCTTGGTTTGCCAACGGGGTCCCCAATCCCTGCCGGCTTCAGTGCGCGAATCTCCACCCGCTGTTGTTGTCTGCGATGGGGAGCCACTCCTGTCGGCATGATGAAACCCCTGACCGCTTTTTGTTGTCTGCTGACAGGTGCCCAATCCCAGTTGGATACAGCTTCCCCAAAAGACTCCGTTGGCATGCTGGGAGCCCACCCCAGTGTGCCAAATGTCCCTGTGAAATGGAAAACCATCCCGCGTTGTCTGATTTTTTTTTTCTCCTGTGAACAGAAAACGGTCCCTCACGGTCTCCAAGCCCCCTTCCCGCAACCCGCACCCACCCACTCCGCACCCTGCCTCCCCACACCCACCCTCACCCCATACTTACCTCCGGAGTCCAGCACGATGATCTTCGGTGGACCAGGAACACATCTGCACTCTTCAAAGCCGACTGCGAACTGAGGAAATGCTGGTAAGCTGTATAATGGATTAAACAGGGTTTTTCAACTTTGATGCATATCGCAAGCATTTTTTGGAATTTTGGCACCAAAGTTTCAACATGGGGTTTATGGGACCCCTCCTCATGAATTCTGTCACTGTCATTGCGTTACTCAGTCCCGAAGGATGATTTCACGGTCATTGCGTGAAATCACCTTTCGGGACTGATTAACAAAATGACAGTGCCAGTGTTCCTAAGGTGGGCTCTCAAAAAGCCTATGTTGCAAATTTGGTGAAAAATTTCCTAAAAATGACTGTTTTACTAGCGTGCATTGTGCAATTCCTACTCACACTCGTAAGTTCATGAATTCTGAACATTTGCACTCCAGATTTTCAACAATGCCATTTTACCACAACTCCTTATGAGCAGTACAGCTTTAATTTTGCACATCTTGCCCAAAATGTGTTTCTGGGCATGTAGCGCACAATGGCGCAGTAGGTGTGTGAAATCAATGTTTGGGACAGATTATGAAAATCACAGTGACACTGTTTATTAGCAGAGGTCCTAAAATGTCTATGTTGAAAATTTGGTGAGAAAAGTCCATAAAATGACTGTGTTACGAGTGTGCGTTGTGCAGTTTCTAAGCATGCTCGTACCTTCGCACATTTGCAATATTTTCTCTCCAGATTATCAACACTCCCATGTGTCTGCACCTCCTTATGAATAGTACAGCTGTTATTTTTCACATCTCAGCCCAAATGTGTTTTTGCACTTGCGGCACAGACTAGCGCGATCATTGTGGGAAATCCATGTTCAGGAACATTAGGAAAATCACACTGACACTGTTCATTAGCAGAGGTCCTACAATGGCTACAGTATGTTTAAAATTTGGTGACAAAAGTCCATAAAATGACTGTGTTACGAGCATGCATTGCACAGTTTCCACGCACGCTCGTAACTTCACACATTTGCAATATTTTCACACCATATTTTCAACATTGCCGTTTTTCCACACCTCCTTATGAACAGTACAGCTGTCATTTTTCATATCCTGGCCGAAATGTGTTTTCGCACTTCCAGCACAGAATAGCGCAGTCGCTGTGGGAAATCACTGTTTGGGACACATTACAAAAATCACAGTGACACTGTTCATTAGCAGAGGTCCTAAAATGCCTATGTTGAAAAGTTGGTGATGAAAGTCCATAAAATGACTTTGTTACGAGCATGCGTTGCGCAGTTTCCACGCACGCTTATACCTTTGCACATTTGTAATATTTTCACTCCAGATTTTCAACATTGCCATTTTTCCACACCTCCTTATGAACAGTACAGCTGTCATTTTTCACATCCTGGTCAAAATGTGTTTTTGCACTTCCGGTGTAGACTACCGTGGTTGCTGTGGAAAATCAGTGTTCAGGACACAGTAACAAAATGACAGTGATGCTGTTCATGAGCACAGGTTGTTAAATGCTTATGGTTATAATCTGGTGATGAAACTTCATAAAATGACTGTGTTACGTGCATGCATTGCACGGTTTCCATGTATGCTTGGAAAAGCAAGCATTTTTAATATTCCCACTACACATTTTCAACATTGCCATCTCTTCATACCTCCCTGTGGATGGTACAGCTGTAATTCTTCACATCCTGCCCGATCTGTGCTTTTGTACATGTGGTGCAGAATGGCACTGTCACTGTTGGAAGTCAGTTTTCAGGACACATTGACAAAATCACACTGCCACTGTTTATAAGAAGAGGTCCCAAATGCTTTCATGAGGTGGGGTCAGAAAAAGGCCATGTTCAAAATTTAAACTGTGAATACCAACAAACGCCCGAGGCATTACGGTTTCTAACCATAACGTCCTACCCTGCACAGACAGACAGGCATCGGGGTGTGCCTTTGGATTGCCGACTGTACTGTTCATGCCATCCCACCCCAACCCCCCAGCCACTGACAGGCATCGAGGTGTACCTTGGACTCTTCGTCCCAAGACTTCACCCCATTCTGCTATGCTGTACCCATTTCAATGTATGTCCTTTTGGGGGGGGGGGTGACAGTGAAGCCAAACACCCTTAGGCACAGCTCAACACGTGTCGGTGTCTGCAGAATAGGGTGAGGTGACATGGCTAGATCGTCATGGGTGATGACCCAAAACCTTACCCCACATCCTGTCCATCTCTACAGGATGGAGGTGCACTTCATGTGAAGTTCAGTACTTCACTGCCATTCCTATTCTGCATCTGTCTAACTCCTGCATTTCTAATGCTAATACCAGCAAGCAAACAGTCGGCATTGACAAATGCTTGTTATAATTCCTGGTTGCACTGTTTGCACATACTTATACTTTTGACCTTTTTTCACAAAGAGGCTGACTGACAAGATATTCATTTTTGTCAACAGAGAATGCAGACAATAAGTGGGAAATTAAAGGCAAGTCACAGCAAGCCTGAACCGAGGGCCAGTCTGTCCTCCCCAAACTTTGTTTAGTCAGGGCAGCCTTCAGGGCAGGGCTCCTAACCCTGCCACCCCTCAGGTTTTAATCTGGACCACATTCCTCTTTAGGCAATTTATTTGACTACTGACTGTGGTGGTCATCACAAATCTCACTCACACTCACCATCACCTGGTGCCGATGTGACCTGGTCTCCGTCTCACCCACCATCTCAGGTCTGGTCTGGTGTGGTCTCTCCTCTCATTCATTTGTCCCTTGAAGTCATTCGGCACTGATGATCTTTACTCTCTTAGACACTTGAGCACTCTCACCTGTCAGCCGTGGCAGCCACCGGCCGGTCAGATATGGGTTGGCCGGGGACAGTCATACACATGATGCTGACTCCGATCAAGAAGAACTTGACTGACAGCCATGACAGGTCTGGTCTCCAGGCTGTACCCTAACCTGCTCCAGCCACTGTACTCTGACTCCGTCCTCCACCCACATCCAGCTGTGAGTGCTCACACTCTCTTGACTCTGTAGTGTGGTAGACACTGGCACCTCTACTGCTTCTACTGTTGTACATCGGTCAACATCGACATCCGTCACTCATGTGCTGTGCACCGCACTTTACCTGCCCTGCCCAGCTAGCATTCTCCGGCTGCTCTCTTCATCAATTTGGCATGGGTGTCAAGTGCACATTCATAGTGTGCACACACTGGATTTTAAAATCCAATGCGTGCCATTGATTGGACTGATATGGTCTGTCTGGGGGAATGGCAAGACAGACTGAGTTGCGGGGCGGATACGACACCCAGAGCCACTGAGCTAGCCAGATTTTTTTAGTGCCTCTCATTCCTCAGGTGTCCCCTAACAGCTGGTGCCCCTAGGCTGCAGCCTACTTAGACTATTGATAAAAACTGCACTACTTGCAATACTTCCAGGGCAGGGTGGGTTGCATCTTGAAGAGGTGAGAATCATCAGCGTTGTGTACCTTTAGCACTAACAACCCATCTTTCATAGCCAGCTTGTTCAATTCCCAGAGTAGTAGCTTATCATCAGGGTGGGAACATTGGACTTGGTCTGGGTGGAGACTCCTCTCCAAGGCCAGGATGATATCACGGAAGTTGAGTTCCTCTCTTTGTGCCTGTTGAAGTTCGGATTTGCTTGGGTGCGGGAGAGAGGATATGTTGAGCCCTGTGAAATTCAGGTACGCCTCGAGGATTGCATCGGGTGATGCCCCAAGCATGTCAATGGCTATCAGGATTGCTCGGGGTGCCCTCACCTTGCACTGAGAACTTGGAGCACAGTACTTTAATGGCTTTACTTGACAGCTGTGCACTTGGTTCAGGCTGCTTGTTGTGTGGGCATCTGGACAGGGCATCCACATCAATGTTTGTTTTTCCATTCCAGTATTCCAGTGTGTAATTGTAAGTGGACAGCGCAGACAGCCATCAGTGCCCAGCAGCATCCAACTTGACTGAGGTGTTAACATAGGTCAAGGGATTGTTATTGAGCCTTACAATGATGGGTACCCTATATAGATAGTCATGACCCATTTCAGTGCCAGAAACTCCAGTTTGTGGACTGGGTAAGGCTTCTCCTAAGGCAATAAGTTGCGATTTGTGAAGGCCACTGGTTGGAACCCTTCAGGATGCTCCTGATACAGTACTGCTCCCAACCCATTCTGGCTAGCGTCTGTGTGGAGGACATAGGGTTTGTTGGGGTCCACAAGTGCCAGGATGGGTGCTTTGCACAGTCTCTTGATGATCTCTTTAAAAGCGACTTTGCAGTCCAGGGTCCACTGGTATCCAAAAGGCTCATTTACCATAAAGTACTGTTTCTGTGTTCTGTCTCTTTGATTCTGATGCTTCTTTTTCTGGGTGGTTAGTGGATAACCCTGGGTCAACTCATTCAAGGGGCGCACCACCATCAAGTAGTTTTTCACAATCCTTCAATAATATCCGCAAAACCCAAGGAACGATTGAAGGGTCTTCAAGTTATGAGGTCGGGGCCAGGTGGTGAGAGCCTCAACCTAAGCAGGATCTGTCTGCACCCCATGCACTAAGACAATGTGCCCCATGTACTTCACAGATGTTGGCCAGTACTGGCATTTGTCCATCAAAAGCTTCAGAACAAACTCCTCCATCTGTCTAGCACTTTCATCAGGCATTACTACTGTTGCTTGAGGGTGCTGCCAAAGACGATGAGATCATCCAAATACATACATGACCTCCAGCAGGTTCATATCCCTAACCTTTTTCATTAACCTCTGAAACATGGCGGGTGTACCAGAGATCCCTTGGGGCATTCCCTCAAACTGAAAAAAAACAAGGGGGCAGATAAAGTTTTTTACTTTATCTTCCTCTGCCATGGGGATCTGATAATATCCACTCCAGAGGTCTAATACCAAAAACTACTTACTCCCCGACAGACTGGCCAGTGCATCTTCAATTCAGGGCACCGTATAATGGTCAGGGATAGTTTTCTTGTTCGGGGTGTAGTAATCAATGCACATCCTTATGACACCATTCTTTTTATGTGCCACTACGATGAGAAAGGCATAGGGGCTCCAAGATTCTTTACTTATACCAACTTCCAGCAGTTGTTGCAGATGTTTCCAGACATCTACTATGTCCCCAATGGCTAGTCTTCAGGACCTCTCCCTAAAGGGTCTGTCAGCACGGAGGTGAATCCTATGCTCCTCGCCTTTGATGCACCTGACATCCCACTCATGGAGTGAAAAAACTTTGTGCATTTTGGCCAGTTTTTGGCTTAGACTTCACCTATAACTGTCAGGAATGGGCGAATCCCCAAAGTCAAACATGGCTAGGTCTATCTCAACTTCAGAAACTGTCCTCTGGTCCACGGCAGTGACTTTCTCTGCCTTGGAAATGTGGGCTACTATTCGGCCTTGCGTATAGTAACAGGCCTCTTTTACTCTTTCCTCATTCTCACTGTTACCCATCTGGCCTGGGGGGGGGTCTCTGGGGATGGCTACACCCACCCGCTGCACCATCAATCCCTCTGACAAACTGTTTTTGGCAGGTGTATCAAAGACAAAAGCACATACTTATGTTGGGTATACAAAGTCTGCAATGCTGACCACACTACATTCCAAATTTGGAGACAACACTAGCTCTCAACTGTCTACCCTCTTTACCACACCAACTGGCTCCTCTGTACAGTCAGGTTCTGAGGCTATGGCTTTCGTGGACAGGCTGACTCTCAGCACTACAAGCTGGATGGATGGGTTTTTGAAGAGTTTCCACTCTGCCCTGTTCTTGGCCCAGTTTGGCTAGCCTGCCGAACATGTTTGCATTCATCCTGATCAGTATAGGCGTGTCAGTCATCTCCTTAGACTTGGGACATATAAGGGCCATGGTTTCCAGCTGGTGTGTCTCCTCTGGCTTCTTGGAGATGAAAGCTATTGTCACTATGCAGAACCCAAAACAGGGGCAATTTGAATCTCCTATCCCCCACAAAGACAAACCTGATAAAGGTAGGAGTGGCAAATGCTTCAGTTGCTGATCATAAAAGGCTGAGTGGATGATAGTGACCTAGTATCCGCTGTCAAGCAAGCAACGCACCACACACCCTCTACAAGGATCTTCACATCAACCTGGGGTCCAATTAGGCCTTGCGGCACTCTGCTCCTGGGATGAACCTCTGGCTCAGTCCCCTTGATGGAGTTTCTCAGTTTTGGAGATCCAGTTCTCTCCCTCACTGGGCCCCGCTTGAGTTTCCCCTGCTCTCTTTGCCTTCTCTTCTCCTTGACTAGTTAGAGGTTTCTCACACTGATGCACCCACAATCCTCCTGCATGGAGTACTGAGGGCATTCTACATCTGGCCCTGGGTGCAGAGTAGAAGGTGGACTGCCCTCCAGTTTCAGGCAGGACACTACCCTGCAGCAACCAAACATCTTGGGCCAGTTGTAGAGCCTTCACACTGTCCCTGATTTCTTGAAGCTCTAATGCATGGGCTTGTGACCCAGACTCCTGAGCCTGCTGCATGGTCTTAATACAGTCCAGGAGCTCCTACAGGACAGTTTGCAACTCCAATGAAGGGGTGGTTTCTTCACTACTGGCTGCTTGGGGTCACAGAGTGGCTACAGCTGCCACAGGCACCTGAAGGGAATCACAATATCTTCCTTGGCCTCCTCCACTTTAACCTCATATAGTAACTGCTGGAAGGTTGGGGGGTCAGTCCTGCATTCCTATAGCCTGAGGGAGATTAAGATCAGCCAAGAATGAACTGCCCTCACAGATTCTGATCAAGCCTCATTTGTGCGACTTGATCCAGAGAGACCCTCACTAGTCTCAACCTTCTTGCGCAAAACCACCTCTACCCTGGTAATATACTGCAATAGCCTCTCTCCTTTCTATTGCATGGTCCCCCAAAGCTAAAACAGGATAGCCTTCTTTTCTTCTACTGCCCCAAAGGTGCTCTTTAGTATGGCCAGGTGGTCTTCTGCTGTGCAGGTGGGTTGGCTGGCCCGCAATGACCGAATTACATCTAACGTCATTCCCCTTCAGCTTTCCACTATTCGCTTACATGTTTCTTCATCGGTACACTGCCATACCTGTACTATTTGGGTGGATTGGTTGAGCCAACTGTCAAAGTCGTCCTGTCTGGCAAGAGTGGGGTGGGCACCCAAAAATGCCCGCAGCCTCTCATATTGCTCATATGGGGCCACTATGTAAGGAGCAACTCTGCTGGGGAGCACTATGGTGTCCACCCCTTTCTCAGGGAACAATGCCTGGAGGTCCTACATGGTCTTGCCCTCGTTAGCCAACAACAGATCTAGTTTAGTCTCGAAACCTTCCCTGTCCATTGTGAGGGGAAGATGGGGACAGACTGCTGGGGTTGCCCTTACTAATCACCACCCAAGTCTCTTGGGACCCTTCTGGGGACACTGTGGTAGGCAAAGTTACATCACTTAGATCTTTCTCGGCCTCCTAACCAGGCTTCTGAACTGAGCACCTGGCACTTTAGTGGCCTCAGTAATTTCAGGCTAACACAATCTTTCAAAGCCACGTCCAATACTTCTAGAGTGTATTCTTTATCCTGATCCTTGCCCACCTTTGTAATTAGGAGCACTGTTTTCTGGTCCAGGCACACCAGTCCTCTACTTCTTGAAAAGCCATGCTTATTTCCCTTTATAGAATTGGACAGGGGGTATCATGTTTTCAGCAAAATTTCACTTTTGTAGGGTAACCACTAGGGGACATTTATCCCAGCAGTGCCTTCAAATGAAACAGCCCCTTTTGACTCACCTTTGGTTGTTCCAGGGTTGTCAAGGTCCTTATAGCAATCGCCATTGAGGGGGCCAGTCTGGGTCTGGATAGATAGGTGCAGAGTGGCATGGTGCCACCAGCCGAGGAAGTGGTAGGGAATACCTGTGGACAAAAAGCAGGATACCACCCCCCCAGGAAAATATACTAGCTGACCCCCAAAAATTCCCCAAAGACACTGACAATATCTCCCTTCTTTACAGAAACACTCTATTGCAGCAATTAACATGACCATCAACAATATTTTATTGTGGGGAAAGGGAAAAAGAGGGGATCAAACAGCAATAACAATAACAACTGGCTAATAATTCTGCCCCAAACAATCCCCACCTCCCACATGTGGGTGCACCTTATTTCCCTTGGCAGCTATCCAGGAAGTCTCTACAGTCTTTTTGGTAAGAACTTAACCACAGTACAGAAGTCAACCTGGGAGTCTTTTGTTGGGCCCAAACTTTAAATGAGAGCTGTTAGCAAGGCTGAAACCCCAACCGCTGCAGAGATTGGGGCTTCACCTTCAAAATTCCCCCTGTTGTTCGGAAAACAAATCTGTTATATTTTACCTGATCGCTCATAAAAATCTGTAGTCCCCAGACCCTTCTGTTTTACACACTTTTTAGGCACAAACAAGATGGGATTCGCCTCAGTCTCTAGCCTCTGCATACTTGCTTATAGGCTTGTAGCAAAATACAGTCTCCAACAGCACTTACACTACTGGGGTACAGTAGCTCAGTCTTTGTTCATGATTGCAGTGTTTTTTTCTCGCAGGCTGCACATGCACAGTCCCTGCTCTCACACTGCAGCCCAGTCACTTTCACTTTCCCTTTAGCACACTCCCAGCTTCCCTTTCAGCAGCAAACTTCCAAATGCCCACTGTTGTAGCAACTCTCTGCTGTCTTTTCCTTGTAGATTGCTCTTTCAGGCACACTGCCCCTTCCTCATTGGTCCATCTATGTACGAAGATTTAATAATGCTTTTCTCTCTGATGCCTGATTTTATTGTTACAGAATATGCCTAAATGCCATATGTATACACATAATATTTAGGCATATTCTGCAAAAATAAACTCGGGCATCAGAAATAAAAACATTATTAAATCTTTGTACACAGATGGACCAATGAGGAAGGGGCAGTGGCACATCATTCTCACGTGGTGTTTGCAGCGATATCATGGAAGATGACCACCACCATATGCACCAGGACTGCCCAGGATTTATACGAACAATCAGGTAAAAAAATAACAGATTTATTTTGGGAACAACAAAGGGGATTTTAAAGGTGAAGCCCAGATCTCTGCAGTGGTTGGGGCTTCAGCCTAGCCAATAGAACTCATTTAAATGCACAACTCTTCATTTTTACTTTCAGGCCTGGGTGCAATTATCTGGCCAAGTCCTGCCCAGGACTTAACCCCCTTTAATTTCAACCTAGCTGTCTAGCTAAATAAAGACTCTCCAAAGCCACGGCTCAGGGTACTTACAGTTCAGCAGTTCAAAAAGGGAGTTCAGCAGGCTGGAGGTATTACAGTACCATGAAGGTATCTTGCTGGTGGTGCACCACAAGGCTGAAGAGCTGACTGATGACGGTGAAGAATTCTGGTCTTCACCTGCCTGGCATTTCCAATCTTTGCTTCAGAGGCCTTTGTAGAAAGTGTTTATTAGGCAGGCCTCTCGCCACCTTCTTCTCTGGCCTCCATCCTCTTCAGTCCATGGATAGAGTAGCATAGTCCCCAGAGCCCTCTGTTGCACACATTCTTTAGACACAAACAAGCTGGGATTTGGCTCAGTATCTAGCCTTAGCACTCCTGCCTATAGGCTTGTAGCAAAATGTAGTCTCCAACAGCACTTACCCCTACTGGGGTGGGGGGGGGAACACAGTAGCTTAGTCTTTGTTCATAATTGCAGTGCTTTTTATATTTTCTTGCATGCATGTGCAAGAAACATAGTGCCATCATACGAGTTTTCTAGAGGTGTGTCAGCCTCTTCCAATTTAGTCAGTGCGTTTGCAGGCGTGGTCGCAATGCGCCAATCACTGCTGCAGCTGTCTATGACAGCAGGAAAATGCAGTGGCATACAGTTGAAAGGGAGAGCTCCGCTTGAGTGAGCAGAGCTCTCCCTCCCCCACACACACACATGCAAGCATGCATATTGCTTGCTGATCCGTTACCTCCCCCTCCCCCACGCACACACTGTGTGGCCGACGGGGGTGCTCAATCACCCGTTGGCTCCACGCCTCCCCCCCCAACAACAGCTGTCCAGGTGCCATGCTGGGAGCCCACCCCAGCATGGCAAGGACTGTCATAGCCAACGGGGGTGCCCAATCCCCCATCGGCTGCACGCCCCCCCAAAAAAGCTTTCCATGTGCCACGCTGGAGCCCACCTCAGCGTGGTAAAGCATGTTATGGCCGACATGGGGTGCCCAATCCCCCGTCGGCTCCAGTCCCAAACAGCTTTCCAGCTGCCACGCTGGAGTTTCACCCCAGCGTGACAAACGCTCCCGTTGTCTAAAAACCTTAAAAAGAAACTCTCGCAGTCTCCACGACCCCCCACAACCCGCACCCACCCACTGTGCACCCTTGCCTCCCACACCCCTCACCCCATACTTACTTCCGGCTCGGCACGACGATCATCGGTGGATTCTGGGAACACGTCTGCACTCTTCAAAGCCGACCGCGAACTGAGGAAATGCCGGTAAGCTGTATAATGGAATAAATAGGGTTTTTTTCAACTTTGTTGCATATCTCAGGCATTTTTTGGAATTTTGGCCCAAATTTTCAACATGGGTTTTTGGGACCCCTCCTCATGAATTCTTGCACTGTCATGGCGTTAATCGGGCCGAAGGGTGATTTAGCAGTCACTGCGTAAAATCACCTTCGGGACCGATAACAAAAGCGACACTGCCAGTGTTCATAAGGTGGCCTCTCAAAAGCCTGTGTTGAAAATTTGGTGAAAAAATTCCTAAAAATGACTGTTTTACGAGTGTGCGTTGCGCAGTTCCAACGCACGCTCGTAAGTTCGCAAATTTTCAATATTTTCACACCAGATTTTCAACATTGCCATTTTACCACACCTCCTTATGAGCAGTACAGCTGTCATTTTTCACATCTCTCCCAAAACGTGTTTCCACCCATGTACACACAATGGCGCAGTCGGTGTGCGAAATCAATGTACAGGACACATTACGAAAATCACAGTGACACTGTTCATGAGCAGAGGTCTTAAAATGGCTATGTTGAAAATTTGGTGAAAAAATTGTGAAAAATTACTGTTTTACAAGCGTGCGTTGCGCAGTTCCTACGCATGCTGGCAAGTTTGCGAATTTGTAATATTTGCACACCAGATTTTCAACACTGCCATTTTACCTCACTTCCTTATGAGCAGTACAGCTACCATTTTTCACATCTTGCCCAAAATGTGTTTCCGCACATGTAGCGCACAATGGTACAGTCGGTGTGCGAAAACAATGTTTGGGACAGATTAAGAAAATCACAGTGACACTGGTCATGAGCAGAGATCTTAAAATGGCTATGTTGAAAATTTGGTGACAAAACTCCATAAAATAACTGTGTTACGAGTGAGCGTTGCGCAGTTTCCACGCACCCTTGTAAGTTCATGAATTTGTAATATTTTCAGTCCAGATTTTCACCAGTGGCATTTTTCTACACCTTCTTAGGAACAGTACAGCTGTCATTTTCCACAACATGGCCGAAATGTGTTTTCACACTTTCAGTGCAGAAATGCGTGGTTGCTGTGGGAAATCATTGTTTGGGACAGATAAAGAAAATCACACTGGCACTGTTCATGACTGGAGGTCCCCAAATGCCTGTGTTAACAATCTGCTGTAAAAAAAAATCCCCAAACTAGTTACATTACGGGTGTGCGTTGCACAGTTTCTATGCACACTGGTGACTTCACCAGTTTTTTTTAAGATTTTCTCAGCACATTTTCAACATTGCCATTTTTACACCTCCCCATGAACAGTACCGCTGTCATTTTTCACATCCTGTTTGGAATGTGTTTTTGCACCTGTGGTGCAAAATGCCGTAGTCACTGTGCAAAAGCAGTTTTCAGCTAACAAACTGATATTGCCACTGTTCGTGAGGTGGGGGTCACAAAAAAACATGTTGAAAATTTGGAGTGAAAATACCAACGAATGCCTGAGGTGTTAGGGTTTCCAACCATAACGCCCCACCCTGTAGAGAATGACAGGCATCAGGGGTGTGACTTGCGATTCTTGCCTGTAATGCTCATACCATTCCACCCCCACCCACACCCTACAGCCAGTGAGAGGCATCAAGGTGTGCCTTGGACTTTTCAGGCCCAAACTTCACCCCATTCTCCTATACCGCACCCATCTCACCGTATTTCCTGATGGAATGGGGTGCGCATAAGGGCCAAAGACCCCAAGGCACAGTGACACTTGTCAGTGTCTGCAGGGTAGGGTGTGGTGAAATGGCATGGTCGTTATGCCTGATGACCCAAAGGCACACCCCAATGCCTGTCACTCTCTGCAGGGTGGTGGTGGGGTTGGCTTCAGTTCAATAATTTACTGCCATTCCTATTATGCAGCTCTGTAACTTCTACACTACCAATGCCAGCAAGCAAACATTCAGCATTGACAAATGCTTGTTTCTTACAGTCCCTGCTCTCACACTGCAGCCCAATCACTTTCACTTTCCCTTCAGCACACTCCCAGCTTCCCTTTCAGCAGCAAATTTCCAAATGCCCACTGTTGTAGCAACTCTCTGTTGTCTTTCCCTTGCAGATTGCTCTTTCAGACACTCTGCCTATTCTTTAGTTTGTTGACCAAACAGGTCGGTGAGGCAATGGTGCAGGCCTGGGAGAGGACAGACCTCAGCAGTCTTTCCTGCAATCTCTCTCTCTCCAGGCTCAGGCAGAGCTCTCCCTTTGGCCAGCATGCAGTCCTACTTATAGTTTTCAAAGAGTTCCCTTCTGATTGGCTGCAGCTCTGAATTTTCCTAGCAGCCCCCTTGCCTGTAGTAGTCCCATGGTGGTTGCCATGTCTGTTTGCATTTTTCTTCCCAGCAAACATAGCCCCAGTACTTTTAATGTAAGCCCTTTCAGGAGCTGAGCTATTTGTTCTGTCTCTGATTTGCCTAATGGAGCCAGGCCAACTTTTATTTTATTTGTGGGAGCCCCTATATATGCTCACCTGATTCCCCAAACATACCCCCCTTCAGCATGCCCTTTTTTTTAGCTGCTTCTCTCAATGAAGCCCAGGCTCTTTTAAATTTCTGTCCCCCCCCCCAGCCGTGCATGTGCACAAGGTGCACTGGGGCAGTGTTTTTTTTTTAAAGTTACATATGCTGGTCCAACTCTTGGCAGTTCCCATTAGCATCCGGAGGTGTGGGAACATCTTTTTTGAACTTGACACCTTTCGGCAGATGGGGCTGAGCAATGGACATCAGCAGCCGCAGCCCGTGGAACAAAGCAGGGCCACCAGCACTAATCCCACAAGGGCCACTTGCAGGACTCTGGAGGGACAGTGCTGGAGCCATAGCCTGCATGGTAAGCCCCATTTAGGGAGGCTTACATATACATAGCACTACCTATTATAACAGGAGATCAGGGCTGGGGGGTGATGGTCACAATGGACTGCTGTCCATGGTGCTATTGCCGCATGGCTACCCACCTTCACAATGTACCGTCTGTTTGATGCATGGTCAAGGTTGCTGCAAGCCACGGGACTTAGCTGCTAAGACCCTAACCAATAAAGATTCAGGTGCAAGGTCCCTGGCTCATCAACAATCAGTGCAAGCCACCTTTGCCGTGGCTTGTGCTGACTTTTGTGAATTGGGCCCTCTGTCTCTCCCATTTTGGCTTAATAGAACACTTAAATTTAAAGTCTACCCAGTTTACAGAAGTCTGCACAGTCTATGAGGCAGGCTTCCTACGAGTGGCTGCAAGTCTCCTGATTTTCTCTCTCTGCTCTCAGATTAACAGAACAATGCTGCAAGTCTCCTGATTCTATGATGCTGTTTCTGGCTGCTAAAAAAATGCTCAGTCTCTCACACCAGCAGATGCTAAATAAAAAATCTCTCTCTCTCTCTCTCTCTCTCTCTCTCTCTTTCTCATTCTCTTTCTCTGTCTCTTTCTGTGCTCAAGTGTCTACAGCATATCAGTCAGGCTGTCTTACATTGCTCTAAGTCTCCCAAGCCTCTCCCCTAAGTTTGACTTAAAAAAACTCAGTTTTATTAATCAAGGACTTGATTCTCTGTCTCTCTTCAAATACAGAAGTCTCCTGAGTCTTTGAATCAGATTTGCTGTGAGGGTGTCTCCAAGCCTCTCGTTTCTTCCTCTCTCAGTTTAACTTTATCAGAGGACAATCAGGGGGTCGGCAGCTAACTATCGGGATGTACTGTACATAATCTAATACAGCACTGTGCAGTATCATCTTTTATTTTATTGAATTGACTTTTCAGTTACATACAGTTTTAGTAACTCACGGCTGACTTGCTGCTTGGCTAATAAGGGGAATTAGTAAGAGGAATTCAGGCACTGTTTATCATAAGGGGAAAAGCTTACTTCTGATAATTGGGACAGTAACTTAATTGGGACAATAAGCCCACCACCAGACCATCCCAATTAAGCAGCGTCTACTGTAATGTAAATTTTATTGTTTGCAATGCCATCATATTACAGGCATGTGCTCTTCCCCAGTGGGAGAGATGGAGGGAACTCCACCTTGCCAAATCTTTATCTAGATTTGCTAGTAAAGGGGATACACTGAGTTTCCCCAGTTTACTGAGGGCTCAGGAGAAAGGTATGTCCATGAATTTGAGGCTAGTCTCTGCCACATGTAAGCCCCATTGGAAGTCCTGTAAGACTGTGGCCTGTGTCATGAAGGGCATGAGCAGGGACTTTTCTGCGTTAGCTTTGTACACTGACAACTTGCCAAAAAGGTTTAGGAGGACTAGTGTTGCTAGGACAGAGATTTGTGGATGCGTGATGGTTAGCATAATGTTGTTTTACACATGCTAAAGCTTTGTGCTTACCACTCATCTGTATTCCTTGTATATGACCTGTGGCCTGAAGGAGGGGATCAAGGGCCAGCACAAAGAGGAGTGGGGAGAGGGGACACCCTAACCTTGTGTCCCTGCCCAGGGGAAAGGGTGTTGAGGCCTGACTATAGTAACTGCTGTCATGAAGGTACATGTGTAGGGTGTCCGGATCAGATTAATGAAAGTTTTCTTGAAGCAAAGACTTCCAAGACATGGAAATGATAACCCCACTTTACCGTGTCAAACACTTTCTTGGCATCAAGTGAGATGAGTACTGATTTCTGAGCTGACCTGATTTTCATATCGGAAGTCCAGTGTCTACCATTGTTTTGACTTTCAGACAGCCCTCTGTGCCCATGTGAAGTGGCTTGATCAAGAACTGCAGAAGCCATCAAATGTAGATCGACATCTGGATGTGGAGCCGAAGGGACAGCTGTGCATAAATTGTATGCATGGCCAGCCACAGACCCTTAAAAGGGGACCGGAATTCTGTGCTTAGTTTCAGCTGCTTGAAATACATAGATGCATAGACATTGACAACAAAGACCAAAGGTCCATTTTGTCCAGTATGCCCATTATTCCTACCATATACCCATTGACCACAGACAAGTTTCTATTAATGCCCTATTATTACCATGCTTCCGTTGCTGGTTACAAGGTCCTGACTGCTCACTTTGTTCATCTCCCTCAGGCACTTGTACTTTTCTGTCATGTTGCCCCCTTCTCTCTCCTGGCCTCCAGTACATGTTTAAGTCTGCCATCCATTGCTCATATCATTTTCCCTGCTAGCCTTGTATCATCTTAGTAACCATATGCTGCAAATATCCAGCCTATACCAATCTTTCCTCAGGTGCAAGTTCCAGAAGTAGGCACAGTACTTTAGGTGAGGCTGCACCAGGCACTTGTTCGGGGCCAATATCACATCCTTCCTCCTACTATTGAATCCTCTCCCTCACATCCCAACATTCCTTTTGCTGTACTGCATGCTTTGTTGCACTGGACTGAGATTTGAGGGTATCACTGATGATAACCCCCAGGTCCCCGTCCTCTGTCATCCTGGCTAATTGAATCCCCATCCAGTACTCTCTGCATGGGTTCTTCCTTCCAGAGTGTATCACTTTTTACTTTTTGGCATTGAATCTCAACTGCCAAACTCTGCACTGTCTCTCCAGTTTCTCCAAATCCCTTTTCAATTCCCACACACCTTCCTTATTGTCCATTCTGTCAGAGGTTTGTCTTGTCTGCAAAGAGACACATCCTGTCTTGATACCCTATATTATGTTGATAAAAAATATATTGAACAGA
Source organism: Neoceratodus forsteri (assembly GCA_016271365.2). Classification (NCBI taxonomy): domain Eukaryota; kingdom Metazoa; phylum Chordata; order Ceratodontiformes; family Ceratodontidae; genus Neoceratodus; species Neoceratodus forsteri. The sequence goes on from CM028134.1 coordinate 642,128,324, forward strand.
ACATTTCCCAGAACTGACCCCTGTGGCACCCTACATGTGACCTCGTTATCTTCTGACTTAATCCCATTTATCACTACCCCTGCTTCATTCCCCCCTACCAGTTCCCTATCAGTTCTAGGAGAGCCTCCCCACTCCCTGACCCTTCAGTTTCTTTCACAATGACTTGTGTGTTAATGAATCAAATGCTTTACTGAAGTTGAAATAGAGCCCATCTATCAACTGCCCCCATCCGCTGTACCTTAGACCCAGTCAAAGACTACTAACAGGTTGATCTATTCCAGTCTTCCCGCCACAAGTCTGTTTTGCTTACAGTTCTGTAACCTATTAGCCTCTAAGTAATTACGAATTTCTTCTTGACTAGGTCTCCATCAGCTTGGGTTGTTTCCTGTCTTCTCTGTAGAGGAAGTACAGTCATTAGCAGACCACAAGTCCATTGGTACTCACCCTATTTGCTGGGAACATCTAAACAGATACATAGATACATAGAAATTGTTGGCAGATAAGGATCATCAGGCCCATCTAGTCTGCCTGATCAGATGCTTGCAAAAGCATCCTATGACCCTACATGGCCATTGGCTTTAGCTTTACTTTCCCATTACGTGTCCCTTTGTACCTGCCAGAATCACTGCTAGTTGTGGTTTCAATTCCTTCAGCACCCTTGGGTGTAAACCATCAGATGCAGATGCCTTGTCTACCCTTAGGACTGCAAGGCCTTTCCTCGCTCTGCCCACTGTGACCTTTATCAGCCCTGGTTCATACCTTCCACCCCTCTTGTGGAGGACTTTATTCTACTTCCTGATAGCAGCCCCATGTCTTCCACTGCAAAAGTAGTTGTTTAACTTATGAGCCTTCTGTCTTGTCACCCTCCACTAACCTGCCCCCCTCAGATAACCTAACAATACCCCTTTTGCCTTTCTTTTTCCCCCCGATGTTTCTGAAAAATTCCTAGTCTCACCCTTTTACTCTTTCTGCTGTTCTCAGCTCCATGTCAACCTTTGCTTTCCAGATAGATCCCTTTGCCTGTTTTAACTTTCTCTATTAACCATCACATTCCTTCTCCCCAACTTTTCTTTGTGTCTCCTGAAAGCCTTTCTCTTCAGTTCATTTGCATCACCAGGTAAGAAAAAAGGTATGTCTTCCCATACGACGCACAGAGGAAATGCCAAACCTCACCCAACTACTAACACACCGAAATCTGGCCAATGGAAAATCATGTACACAAATGCTCACAGCCTGGGAAATAAGATCCCAGACCTGCAGGCAATACTGTCAGAGGCTAAACTGGACATAGTAGCAATTAGTGAGATGTGGTTTACCAGTAACCATACTTGGGAGATTTCAGTACCTGGCTATGTACTGTTCAGAAGAGACTGAGGTGCAAAAAGGGGGAGTGGTGGAGTGGCCCTGTATGTCAATGAAAATATCAAAGCTACAGAAATTCACAATACACATAAGGAGCCAGAAGAACTGTGGGTCACCCAGGAAACAGGAAATGGGACAGCCATAAGAACTAGGGTTGTCTACGGGCCCCCAGACCAGGGGGAGGACATAGACACATTACTGTTAGAAGATATACAAATCATGACAGCTAAAGGGGAGGTTCTGATAATGAGAGACTTCAATATGCCGGATACAGATTGGTCAATACCAGCAGGAACATCTGCCAGAACTAGACACATGATGGATTCTCTGAAGGGGGAGGACCTAAAACAACTGGTACAACAACCCACAAGAGACAGGGCTATCCTAGATCTAGTACTGACTAACAGGGAAGGGATCACAGATCTCCAGGTGGTAGGTCACCTGGGCCATTGACCATCACATGGTATGGATCAGTTTGGCCACTACATCTAAATCATCCCATTCCAAGGCAAAAATTTGGAACTTCAGAGGAGCTGACTTTGATAAGATGGCCAACAGAGTTAAGCTAGCCCTGGCAAAAAGAAACACAGGTGAGGGGGTGCAGGCAAAGTGGGCAAGCATTAAAGATGCAATACTTGAAACAACATCCCATTTGTGTTAGACAGAAAAGGAAGTGCAAAAGAAGAAGGAAACCACTTTGGTTCTCAAATACAGTAGCAGAAATGGTCAAAGCCAAAAGGATGGCCTTCAGGAAATATAAGGGAACACAGCAGAATGAAGATATGGTGGCATACCAAACTGCCCTAAGGGAAGCAGGGAAGGTAGTAAGGCAGGCAAAGTCCCAAAACTGAGGAAACACTAGCATGAACAGTAAAATAAGGTGACAAGACTTTCTATAGATATATTAGTGAAAGGAGAAAGTCCAGAGGGGATATTGCTAAGCTCAAAGGAGAAAAGGGGGCATGTGAGGAGGAGGACCCTGTAAAAGCATCTATCCTAAATAGATATTTTGCTCAGTATTTACTGAAGAGAAGGTAGGGCTTGGCCCACAGATCAGCACCATGGACACGGGGGGAGGGAGGTGAGCATTACTCCCTTCACAAAAGAAAGGGTCCTACAAGAGCTCACTAAGCTCAGGGTGGACAAGGCAATGGGACCTGATGGCATACATCCCAGGGTACTTAAGGAGCTAAGGGTGGAACTAGCAGAGCCATTAGCAGAACTGTTTAGTAAGTCGCTGAGCACTGGAGAGGTCCCAGAAGACTGGAGAAGGGCTCATGTGATCCCACTCCACAAGAGTGGCAGCAGGGAGGAGGCAGGGAACTACAGACCAGTCAGTCTTACCTCAGTAATGGGCAAGATTATGGAGGCACTCCTTAAGGAAAGGATAGTGCAACACCTGGAATCCATAGGGGCACAGGATCCAAGACAGCATGGGTTTACAAAAGAAAGGTCCTGTCAAACTAATCTCACATATTTCTTTGACTGGGTAACCAGAGTGGTGGACCAAGCGGGAGCAGTTGATGTCACCTACCTTGACTTCAGCAAAGCTTTTGACACTGTTCCGCATAGAAGATTGAAAAATAAGCTGGGTAGGCTCGGGGTGGGTCAGAAGTTGGTCAACTGGGTGGCAAACTGGTTGACGGGCATAAAACAGAGTGGTGGTAAGTGGTATACAGTCAGAAGAGATGCAAGTCACAAGTGGGGTACCTCTGGGATCAGTCCTGGGGCCAGTTCTCTTCAATATCTTCATTAGTGACATTGCAGATGGACTAGAGGGTAAGGCTTGTCTGTTTGCAGATGACACCAAGATCTGCAACAGAGTAGATGATCCAGATGGGGTGGGCAGAATGAGAAGAGATCTGGATAAACTAGTAAAATGGTCAGAAGAGTGGCAACTGGGATTTAATGCAAAGAAGTGCAAGATCATGCACATAGGGAAGAGAAACCCTGAAGCCACCTATAGGCTGGGAGGGGAGTTGTTGGCAGTCACAAAGGAAGAAAGAGACTCGGGCATCATCATCACCGATGACCTGAAATCATCCAAGCAGACCTCTAAAGCAGTAGGTAAGTCTAGGGAGATGTTAGGGTGTATTAGTATGGGTATCACAAGTCATAAGAGGGAGGTAATAATCCCCCTTTACAAGACATTGGTTAGGCCCCATCTGGAGTACTGCATGCAGTACTGGAGGCCACACCTTCACAAGGACATTAACCAAATTGAGGCAGTCCAGAGAAGGGCAACCAAAATGGTGCAGGGACTGCCTCAGAAGACATATGAGGACAGATTAACGGAGCTCAATATGTATACCCTTGAGCAAAGGAGGGAGAGAGGTGATATGATCGAGACATTCAAACACCTTAAGGACATTAACAAGGTGAAAGAGTCTAACATGTTTCAATATAAGAAAAATAGCAGGACAAGAGGACACAGCAAGAGATTAGAGGGAGGTCGATTAAGGGGGAATGTGAGGAAATTCTTTTTCACAGAAAGGGTGGTGGATGCATGGAACTGCCTACCTCAGGAAGTGGTGGTTATGAATATAGTGCAGGGCTTCTAACAGGCATGGGCTAGGCAAAAGGGAGCAATACAGATAAGAATGAATAGATAGGCCACTGACAGAGCAAAGTCCGATGGCACATTTATAAGGTAGAAAAAGAAATGGGCAGACTGGATGGGCCTTGCGGTCCTTATCTGCAATCAACTTCTATGTTTCTATGTCCTCACTGCCTCCACCACCCCCTTGAAAAAACAGATTTGTTTCTAGTGTTTATTTCTCTTAGTGATTTTCCTCATGTATGATTCTGTCACCTCTATTATGGACCTTTTTATTTGACTCCACTTATCCTCAGTGTCTGGTACTTCCCCAACCTCCACCAACATTTCCCTGTTCAGGTCCTCCATCTTACGAAAACATGCCCTCCTATGGTCTAGGATTACACCTTTGAATTTTTATTGACAGTGTTGTTCCATGGCTAAGTCAAACTACACTGTGTTGTGCTCACTGGACCCAATCAACTCCTTCATCTGTACCCCTCCCACAGCCTCTGAATTGGATAGTACCAGTTCCAGGAGAGTCTCCTGCCTGGTTGGCTCTCTGTTCTATTGTACCAAGACGTTGACCTCAGTTATGTACAGCAGTGACTTCTTACACTCCTGGCTGCCAAGATTGCCTAATCCATGTCTGCATATTCAAGTCACTCACAACCACCACCACCCATTTGCAGGCCGCCTCCTGATTTCTGCCTCCAGCTCAATATCACCCCCTGACCCAATGGCCTGTAAATTACTCTTTTTTTCTGTTGTTTTTACCTATACCCAAATGACTGTTACCCCCGAGCTACACTGTCCTCTGTGGCCTCTGTGCTTTCTTTTACATTTTAGGGCCATTACTCCTCCCCTTTTGCATTCCCTGTATCCTTCTTGAGCAGGAAATAATCTAGCATGGTTAGATTCCAATTATTATTTCCCATGTCTTCAGTATGGCAGCAGTGCTGAGACAGGCTTCTGTCACCAGTGCCTGGGGCCCACTAAATTGTTTCCCAAGCTCATGGCATACAGACATAACACTCTTCACTTGCCTTGGGTGGTCCTCCTTCCAGTTATAGTTCCTTGTCTATTACCTGTTTTTCTATCCTTTCCTTTTTCTCCTGCTGCAATTTTCAGAGCCCCTCCTCCCTCTTGCCTCACTGTATCACCTTCTTGTCCTGTCCCACTTTTATCCACTCTGTCCATAGTTCCCCCATGCCTCTGGCCCTTTTCTGGGAGTGTGCTAGCTAGGTTTTGTTGTACTTGCCCTCTAAAGGATCCTCTAGCCTCATCTCCTCACACTCAGTTTGAATGTTCATTTTCTCACATGATCCATGTTAAACAATTGCTAAATAAAAGTTGATGTGAGAAACTGTTTTGTATTGCTTTCCTTTTGTGTACAACATTACACACAGTATTCTTCATTATACCAGGAATTTGGAGTTTTGATTATGTCACTAAATGGGCAATGAATTCTGAGCATTGCCCTGACAGATTAACAGCTTGTGCTTGAAGTTCAGTAACCATGCAGTGACACAGTCAAACATTCAGATCCTGGTTACATGAGGAGAACTATATATAAAAAGAAAATTATACAAAACACAGCTGCACATCAACATTTGTTTAGGTATCATTAAATAAGGATCATTTGAGGGCATGAATATGATTTCTAAAATTAGAAGCATTATAAATAGCTCCAAATTAGCACACATTTTAAGTTGCCTCTTATAGATTAACTACATATGACCAGTGCACAGTACCTGGGTTATCCTGCCTGAAATTACTTAACAGTCATGCATAGAACCATTTGGCACCACTTTAAGAACCAACAAAAGCTGTATGTTGAAGGAAATCTGGATAGGTACTGCTTTAACCATGTAGAGAGATGTTAGTCTTATAATTAAGGGAAGCCTAAAAGAGATATAACATCTCATTTCCAGAAAAAAACAAGCATCTGCCCAGTTTTAAATCTGGGAAGACTGAAGCACTGGGAGGTATAATTGTGTGGTGATATAGTCCACTCCTTAGCAGAATACATGTAGATTGATGCATGTTCTTTGGGTGAGAGAACAGCACAGCAAAGCTGAACTGAGCTGTTCTGACACATGGACTACACAAGTGAAACTACTCTTATACCATTAAGAGTGGCCCCATGGGATATATTTGGCTATCAACTTCTTAAGATTCCTTGTGTACGAGCCAACATGGGTAGCTGTTTGTTTGGTCATCATGTGGCCACAGTTTGAAATAACTATCCTTACCATTAAGGTTATCTGTTCAGCCTGCTAAATTTTTCAGGGCAGCACTCAAGCATCATCTCCTATTATACTGGCACGGTAGCACCAGTATACTTAGGGTTCGTGCAAGCATGTAATGTTAAAGGTCAATTTTTACAGGGTAGCAAGTTTGGCCAGGTTTAACAGATACTGTATGCTTGAAATTTTGCATACATCATTGGAAGGGATAGGTCTGTTGATGTGCACATTTGGTTTGAATCCCTTGTGTGGTTTGTGAGATACAAAGAGTTCAAAAAAAAAAAAAAGATTCTTAGGGATTTAGCTGTTTTTTTTGTCAACCTGTATCTCACAATCAGCTGTAGCTACAGGCATGACATTTTCAGGGTAGAGCACTTTGGCCTCACATATATGCCTTTTGAAGGTTTGGTGAAAAAATATTAATCTGTTCAAAAGTTATTCTCTGTTGTTTTACCCATTATTTCCTATGGGAAAAAATATATGTCCCTGGCGGCATAGAATTCTATGTCAGAGCAGCGCTCTGGCATATGATTTTATGCCGAAATTTAGTATTGGGCATACTATTCTATGTTGGAGCAGCTGTCTGGCATAGGATTGTATGCCAAAGCCTCCTGCTGAGGACTACAGGTGCAGGTCAGCACCTCTACCCCCAAAACGACTGTGGGATACTAGGGAGCCCACTCCCAGTGTCCCAAAAATCTGCTTTTTTTCCCTAAAAGAAAGAAAGAAACTCTCCCCAATGTCATTTTTTAAAATTTGTTGCAGAATCCTGCATCTTGCCATTTTTGATGCAGAATTCTGCATCGAAGTGCTAGCTTTCACCAACATTGGGGTGCCCAATTCCTGGGTCGGCATTTATCCTCCCCTCAACTACTGTGGCACACTGGGGAGCCCACTCCCAGTTGCTGAAATAATTAAATTAATATTTTTCTGACACCGGGATGCCAACTCTCAGTGTCAGATGTCTCCCCTGAGCCCACTTCCATTGCCAGTGGGGGTGTCCAATTCCCTGTCAGCATTATGTATCCCCTCCAACTCATGTGGCACACTGGGAGCCCACCCCAGTGTGCCCACATTTACTTTTCTTTTTCTTATTTTCCTGTAAATAAAGAAAACCATCTCTGATGTAATTTTATTCAACCTGTAATAAAGAAAGTGGTCCTTCGTCGTCTCCCCAGTCCAACCTCCCCCATCCCCACCTTCCCATTGAGCACCCACCTCCCCGCACCCCCACCTCACCCACACTTTCCTCTGGAGGTTGGGAGCAGTGATTGTCTCTGGACTGGGACACATCTGCACTTTTCAAATCCCAACTGCAAACTGTGGAATCAAGGTAGGCTTGTATTATGGCTCTCATTGTTTGTTTTTTCAACTTACAGTATTATGATATCTCAGCCATTTTTTTGAATTTTTAGCCAAAATTTTCAACACAGAGTTCTTGGGACTCCTCCTCATGAACACTGTCACTGTCATTTCATTATTCAGTCCAGAAAGGTGATTCTTCGGTCGCTACACATAATCACCTTTCTGGACCAATTAGAAATGACAGTGCCAGAGTTCATGAGGGAGGTCCTAAAACCATGTCATAAATTTGTTGCAAAATTACTAAGAATGACTGCGTTACAAATGTGCATTGGGCAGTTGCTATGCATGTTTGTAACTTCACCAGTTTTTAATATTTTCACTCCAGATTTTCAACATTAAGATTTTTTCACACCTCCTCATGAGCAGTGCAGCTGTCATTTTTTACACCCTGCCTGTAATGTGTTTTCACAGCTCGGGAGCAGAATGGTGCAGTCGTTGTGTGAAATCAACTTTTGGGATGTACTAACAAAATCACAGTGCCACTGTTGATTAGGTGGGGTCCCGAGAAGGCAATTTTGAAAATTTGGTGCAAAAATACACAAAAACGCCAGTGTTATGCACGGTCATTGAAATTTCACAACACATGTGTGTAACTTTTACAGATTTTGATATTTTCACTCCAAATATTCAGGAATGTTAGTTTTTCACACCACCTCATGAACAATATACCTGTCATTTCTCACATCCTGCCCAAAATGTGTTTATGCAGCAGTGGTGTGAAATGGCACAGTTGCTGCTCGAAATCACCTTTTGGGACTGAGTAATGAAATGAAAGTGTCAGTGTTCATGAGGTGGGGTCCCAAAAAGGCCATTTGAAAATTTGCTGCAAAAATACAAAAAAAAAACCTCCCACAAAACCAGGATACTATGATACTATCTCAGAAAGTAAGGAAATTAATTAACAAAAACTTTGTTTAAAACAAAGTTAAGGTTCTAGACATATGTCTTCAACCAAAGTGATACAGGTCAGGAAATTGGATGTTAGGGTTTACAACTGTTATACCCCTCCCACACCAAACCCTACCATTGGAACCACAGCCCCCACCCTCCACACACCAACAAGCATCGGGCATGACTTAGGGTCATGGGCCCCCAACCCAACCCTACCAATGCAACACCACCCCCACCCTCCACACACCAACAAGTGTAGGAGTGTGCCTTAGGGTCATGGGTTCCACCCCCTCACCCAACCTTACCATCGCAATACTACCCCATCCTCCACACACCAACAAGCATCGGGATGTGCCATAGGGTTGTGGACCCTAGTTCTCACCCCATTCTCCTATACTGTACCATGTCAGGTTCCTTACAGATGGAATGGGGTAAGCGTTAGGGCCCATGACCCTATGGCACACCTCAATACTTGTTTTAGCTACTACTTTATTTATTGTCTAACTTTCAGCTTCACTGTGTACGATAGATCTTTTAGGACCCTGTTTTTTGTCACCCTGTTTATTTAACATAAGTGAATTGCATGTTAATTTTTCTAATTTGAAAACCCTGTTTGAATGCAGTGCTGCTATTTAGCAATGAGACTGCCACTGTGGTCTTAAAGGAGAACTGCATTTAATCTGCTGTACAAGCTCCATACTGGTTCACATTCTGTTTGTATTCCATTTTTACTTCCTTTTTAGTAAATTCTGTCAGTGTTTCTGGCTTGCACTCTTCTGATACAGATCATTTTAGAACTGTATGATGTAATTTGTGGCCTTGCTGAGCTCTTTGATTGTTGGTACGATGCATCTGTGTTCTGTTATGGAATTAACCAGATACTACAGTACATGTTTTACTGAGCTAGTCTTTATCACATGTTTTGAGTTTAATATTTCTTTTCCTGAAGTGTTTGGTTATAACCCTATTATGTTATTGTAATGAAATTCTGAAAGTGTTACACACATTATTTTGCTTTTACAATTCAGAAAATAAAACAGAGCCTGCTTTTCAATATTCTACAATGGTCTCACATCTGCTATATTAACAGTTGTAATTTTACAAGGATATGGTGTGTTCAGCGTGACATGGCTAATATTTCTACTAGCAAGAAGTACTTTCATTTAAGACAGAAAAAGATTAGGTTTCCGTTTATTATGGCTCCAAGCTGTATAAATGTATGTTGAAAATATAGCCTTCTTAGGGTTATGGGGTTCTTTAAATCTTCCTTTTACAGTTTCCACTTTATAATAATTTGTAGTGTGCAGTTTTGCAATATTATATGAGGCACCTGTTTGTGAAATTCAGTGCTGGGTGGCTGTGCTATTAGGTTCCTCACCAAGGATAGCTCACACAGTTGTCATTTAACTTCAAAGGCCACTTGCTGTGATCTGAGTGGTTAAGACTGAAAACGCTGCAGCAGTTTTCAATAAACCTTTCTCTACTACATGCAGTAAATCAAGCCTTGTGATACCTAACACTGGCTGTACATCAACAATAAAAACATTGGGATTAAGTGACTAATGTAACTTTATCAACTTTTTAAAGGGATTTTGATTCTCTGATGCCCCACTGTAATTCAGAACGTCCATTAGAGCTGGCCTGCCAGAGGTGATTCAAGCCAAGCTTAACAACATCTACAAAATCACCTTATGTAGTCTATCTTGATAGAGGGCATTAGACCAGTTAACCATTAAAGCTTAGTGGAGAATAAAAGAAAATGAAAAAAGTAATCATGCAGTAAAATCCATATAGTGAAAAGGTGCGAAATCTAAAGAGCTGGATATGGAGTATTTTTCTCTAACAGCTATTGAGCTTATCCTCAAATAAGGGTTTATAGTACCTTCTTGATTTTATGCTGTGAAATTCTTGAATCATTTTCTTTGTTTTCAGTTTCATTTTGCCTGCCCTCTTCTCTCCATTCATATTCAATGACTTCTCAACTCCCCCCAAACAAATATACTGGTGCCACACTTACTGAGACTATAACCAGGGCTCTTTGTTTACTGTGCATTAATTTTTTAAGCAGATAAATGCACCAGAATTATGATTTTATGCTTGCCTGTGTATGAACATAAAATTTATTGGCAGCATATAATTCAGCACTGTATGGCTTTAGCAGGTGTAACCATGTTGGGGTCAGTACAGTGGCGTGCTGGGGAGGCTTGGCTGTGAGTAATGTATTACAAGCAGGCAGGTGATGACTGTTCTCATTGCTGATAGAAACATAGAAACAGACTTTGATGGCAGATAAGGACCACTTCGCCAACCTGGTCTTCCCATGTCCCTACCTACAGGATAAGCTGCAGATCCTAGTAAACCAACAACCTATTTCTTCCTATCCCCACAAGAATTGCCTTATGTCTGTCCCATGCATTCTTGAATTCTCACACAGTTTTGGACCCCACAACCTCCTCAGGAAGGATGTTCCACGTGTCCACCACCCTCTCTGTGAAATAATACTTCTTCCCATTGCCCCTAAGCCGTCCCCCCTCTGTCTTCAAATTGCGTCCCCTTGTCCTTACACATCTCTTTTTCTGAAATATGCTACCCTCTTGGATGTTGTTGATTCCACTGAGGTACTTAAAAGTTTCTATCATGTCCAGCCTCTCCCTCCTTTCCTCAAGGGTATACATATTAAACTCTTTTAGTCCCTCCTCGTATGGCTTCTCTTGCAGATCCTGCACCATTTTAGTTGCCTTCCTCTGGATTGCCTCCATCCTATCCATGTCCTTGTGGAGATGGAGTCTCTAGAATTGGACGCAGTACTCCAGATGGGGTCTCACCAACTGTCTGTACAGAGGGATAACAACTTATTGTTTTCTGCTGGTGATGCCTCTCCCTATACATCCCAGTATCCCCCCAGCCCTCCCTACTGCCTTCTCACATTGCTTGCCAACCTTAAGGTCATCTGATATGATTACCCCCAGGTCTCTTTCCATTTTTGTTGTTGTTACTACCCCCAATTGTGTAATCTTCCCCTGGGTTTTTGTTTCCCAGGTGCATTATTTTGCACTTCTTTGCATTGAATCCAAGTTGCCATACTTCTGACCATTCCTCCAACCTTGCCAAGTCCCTTCTCATCCTTTCCATGCCTCCTTGTGTATCAACCCTGTTGCAGATCTTTGTGTCATCTGCAAAGAGGCATACTTTTCCTTCTAGTCCCTCTGCAATGTCACTTATAAACACATTAAAAAAGACTGGATCCAGTATTGAACCCTGCAGTACCCCACTAGTAACCCCCCCTTTCTTCAGAGTGGACTCTATTTACAATTACCTTCTGAGTCCTGTTGTCTAGCCAATGTTTTACCCAGGCTACCACCCTGGGACCCACTCCCAGGCTGGTTAATTTGATTATTAATCTTTTGTGTGGGACTGTGTCAAATGCCTTGCTAAAGTCTAGGTAGGCCATGCCCACAGCCCCTTCCTGGTCTACTTTGGTCACCCAGTCAAAGAAATGAATGACTCATCTGACATGACCTTCTCGCTGTGAACCCATGATGCCTTGAGTCCTGTGCCCCACTGGCCTCTAGGACTCAACAATTCTTTCCTTCAGAAGTGATTATATCACTTTCCCTACCGCAGAGGTCAAACTGACAGGTCTGTAGTTTCCTGCCTCTGTCTTGCTCCCACGTTTGTGAAGGGGAATCACATCTACCATCCTCCAGTTCTCAGGTACCACACCATCCTCCCATGATTTGTTAAAAATGGTAGTCAGTGGTGTCTCTTGTTCTCCCCTTAATTCTTTTAGAATTCTGGGGTGAATTCTGTCAGGCCCCATTGCTTTGTCCACTTTCAGTTTTAGGAGTTCTTTCAGAACCCTTTCTTCTGTGAAAGGACTGGGATCAACCCCCCCCCCCCATCTGAAGTGATTCAATTAATTGGATTAGGCACCTCCCCCCCTCCTCTTTTGTGAATACTGAGCAGAAATATTCATTCAGTATCCCTGCTTTTTCACTGTCCCTCTCTGCCCATCCACCATCCATTCTATTCAGCCTCACTATCCCTCCCTTTGTCTTTCTGGGCAAAAATGTATATAAAAGAACAAAGATGCTCCTATCATAAGACGTTTTCACCCATTAGCATAGCAACTGGGAGTTCCTAAGTACTGTTTGTCTCCCCAGTGCAAGTTAACCCCCCTCACTCACTCTGTATGCTGTTAGCCCTCCATTCCCAAATGCTGTCTAGCTCCCCAATACAAGTTAACCCCCTCTGCTCACTTCATCCTTGTGCTGTCCAACCCTCTGTTCCCCAGTGCTGCCTGGTTCCCTGGTATAAGATAACCCCATCCCACTTTTTCCCCTCAATGTACTGTTCTGCCTTCTGACCATTGGCAAATGCTGCTGACTGGATGGTACACATTAATATCCCTCTCATTTGTCCCTCTGTGTGGTGTCTCATCCTCTGTTCCTGAATGCTGCTTACCCCCAATACATGTTAACTCCCATCCAAGATCCCAAGAGAGAAATCCAGAAAGAGGCCACCAGAGGAAGAGGGAGCCAGGGGTCCCTCTAAGTCAGAGAGGGACCCTCATTGTCATCATTCCCTTATTGTCATGATCCCTCATCATTACGGTTCCTCATTGATGTCTGGGACCTCCTAACTTCCAGACCCCCCCCCCAACCATGACTGCCTTCTCAGCAACCACCACCCCATATCCCTAACATCACTCACATACCTATCAGGTCCTTCTATGATGACTAGCACATTCTTCTGCTGCAGAGGCTATCTGCAAACTCAGGAAAACAAGGTAAGTTTGGTTAATGACTTTTTAATTCAGTATGCTTTGAATGTTTACTTTTAACTTAGTCATTTGTTAATATTTGTACATCAACTTTTTAACATAGCTTTTTTGGGGCCCTGCCTCATGAACATGAATTTGTCAAATTCCCCCAAAACATGTTTTCACAATCATTCTAAAAAATCACATTTTGGATTGGATTTAAACATTTCCACCTATCTTACCAGTAAAAATGTAACTATTACAGTTGGGGGTGTTTGGGATAAGGTAAATATTACAGTCGGTGTTGTTCAGGGGCAGGAGGGACCACTGGACACCAGGGATATTGTAAATATTACCATTGGGGTGTTCAGGCAATGGGGAGGCCACAGTTAGGGGGTGCAGGTCACAAGGACTGGTTTTGGGAGGCAGTAATTACTGAGGTACTAATAGCTACTTACCACCTCCCCAAACCTGCAATATGCTGGTGCACCTATATTCAAGGTGCAATTCGCTGCTTTGCCTAGTCACACTGGCATATTTTAGGGCCAGTCTTTAATAAGTTAGTGGCTCGCTAACCATGCCATCCAATATAGTATTTTATGATTACTCCCCGAAGTGGGTCTGCAAAGTGGTGTTAGCAAGTCAGTAACCTGTTTAGCAATCACTAAACCCATTCAAATATCCTGGCCCTATGCCCATGTGTCTCAGCCCATGCTTCTAATGTGTGCAAGTTCTCCTGCAGTGCATCCCCTTCCTCTGTCTCTACTCTTCCTACCAATTTAGTGTCATCAGCAGATTTTAGCAGCTTGCTGCTGAGCCCCCTTCCAGGTCATTTATAAATTTGTTTAAGACAAATGAACCTCTCTCTGACCCTTAAGGAAGTTCACTCTGGTCACCCTTCCACTCTCTATGGGGACCAGCCACCACCACACTTCACTTCTTTCCTGTCAACCAATTTCTTATTTGCTTCATGTACACTTGGGAGATTTCATATTGTTCTACTATCTCCATAGGTCTTCCATGCGTTACAGTATCAAATGTCTTCCTGAAGTCCAGATAGACTACATCCACTGCTCAGCCCTTATCTACCTCCCTATTCACCTCCTCAAAGAAGGCAATTAGTTTGGAGTGGCAGGATCTGTCTTTGGGAAACTATGCTGTGAGCTAGAGAAAAGTCCATTTTCATTCATGTGCTGAATTCAAACACTTTGCAAAATGCTGAGGCAGGTCTGTAGTTACCTGGGGCTAATCTTTCCTCCTACTGAATAGGGGGATGACATTGAGACATTGACTGCTTTCCAGTCCTTTGGCACAATTATTTTTTATTTAATCATATTTTAACTGGGTAAGGACACTTTTTAATAGTTTTAATACCGCGGTACTTTTCACAATTTTTAAATAAAATCGTAGCCTATTTCAGTTAATGTCCTGGTTGCTCTATATTTGACCATTTAAATCTCTATGATAAATATCCAGATTTGAAAACTGTAAATTAAATTCTTCGGCTATAAGGGTAGGATCTGTCAACAGTTCCCCATTGTTAAACGTACTTGGGCTATTTATGTTATGGGGAGAATAAAGATTTTATTGTACTCCAAAACCTTTTCGGATGTGATAAATTTGTCCATTGTTGTCGTTGGCAATAATGTATCTTGGCTAGTTTTATTTCCCTTTTACACCAGTTCCTTTTGTATCATATATATATATATATATATATATATATATATATATATATATATACACACATATATTTAAATCAGCTATCAAATCACTTTTTTTATATTTTTTCCTGGCAGCATCCCTTTCCCTCATTAAATTAAGTAGTTTTTTATTAAGATATTTGGTCTTCCTGCCACTAACTCTCCTTTTGATTACTGGGGCATGTTTATCTACTACTTCCATAAGGTATTAATAAAATAATCTAGAGCACAGTCTACATCAGGTATCACTTTTAGGAAAGACCAATCAATTTCAGATGGATTACTTAAGAAACCAGGTACATCAATTTTTGAGTAATTCCTTGTTTCAATAAATCTTGGTACGGGTTGTTATTCTTCTTCATTTCCAAATCCCATAGATTGGAAGATGGTCACTAACAGAATCTGAGATCAGACTGCTGGCCATGATGTGTTCATTTCTATTGGTTAAAAACCAATCAAGCAAAGAATGCATGTTTGATTTAAGATTAAGATGGGTGGGATTTGTTATGAATTGTTGTAACTTCATTAATACTTTCTTATAGTTGAGTTTGTTGTTACTAGTCCAATTTAGATTAAAATCTCCTACTGCAATTAATTTACCTCTACCACATTTTGATACGAGATCTCCAAAATCTTGAAGCTCCTGTTTATTATTCTTTGGTGGGTTATAAATACAGTACATAGTTAAATTTTTCAAAGGTCCTAATCTAATCCTTAAGCCAAGGTAATGAAATGAATATAAATTCTGCTCAGTTTAATAACATCAACAGTAAGTGTATTCCTGTTGAAAAACATTACCCTTCCCCCTTTACCTGAGGCTCTGTCCTTTCTATACAAACAATAATCAGGTAGCAGTGTGTCAGTATGTGGTATTGAAGGCCAAAGCGGCATTTCCGAAATAGCTAATATATCTGGGTTATAATAATTCACCCAGGCCTCAATTTCATGCATTTTCTGAAATAATACTTCTTCCATTGAGATGAGTTATTTTTAGTCCACCTTTTAAGGGTGCAAAATAATCCATATGGTTTTCATTTGTATCAGCAGGGGGTCCTGGATTTAATTCCACATCTCTAGATAGCACCCTCTGATGGTTCTCAGATATATGTAACCTGTAGAAAAGACTGTTTCTACTTCACTTATATGTACGACCACCGCATGCCTACAACTTGCAAATGAATTACTGCTTACTAAGTTTATGTAAATATGACCACCGCATGCCTACAACTTGTTGGATGTACTACTGCTTATTAAGTTTATGTATTGTTAGTTCCCGGGTCACCCCTGAAAAAGGGACCTCCGGGGCCCAGTGGGCCTACCCGGTCATCAAAATTCAATAAATAAATAAATAAATAACACTTGGAATGAGGCTAGGTTTAATCAACAAACAGGTGGAAACTGATTTCCTAATGAGAAAACCTGAATTGTATGCCAAAGTTTTATAATGAATACCCAGTAAATGAGTAAGATTTAAGTTGATGGTTCTTCCTAAGGGACTACAACAGCACCTTTCCCTTACACTTCCTAGTGGTAGAGATTGTTTTGTACTTAATGCTAGCATATAGTGTGATAAGATAAAAAAATGCTATGTAGGTAAGACCCGGGCAGATACCTCTTGCTGCCATATTTACAATGTATGGACCCCAGTAAGATTAAAATAACCCTGGGAGAAATTTTTTAAATAGACCAAGCTAAACAAAACAAGCATTTGTCAATGCCGAATGTTTGCTTGCTGGCATTAGCAGTGGAAGTGCAGGAGTTAGACAGATGCAGTATAGGAATGGCATTGAAGTATTGAACTGATGCCAACTCTGCCCTCACTCTGCAAAGATGGGCAGGTATTGGGGTGTGCCTTTGGGTCATCACCCATGATGGTCATGACATCTCACTTCACCCTACCCTTCAGAAACTGACAAATGTCGAGGTGTGCCTTGGGATGTTTGGTCTTTACATTCACCTCATTCCATAAGGAAATTCACTGAAATGGGTGCAGTATAGGAGAATGGGGTGAACTCTGGAGGGCAAAGGGTCCAAGATGCACCTCAATGCCTGTCACTGGCTGCAGGGTGGGGGTGGGGTGAAATGGCATGAACATTACTGTCAACAATCCCAAGTCACACCACTGATGCCTATCAGTCCCTACAGGGTAGGGAGTTATGGTCAAAAACCCTAATGCCCTGGGAGTTTCTTGGTATTTTTACTTCAAGTTTTCCACATGGGTTTTTTGTGACCATACCGCATAAACAGTGACACTATCAGTTTGTTACGTGAAAAGTGATTTTGCAGAGTGACTCTGCCATTTTGCACCACAGGTGCGAAAACACATTTTGAACAGGATGTGAAAAGTGACAGGTGTACTGTTCATGAGGAGGTGTAAAAATGGCATTGTTGAAATCTGGAGTGAAAATATACAAAAACTGGTGAAGTCACGAGTATGCGTAGAAATTGCGCAACATACACTAATAATGTAAGTAGTCTGGGGATTTTTTACAGCAGATTTTCAAACATAGGCATTTTGGGACCTCCACTCATGAACAGTGTCACTATGATTTTTGTAATCTATCCTGAACACTAATTTCCCACAGCAACTGTGCTATTCTCTGCCGGAAGTGCGAAAATACATTTTGTCCAGGGTGTGGAAAATAGCAGCTGTACTGTTCATAAGGAGGTGTGTAAAAATGTCAATGTTGAAAATATGGACTGAAAATATTACAAATTCATGAACTTACGAGGGTGCGTAGAAATTGTGCAATATACGCTCGTAACAGTCATTTTATGGACTTTTGTCACCAAATTTTCAACATAGTAATTTTAACACCTCTGCTCATGACCAGTGTTACTGTGATTTTCTTAATATATCCTGAACATTGATTTCACACACCAACCATGCTAATGTGCGCTACATGTGTGAAAACACATTTGGGGCGAGATATGAAAAATGACTGCTGTACTACTTATAAGGAGGTATGGTAAAATGGCAATGTTGAAAATCTGGAGTGAAATATTAAAAATTCTCAAAGTTAGCTTGTGTAGGAATTACACAAAGCACCCTCATTAAAACAGTCATTTTGGGGCATTTTTTCACCAAATTTTCAACATAGGGTTTTTGGGAGCATACCTCATGAACTGTGACACTGTCATTTCATTACTCAGTCCTGAAAGGTGGTTCCATGCAGTGACCGCAACATCACCTTTTGGGACTGAATAACAAAATTACAGTGACTGAGTTCATGAAGAGGGGCCCCAAGAACCCCATGTTGAAAATTTGGTGAAAAAATTCCCAAAAATGGCAGAGATATGCACCAAAGTTGAAAAATAAAATGTATGCCATTATACTGCTTATTGGCATTTCTTCAGTTCATGGTCAGCTTTGAAGAGTGCAGATGTATTCTCGGTCCACCGAAGATCATTGCGCCAGCCTCAGGAGGTAAGTTTGGGGTCAGGGTGTGTGTGGGGAGGTCGGTGCACTGAGGGTGGGCGCAGGTTGGGGGAGGGGGTGAGACAGTCAACGAGCGACAGTTTTTTTTATAGGTGTTTTTTAGACTACGTGGGACTTTTGCCATGCTGGGGTGGGCTCCCAGCATGGCAGCTGGAAGTTGTTTTGGGGGGCAGTGGAGCCGATGGGGGATTGGGCACCCCCATCAGACTTATGGACTTCTGCCATGCTGGGGTGGGCTCCCAGCGTGGCATGTGGAAGTCTGGTTGGGGGGTACAGTGGAGATGACAGGGGGATTGGGCATCCCATCATTCATGCAGACTTTTGCCATGCTGGTGTGGGCTCCCAGCATGGTACCTGGAAGTCTGTTTGGGGGAAGGGGGGCAGTGAAGCTGACGAGGTACTGGGCACCCCCGTCGGTCATACAGTGTGTGGGAGGGGAGCACATGAGCACGCTGGGGTGTGGGGCTGGGGCTCCCAGCATACTACTTGGGTGTTTGTTGGGGGGGAGTAGACAAAAACAGAGCTGTCTATTACAGTTGTTCAGATGCAGTGCAGAGTGTAGGCACTTTGCATACTGCCGACTACAGTATGCAAATTGCCTACTTGTTACCACCGCTGATTGCAGCGGTCTTTTGCTTTCAACTGTACACCACTGCATCTGAACGGCTATCATAGACAGCTCGGACATTCATTGGTGCAGTGCAGCCGCAACTGCAAAAGGGAGCAGGGCTTTGAAGTGGGGAGGTACACCACATGAAAACTCGAATGGTGGCACTATGTTTCTTGCACTTGCATGCAAGCAAACATAAAAAAATCAATAACTGTCTTAACAAAAGTCAAACTTTTACACAATAAAACATGTTCAGAAGGTATAAAACATTAGAATGAAACAGGTTCTTAAATGTATATCACTTAATATTAACTTAAATTCACTCTGGTAGACTCTGCTTTTTTCAGTCCAAATTAGTAAAAAACACTCCTTATAATAAACTCTGTCTTCTGCTTAGTTTGATTGAAATATGTAGGAGCAGTATTATAATTCAGTCAATCCAGAGTGAATAAAAGAGAGTATATTCATTTCAATGATATTATTAATTTTACAGAAGTCTGGTACAACACTGTCTCTAGTAGTGATAATAGTGAATCAAGTGAGAAATACAGAACAGTTAATAAGACATAATTGAGGATCTCATTAATTAGTAACCAAACAAACAGAATTTCATTCCCATTGCTCAATCAAATTACTTTACTATAGATGGTTTGAAATCTATTTGGTCATTGAAACCACAGGGGCTCAGCAGCTGTAACCTGTAAATCCAATATGTCTCCCTCTGCAACAGGAGATGGACCCTGTCTCCCCTTTCTTTGGGTATTGTACACATTCAAATGCCCCAAATTTAAAGCCAATGGTCCTGGTTTGATGTGCATCTCTGAAGTGTAAGCCCAATGCATTCTTAACATTATGGTTAACAATTGCAGAGACATGTTCTTGTATCTACACTTCAAAGCACGCACAGTCTGACCAGCATACAGTTGTTTGCATGGGCACCAGCATGCATGTACGCAAAAACTCATCTGACAATCTGTGTATTGCTGTAATGAATATCTGGTGCCCATTTGTGGATGTATAAAAGCATTGCCTGTTACAGCAAAATCTCATATGTTGTATCTCCTACATCAGTAGAAGCTGTTTCCGATGTTAGATTTTTTTCTCTCCCTAGTTGATAAAATGTTTACTTGTAAGACAGGCTCCCAAATTCACCCGCTTCCAAATTGAATTCTGGGTACAGGACCACCTAGGTTCCTTAAATCCTGATCTGCTATTAAAACATTCCATCTTCTCTTGATGACATTTTATGATTAAAGGAATATTTTGCAAATGTGACAAATGCTATTCTTTAAGGAACAGTAACACCAATGACTAGCTGTCTAATCACCAACCAATCTCAATGCACAGCAGAGTTTTTGACCTTTTGCACTAAGAAGAGGCCCCCCCCCCCGAAGAAAACCTTGGGTGGATCCAAGGCCTTAGGTCACCATTGCTCAAAGCTATAATTGTTAGTATACAGTATATTTCAAAGAACAGAGAAAATCCCCCAACATATACAATGCAGTTTGCATTAAATTTATTGTACAGCCAGTTACCAATCCATTCTCTTTATATGTTTACAGTGAGTTGCCAACTAGTTTGTTTTTCCCTGCTCAGCTGCAGAATGTGGAATTAGAATTAAAGTATATTCAGGAGGCTTATTCAGAGCTCAGAAGAAGCCAACTAACAACCAGATATCAATGATGATTGATTAAAAGATCTCCTCCGTAGGGACTAAATAGCTCAGATGCTAAAATGTTGTTCACTGGCTGCACAATAAGTTTAATGTGAACTGTATAGTACAGCATTGGTAGCACAGTAGATCCATAAGTAAAACAAGTTGAAAAACATTGCTGAGGAATGGTGTGTTTGTCCTCTCCCTCTGTCTTGCAAATAAGACCACCACTCTTGCAAGGTGCTAGACAGATCCTGGCCATGTAACTGAATGAACTCACTCACTCAATATGAATTCCACTCTTGGAGCTAAAAATGAACTTGGACTGATGGCTAAGGGAATGTTGGGGGACATAAGCTATACCCCCAATGAGTAAGAGAAGATTTCACAATGACCACATCTGCAGGAGTGGCTTTGCTGCTCGGTCTCTCTGACCTACAATTAAGGCTGCTACCTTTGAGAGGTGCCATAGATTTCAATAAAATGACCAAAGGAACTCCTTGGTGACAGAGTCTCACCATTTGTATTGCTTAAAGTGCATGTGTTCACTTCTAATAAGTACCAACTATTTTATTTATTGTGTTTTGATGTGTTAGTAATTAATTTTTACTTCATAAGGAAATATTTCTTTGTGCACTGAAACAAGTGGGTTTTCACATTTACTTTTCACACTGCTAGTAAAAAATAATTCAACAGAATTCTTGCATTGTGATATCAGAAACTGATAAGTGCTTAGGAGCTCAATATATTTCTTTGAGAAACAAAATATATTTTTCTATATTTTTCAAAAGAAATGGATACTTCTTTCAGCAACAATCTTTGCCTTTTATATATTTGCAATATTGTAGTCCATCTGTATGATTTCACAATCTTTAAAAGTAGTAATTGTCTTCTATTTTCTTCTTCCTAAGTAGAATCTGGTTAGGAGGAAAACATCACCTTCAATGTCATAATAAAAGATAGAAACATAGACAACAATGGCAGAAAAAGACCAGTGGTCCATCCAGTCTTCCTATAAACCCTAACCAATCCTGGACCTATTGTCCATACAGGGTACTAACCAACACTATCCACCCCATGCTCCCCATCCTGAGCAACCACTAAGCCCTTCACTCTGTCCCAGGTGTGTTTGAAACCATTGAAAGTTTTGGTGCCTACCACATCAGCTGGCAGGTTGTTCTGTGGCTCCACCACCCTTTCTGTAATATAAAACTTTTTCACTTCCCTCTTGAACCTCCACACATCAGTTTCCACACATGTCCCCCGAGTTCTTGATCCACTACTTATGCTAAATTGTTCCTCACAGTTTACCTTGTTCATTACTTCCAGAAACTTGAAGGTCTCTATCATATCTCCCCTCTCTCTTCTGGCCTCCAACAAGCACACGTTCGGAGCCTTGAGCCGATGATTGTATAATTTGCTCTGCTGGCCCTGAATCCTTTTTGTCACCCTATATTGCACTATCTCCAGTCTGTCCTTATCTTTATTAGGTGAATAATCCAGAACTGGGCACAGTAGTTAAGTTGGGGCCTCAACAGTGATATACAGCGAGGTATTGATACCTCCTTCCACTGTTGATACCCCTTCCTATATACCCCAGCATCCTGCTTGCCTAAATGCAGGCCTTATTAAACAGGTTTGATTGTTTTAGGAAGTCACTGATGATGACTCCCAAGGTCTTCTTCCTCAGAAGTTATGCCCAGCTTTACCCTTCCCCCCATCCCGTACTCTGGCCACAGGTTCTTGTTCCCTATGTGCATCACCTTGCACTTTTTGGCATTTAATTTTTTAATTTCAACTGCCAAACCTTTGACCACCTTTCTAGCCACTGTAAGTCTCTCTGTATCTCCTTAAACTGGTTCACCCACTATGGTGTGAAGGCAATATGGACAAAGTCATTTAGGGTGCTGGAAATATGTCACCTGTAATAATCACAGGCAGCATTCCAGCACCCTAAACTGACAGTGCCACAGGACCGTCCTGACAAAAACATTGTTTTTGTTGGGGGGAGAAGCCCCCCCCACACACCCCAAAATAAGCATAACAACCTCCGGGTTGGGGGGATGCCATGAAAGGGGCACAAAGTTGTGAGATGCCCAAGATAGCATGAGTGCAGGCTGATCTAAAATCCAGATCACCCCTATCACTCATGCCCTTGTTGTAGTGCTCACATTATGGCATCCTAATCACAGCATCCTAACAATGGTATATGCCCTAAACTCTTCCTCACTGTCTACTCTGCCAAAGAGCTTTGTGCTATCTGCAGAGACACAATTTGAGGGGAATCCTTCTCCCATGTTGCAGATGAACATATTAAAAAGGAACTGGACCCAGGACTGATCCTTGTGGCACCCCACTGGTGACTTCCCTACATTCTGATTTGATTCTGTCAACCACAACCCTCTTCTGTCTCCCATCCAACCCGTTTCTCACCCATCTAATTGTGTCCTTCACTGCACCCAGATCCTTTAGCTTCTTCAGCAACCTTCTTTGAGGCACTAGGTCAAAAGGCTTGCTGAAATCAAAATAGAGTAAATCCACAGTATTGCCCTTATCCACTACCTGCATTGCCTAAAGAATACTATCAGATTGGTCTGACAAGACCTTCCTGCCAAAAACCTTTGCTGTTTACTATCCTGGAGCCCATTGCTCTCCAAGTAGTTTTAGAGGGTAATTTTGACTAATGTGTTCATCAGTTTACTCACAATAAAGGTAAGACTGACATGTCTGTACGGTAGTTACCTAGTTGCTCCCTGTAGCCCCCCCCATGGAGTGTAACTACATCAACTACCGTCTAGTGTTTTGGAAATATCCTTGTCTGAAGGGGTTCCGTTAGTTCCATTGCCAATTCCTTGAGCACCCTTGGATGCATCCTGTCTGGCCTAGGACCTTATCTGTTTTTAGGGATGCTAGCTCCTTCTGAACCCTTTCACTGGTAAATACTGTACTTACTGCCTCATCTCAGAGATCCCCCTTTACAGCTACCTTAATGCCACTTTCTGGCAGAGGGCCTGTGCCTTCCCTTGTAAATACAAAGCAGAAACAGTCATTATAAATGGCTGCTTTCTGCCCATCCTCCTCAATTGCCCTAGATACCACTATTAACTTAAAAATTCCTCCTTCCTTTTTTCCCCAGTGTATCTGAACTGTTTTTCCCCTTCCTTGACCCCCCTCAGCAATACACGGCTCTCTGTCTGCCTTTGCTTCTCTGCCTGCCCTATTGGCTTTCCTTGTTATCATTTCTTCCTTCCTTTGTTTTTCTTTATACCTGGTGAAGGCATTCTTTTTAGCTCTCACTGCATCCCTGACCTTTTCAGAGATCTTTATTGGTCACTTGAACCTTTTCCTTTTGATTATTGATTTCATGCAAGACTTTGTTGCCTCAAGAATGGCCTCCCATCTTTCTTCCACATCCCTGATGCTGTCCACACTGACTAACTTGCCCCACACCAGCTCTTTCATCTGGTTTACTCTAAGTCTGCCTTTCAGTAATCTAGGACTTCAGCTTACTTATATCAAGGTCGAGGCTGAACCATATAGAGCTATGTTTGTGGGACTCAAGTGGATCACCTGCCCTCATTCCTCTTACTACTTCCAAGTTGTTGAGCACCATGTCGAGAATGGCAGCATACCTAGTGGGTCCTTTAACTAGCTGCACCAGCAGTCTGTCCTGCAGTGTATTCAGCAGAGCCTGACTTCTGGAGCACCAGGCTACTAGAATGACCAATGTTTAGATCTCCCACCACCACCACCTCTCCCTTCACCACCCCCTTTCTAGTTCTGCCCCTAACTCCTCATTCTTCTCTTTTCCCTGTCCTGGAGGTCTATAGATCACCCCTGTCCATTGTTTCTTGCCTGAGGTGCCTTGAGTTGAACTCACACTGATTCTATTTCCCTATTAGCCCTCCTGATGCTTCCATCCTCCAGTGTCTTTGCACCTTCCCTGACATATAGGGCTATGCCTTCTCCTTTACCTTTTCTCTCTATCTCATCTAAACATTCTGTAGTCTGGGACTGTCAGGTCCCAGTTGTTATTATATGTGGCTTAGGTATCTGTGATAGCTACTAGATTCATGTCAGCGTCTGTCACCATTGCCAGGAGCTCACTAATAATATTTCCCTGATTAATATTAAGGCAGATCCTTTTCCATCTTTCTCCTGATCTTTTCTTGCTTTTCCTATTCCTTTTCCCTAGTCTTAATTTTTTTTATGCTGAATGTAGGCTTTGTCAGCCCTCCCTCACTGGCCTCTTCCCCTAATCTAATTTGAAATTCAACCTTACTGTTACCCACCTTGCTGCTACTGGTCTCCTATTCAGGGCAGCCCTAGCTAGATTCCCAACCTGCTCTCATTTCTCAATGGTTTCCTCAGCCTCTGTCTCTCCTGCATTTAGTTTAACTGTCCAATGAAGATATCAAATCTCTGCCCCAGAACACTAGCCTCTTCTCTTCTCAGTTGAAGATGATCACCCTTGCAGAACTTCCTGTCTCAGAAGCCCCAGTCCACCCCAAGGTGGTACCCTTCCTCCTGATGCCATCCCTTCAGCCACCCACTAAACTCAGTCTCTTCCTTCCTTCCTCTTTTGTTTCCATTCTCCCTATTGCACACAGGGAGGACATTGGAAAAGGCTGAGGAAGCTGAGTGTGCCTTCAATCTGCCCCATGCCATTTAAAGTTCCACTTCACTGCCTCCACAGGCTTGTTCACCAGATTGTTAGTACCCAAGTGTACCAGTACCCTTAGCTCCCCATCCCCTTCCTCCTCCATCCTCCCTGTTCCATCTATATCCCTTGTTGCTGACTCAACAGGAAGGCATTTGAGGCATCTGATCATTTCACTTTCCTTCCCTGCCCCCACCCACCACCATCTCTACTTCCCTAATCACTGAGTCCTTAATCACCAAGACTTTCCTTGCTGACTTCCTCCTGCTCCTTTTTGTGTCTATGTGTGCTGGTGTACATGCAGCTTATTATATGTTGGAAGAACAGTGCGCCTCCTGAAGTGTCCCATTCAGGAGAGCATTAGAGCTGTCTTGAAAAAAATCTTAATAATGCCCTGGGTGCAAACTTCAGGGAGGCTCATGGTTTGACCATACATGTGTACAAGTTATGAGCCCTTGAACATATCACACCACCAGCACATGCAGGGGACAGAGTAAAATCCCTCCTGCAGAGGGAAACTAAATGGATTTCTGTCTTGAATGCATTATAACCCTCAGGTCCTTTGTGATCAAATTGATTTCAAACCATACTTGTGATTTTCGATAGCTACTATTCTGAATATACACACTAAATAGGGATTCTAGTATAACACCTAATCCAGATTAGTATGTTTAGTCTTAGTTTCCTACTTTTTGTGTGACAGTTTATGCCCTAGAATGTTATTTCTTCATATTGTTGTATATGAGAACTATCGTGGTTTTTCACTCATCTTGCCGCCCTTAATACTGTCTAAATTTTTTCCTTGGTTAAATGGGCTATTTTTACCATGAGACCTTTAAATAATTTTATGAAGATAATGTATACAGCCAAGGTATCATTCTATAGTGGACCATTGTTTTCTTTTTTAAATCTTGGCTTCTTCAATTGCCCTATGACTGTTAGTGACCAGGGTCACTTTGTCCTCTCTTTTAGTAGGATCCGCTTATTTAATTGACCTTGGTGGTTTAGATATAGTAACATTTTTTTGACACTTTTTCTGCACATTTCCCAGAATGTCACCCTTATAACATATTATTCATAACATGGCTATTGGCTGTATGAGTTGTGTGCACTTCATTTACTGCTACTTATACTACTACTAATTTAAATTCCATCATTTACATTTTATACAAGTTTGAATTTTTAGTGGATTCTCTTCGAAAGTCATCCAGGTCACATTTTTAGACATTGATCACCTCTGTTATAAAATTTACTTACTACGATTGAGATCACTTACTACAAAATACTGTCTCCATTTTGGGACCTCTAAACCTGATTACTTATTTTTCAGCTCCAGTGGTTTTGACACCAATTTTTCTAGGTTAACATAATTTTCAAATTGCACTAGAACACTGAGTGTCTATGGACTTACTTCTTGCAATTGCTGTCAGTTTTGCAGTTCATTATTCCCTGAATGTCATCTTTAAAATAGTACTTACATAAATTGGGCTCCTGGCTGTTTGGATTTAATTGAACCATGCTATTATAAAATCACATGTTCATTAGCAACAACAATTGCCATGCCGGACCCCCAGCTACCACAGAAATGGACTGAACCCTTTGTGTGACTCCAGTCAATCAGGAGGGTTAATTTCTACTTGAGCCACTCTATCAGGAACTAAGGAGAAGCCCGCTAAACTTGAATTTGTAGCTGCTCCTACAAGTGGGTACCTCTCTCACAGTTCCCATCTGAATGCTGCAGCTTGGATATAGAGGATGTGAAGGGCCTTGACTGCTGCTTCCAGCCTTCCCCCTGACAGTGATCACCATGTTGGTCCCATGGCCCCTGCAGCAACAGACTGGATCCCTTATGTGCCTCCAGTCAATAATGAGGCTAGGCTCCTCTTAAAAGGAGACTTCCCTAAGAGGTCCTCACACTGCGGTCCTCACATGAAGGACCAATTGCAGAGGACATTGACTGGAGTCTGCCTGGAGTTAGCACGGTATTTGCTGTCTGTCAGTCACCCTGCTTCAGATCACATTACTCGGCCTGTTTTCTTAAGCCTTCTTTACTGCAAAGTACCCCTGCATGATACTGAAGATAAGATGATTCTGACAGAAATAACTGTATTCCCTCTACCTACCCCACCTTGCTCTGCCTGCTATTACTGGAACCTGTTGTATGGGGCTACTCTCAAAGAAGGCGTAGAGCCTTCTCACAATCAGGATCACTAACAGTTATTGCTTTACACAAGCCACTGCTCATTACTTACAACATAAGTTAAGTCTACAGTCCTCTGCCATTGCTATTATGTTGTGTACCTCAAGCATCACTTAGTATTTGCCTTGTGAAGCATTACTTAATACAAATTACTGCTTAGTCATCTCATTTGCCTAGATTAATGTATCCTTAGTTAATACAGATTACTACTGTCATCCCACTAGCCTAGATTTTGCCATATGTTCAAGTCCTAGTCTTCCTAAACCAGCTTCACTTCTTAATTTGCTGCATACTGCCTACCTAGGTCACCCTGCATTTGTGCTTGCTTTTTCATAGCCTGAACACACTATGTTTTAGATCAGTGTGATTATGCTCACTAACCCATGGCTCTGCCTACAGTACCAGTACTAATCATTTGTATCAGCTTATCCATAGTCTTAACAGACTACTTGTAGCTCCCTGTGATTAAGCTTACTAGCCATTGTTCTCAGCTTAAAGTACCAGTATCAGTTGATTGTGTTTGTTTATCCACAGCATTAACAAACTACATCTTAGCTCACTGTGCCTAGCTCAGTAGCGATTGTTTTGCCTACAGTACCAGTCCTAGTCAGAAGAGTTCCTGCTTTAGTCTAAGTCCACTATTTGATTATAGCTCTGCCTAATGGGGTCTAAACTGCCCACTTGTCACATCTACCCCCCTCTACTACTCATGTCTGCCTTTTGTTTAACCTACTCATTACCCTTCTCACCATGCTGTACACCTTTCTCTTCCATCTTGCTCTCCCTCCTATCCCTGACCCTGCCTACTCCTCTCTGGCCTACTCAAATAACTCTCTTCCCTTCTCCCCCTCTCTCTCTCTCCTCCACCCCCTTGCCAACCTCACCCTTCTCACCACTCCCTCCTCCACTCTCCTCTCTCCTCTCTCCTTCTAACCCTCCCCTACCCCTTCAATGCACCCTGGATTTCTACATACTCCCTCTCTTAACCCTAAACTTCTTCAATAGAGCCTATCTCTCTTCTCCACTCTCACACCTCTCCCCCACCCCACCCCCCTGTTCAAAAGGTAGGAAATCTTGCTCCATTCTCCTTGTCCTATTCATTCTCCTCCTTCTTGTGGGCAACGCTGAACCCAACCCTGGACCCTCTTCTCCTTTGTCTCTCCCACTTTTACCCAGAGGCCTCAGTTTCTTCCACCTCAATGCACAGAGTCTCCTCCCCCAATCTCTACTCCCTTAAAGTCTGGATGTCCCAGCACTCTCCCAACCAGTTGTGCATCACTGAAACCTGACTGTCCTCCTGGGTACCTGACTCCTGCTTAGCTCTCCCTGATTTCCACCTCTTCCATCAGGATCAAGGTAAGAGTGGAAGTTGGGTTGCCTTCTTTGTCTGTCAAACCCTCTCCTGCTTCATCTTATTCAGTGTGTCACTCACTTCCTCTCATGAGCTCTTGCTAGCTAAGCTGTCCCTCCCTTCCACCCTCCCTAACTTTGTCAGAGTTATCTATGCCTCTCCAAAGATCTCTCCCTCTCTTCTCTGGTCAACCCTCTCTCATCTTTCATCTCTCATGCTGCCTCCAGTGAGCTCATCCTTCTTGGGGACTTCAACTTAAATTGGCTGTCCCCTGTTTCCAAGCTCTCTTTCTTTCCACAAGGTTGAGTCCTTGAACCTCACACAATTAATCACTGAACCCGCTCGACTCAATCCGCGGTCCCCTAACCACTCCCTTCTGGACTGGGTGCTGTCCTACCACCCCCATTGCATAATTGCTGTAGACATTCTCCCGGATGCCTTCAGTGACCATAATGCATAAAAATTTTATATTTTCAAAATACTAACACCTGCACCTAATAAAACAAGACCCATTTAGCTAGATTCTGGTGTTTGTGTTTTGAAAACTGCCCTGGAAATAATGGACTTGATTAACAAAGCTCAGCGCAAGTTGCAGCAAATGGCAGCTCACGCATATCGCCAGTGCATCAGGGAGCCTGCACCTTATTTACTATCAGGTAGGGTCATGGCACCAAAGTCCCGTAGCTTGTGGCAAATGTGGCCCTGCAGTGAAAAGACAGTGTGCCTGAGAGGTTTGCTGCAAGCTGTGAGATGGTCGGGTGGCATCTATGCTCAGGAACAAAGACCCACTGGGAGGCTGTCGTGGTTGTGGGGGATAGGGCAGTGCATGGTGAGGGCTGATGGCATGCAGATGGGTGAAGGGAGGAGTGATGCCAGCACCCTGATGGGGCATCAGAGGGGCCACTGCAGTGCCAGTGTGTTGGGAGCACCCGCATGCTGGGCACCATGAGGGGCTGCTGCGGGCACCCCACCACAATGGGCTCTCTATTGTTGTCTGTATGTGGTGTTTGGTTACAGGGTGGGTGCACTAGATAAATACGTTGACAGAGTCCTTGGGCGGGTGGTGGCACATGTTCTCTTCTTTTTTTTTTCATATTTAGTAAGCTTTATTGAGTTTATCATACAACATACAAATCCAAAACACCATTGCATAGCATGACATAATGCTGTACAGCAACCACTTAGATCCATTATCCTTTTATTATAAGTCCATTCCTAAAGTCTAACGCCTTATGAAGGGAGGTAAATTAAGTTGCTGTTAGGAAACTGGTGGTGTAAGAGGAAACATGCAACCAGAAAAGATCACCTATCCTCCTCCCCTCCCTTCCCCCACCCCACTACCCTTCACCATCAGGAAAGGGGAAAATGAAAAGAAAAGGGAAACCAAGGGAGGTAAAGAAAGCAGGAGCTACCACTTGTCTCAAACTTTCTCCTCCACATTTCAGGGTATGTACAACAATACTGATATGAGGGATGTTAAGCACAAAGTAGGGTACGTAGAGGGGCCCAAATCTTTTGATATGTTTTACTATTTTTGGAGATGCTAGCTATGGTGTATTCTGCTTGCAAAGCAAAGAGAATTTCACGATGCCATTCTGTATATGTGGGGATCTGCTGGTCTAGCCAATGACGCAGTATTACTTTCTTAGCACATAAGGAGATTAACGTCATATGTTTCCTTTGATTCCCAATGAGGGTATTTCCCGAATCCCCTAGAATACAAATCTCTGGTCGGAAGGCATTTTGTAAACCCAGTAATGGGTTGAGTTTAGAGCAAATACTTTCCCAGAGAGGGGATGCTTTGTCACATTCCCACAGAATGTGAAACAGTGTACCCCGTTGCTTCCCACATCTAGTACATCGGTCCACCTGAAGCTTACCCATTTTACAAAGTTTTACAGGGGTATAATATAGATCCTGTATTATCTGAAATTGAAGCAACCTGTAATGGTCCCACCTAATATCCTTATATAGCCTTTTCCAAATTTGCGACCATTGGTGGGAACCCTCGGAGATAGGGGAGAATATCCTGTCCCATGTGTAGTGGGGAGTACCTTCTAGTTCTGTAACTCTTTTTTTTTGTAATTCTTTATAATAAAAGGAAATTAAATGGGAAGTAGGCCTTGTTTGTAACGTACTGAGAATAGGTCCAGTCAGATAATGATCCCATAAACCATTACCAAAGTGCCTTAATAAGACCTGGGAGATCTGGAGATACTTAAAACAGAAAGTAACAGGAAGATTATATTTAGCCATTATCTCTGGGAATGTTAATAATCTGTGGTTCATTGTTAGGTCTATAACCGTTTTCCCTATTCCACCTGCCCAAAACATACAATTGATAATCTTCCCTCCAATTTTGAAGTTGGGGTTACCCAAGATGTACTGTGAAGTATCTTTCTCCATGGACTCTCTTATAATATTATTTAATTGCTTATGGGTATGAAGGGTTCTTATAATGGGAGTACTTTTAAGCTGTCCTGGGATCATATTAGAAGGGAGGTATGGTAGTACCCTGATATCTATACCAACTGAGGTACAGAGTGACCTCTCTATCTGTAACCACAATGGGACATAGGTTTCGGAAGTTAGATTCAGTACAGAGAGCAGCCATTGTGAGACAACTAGGCAGTTAATGGCAAGGTAATAGAGATATATGTTAGGAACTTGTAGGCCACCCAACTCCTTCAGTCTCTGTAACTTAAACAATGCCCTACAAGGGTTTTATGTCTCCAAATAAATTTAGATATAAGACCATGAACCTGGTTGAACCAGGTCTTGAAAATATTGGTGCTACAATTGAAGGGATATAACAACTTGAGTAAAATATTCATTTTAATAATATTAATTCACCCCCATAAAGAAATAGGAAGAAAGGCCCAACGATTCAGGTCAGTCTTGATTTGTGTTATTAGCTGGTCTAAATTATATTGCTTCATTCTAGAGTTAGATGGTGATAAATATATGCCCAGATATCTCATTTTATCTTTTATCCATGTAAGCCCAAGATGTTGGCTGTCAGCCTTTAAGGTCCAGTTATTTAAAGACATGACCTCTGTCTTGGACAAATTTAATTTATAGTTAGATATAAGTCCAAATTCTTGGATAATATCCAATGAAGCCGGGATGGATTTAGATGGATGGGTTATATGAAGCAAGATATCATCTGTGTACACTGATATTTTGTATTGGAGATGGTTGATATGAATGCCCGTAACTAAAGTGGATGTATTTAACTTTCTGATTAGGGGTTCTAAAAATAGATTAAACAAGTAAGGAGAAAGCGGGCATCCTTGACGGGTACCCTGATGCAATGTGAATGGAGAAGAGAGAACTCCGTCACCGAAAATACGGGCTGACGGGTGGGAATAGAGGACTTTAATCCATCGTATAAATTGTACTGGAATAAGATATTTAGGGAGTAGATTAAATAGGTAATCCCATGACACTCGGTCAAAGGCTTTTTCTGTGTCCAGGGACACCAGGGCTGATGGTGTATCGGAGTCCCTGGATGCAGAAATAAGATGGGAGATTTTTCATAGGTGATCAGCCGATAGGCGTCCGGCCACGAATCCCACTTGTTCGGGACTTAACAGAGTCTGCCATACTTGAGCCAACTGACTAGCTAAGATTTTCACTAAAATCTTCAGGTCAACATTTATGAGGGAAATTGGGCGGTAGCTTGACAACATTGTAGGATCCTTATCTGGTTTTAAGAGAACCACAATAGTAGCAGAGGTAAAGCTGTGATCTGAAAGGCCATTATTATAAACATAATTATAGAACTCAAGGAATTTAGGGCCAATTTGGACTTTAAACGATTTGTAAAAGTTAGATGTGAAGCCATCAGGACCTGGTGCCTTATCTGCTGGTAAGGCGTCAATGGCTTGGTAGACTTCATCCAATGTCAGGGGAGCTTGCAAAATAGAAATTTGGGATTGAGACAGGCCTGGAAGCTCTATATCTTGAAGGAATTGGTCCAGTGCAGTATGCTTAAAAGGTATCGCTGAACATGAATAAAGTAATTGATAGTAATCTTTGAAAGAGGAAACAATATCCCTGGGGGAAGTGTGGAGGGTACCTGAGGTGTCTCGCACGGATAAAATAAGCCTTTCTGCCACCTGTGCTCTAAGCCTCATGGCAAGCAATTTCCCAACTTTGTCTTCTTGATCAAAGTAGGTAATTTTAGAGCGCAGAAGGAGGTGCTCAACTCTGTCACTAAGAAGGGTGTTATATTGAAAGCGGAGACTTTCTATTTTTTCTAGGTCATTAGGTTTGGAGTAGGGCATAAGGGCTTGTTATAGCACCCTAATTTGTTGTAATATTAGGGAGGATTCATGGGAAATTTTCTTTTTTCTTATTGAGGCTATTCGGATGACCTCTCCTCTTAATGAGCATTTCATGGCCCCCCATAGTATATCCAGTTTTGGCATAGAAGGGGCATTAAGCTCATAAAAATTTTCTATGAAGCTACCAAGCTGCCCCACAATATGTTCCGATTTTAGCAATTGAGAATTAATCCTCCAAGTCTTATCATAAGTCGTTGAATTAGGTATTACCCATTGCAGTAGAGTTGGATGGTGATCCGAAATCACTTTTGCTAAATAGTCACAGAGTTGGACCCCTGGTAGGTGCTCAATCCCCAACAAAAAATAGTCAATTCTCGATAACATGTTATGCAGCAGAGAGTGAAATGAGTAATCCTTAGCCGAGGGGTGGAGGGTCCTCCAAGGATCTACAAGGCCCAAGGAATCCATCATTTCTCTCAATGGCCATTGTGCGGGGGTAAGGGAGGAATGCCTAGCATTGAATCTATCCAGTAAATTATTAAAAACCAGGTTCCAATCCCCCCCAATTAGCATGGGAAGTGTAGACTAAGGGGCCAGATTAGTCATTAGGTTAGTGAAAAATTGCGGATCATCTCCCACTGGACCATAAACAGAGCCCAGCACCAATTCTGTGTGAACCAAAATCACCCTAAGCAGGATATATCTGCCGTGGGGGTCGATGACCGAGTCTAACAATTTAAAAGGTGTCCGTCGTGCTAGGAAGGCCACTTCGACATTAAGCTTATGGAGATGTAAGAGAATCTTGGCTCTTTTGACGGGGGACTGAGCACCTTTGACATTCCATGAACAAAACCTTAAAGATACGACCATGTGTAAATATTGAAAATTGTGGAATACTTCTTAGAAGAGACAACCCCATATCTGTGGTTATCAATAACCCTGAGAGTTATAATATCTGTGCCTGGTGGTGAATGATATTTGTCCCTTTTCCCTTTCCCGTTTTCTAACACAAACTCCCACTTCCTAATCACTCTATCCCCCTCTCCTCGACCCTCCCCTCCAATTAACCTACCAACTATTAAGAATGCAAAAATATTTGTGAGCCTAAGTGAAATACAACATACTAGAAATGAGCGAGAAAAACCATTAACCCCCTTCCCCACTCCCCTTAACCATATCCCTTCCCTCCTAGTGGGGTATTCAGTATCCTTATTAAATTGCCTAGTCACCCAGTCCCTGATATTTTGCAATACCCAAAACATAGTTACTGCATCCCATAAATACCAGGTTGTTCGGCCCCCTATGGTATCCCCGCCTTCCCTATTCCGGAACATGGTGCACTGATTAGAATGCGCTAAACCCCAAACCTTGCCGCCCGCCCCAACCCCTTACCAGAATTACGTGACTAATCATGTAAATACAATGCTTCAATTGCTAAATATAACTAACACTACAGAGAGTCCTCAGATTCACCAGCTTGATATGTAAGGATGAGAAGAAAGCAAAAAAAAAGGGAAGGGAAGGGGGGGATAAAAAGAAATTGGGGAGGAAGGGGAAATTGTCCTTTAATCACTTCACCAGTATATGGTATCATGAAGTTAATTCACTCAGCATGAAAAGGCAGGATCATGTGCCTAATAAGAAGTGTCTATCCTCTTAAGTTAGGTTGCAGGAGGTAGTGGTGCTATCATACCGCATCATCGCAGGGTAAGAGGTAACCGAAACTGCACCCAGAGCCAGTCATCAATAAGAGGGAAAAAAAAAAGGGAGGGGTTTCTGTCAGATCAATTGCCAGCCAGTCTCAAGACTATCCCGTTAATCAAACATGGAATTTTCAGGTAACTATCACCAACTGGTGATGAAATCGCTTATTAATAATATTTGGAGTGATCAAAGCTTCAGTGTTTTGAAGTCGTGGGCTTTGTTGCCCTCTTCTGGCCAATTATCAGAGGTGATCTTCTATAAGTAACCGAGTCGTCATCTCAGTAAACCAGATGGAATGATAAGAGAAAGGAAGGTCAAATACCCTCAGGATCTACAACCAGCAACCTCAATGAAGAGAAAATAGATCAGGGAGCAGAGACTGTAGGGCTGTGTTAGCTTGCTGTGCAGTATCATAGGAAAGCCACTTCCCCTCATGATGCACTGACAGACGAGATGGGTACTGTACTCTATATTTAATCCCCACAGCAATTAACTTTGAAACGAGGGGGTGGTATTCTGAGCTCCGTTGTCTCACCGATGATGGTAGGTCTTGCGCAAATCTCAGGGGGTGTTCTTCCCATAATACCTTCTGTAGGTTTTTAACATGACCAAGAATATGTGTTTTGTCTAAAAAGTTAAGGAATTTGACAATCATTGGTCTTGGAGGCTTCCCAGCAACTGGTTTAGGGCATAGTGAGCGATGAGCCCTCTCTATTATGTAGGTTGTGTTGTTAGGAGAGGGGCCAGCAATTTTGGTAAGCATCTTTTGGAGAAATATAATGGGCGTAGAACCCTCAGCGTCTTCTGGGAGGCCAAAAATTATTATGTTATTCCTATGGCTTCAGCCTTCTAAATCTTCCAATTTAGTTTCTATTTTGTGTAGCTGTTGCAGCATAGCCGTTATCTCAGGCTCCTTCCTATCCTTCCAGCTTTTGAGGGACGTGGTACGGGCTGCAACGCCTGAGATGGCCCGATTTGTTTCTGAGAGTTCACCTAGTGATTCTAATTTCACCAGTAATCTCCTGTAAAGCCTCCTTGAATGACTGAATCTCTTCCATAACCTTTTGCTCCGAGAGAGGTATCTGCGTCGATGAGGTAACAGTGGGGGCAGTAGCTTTAGGTGGATTCCTCGAAGGACCTTTTGAATGCTTGGAGCCCTTCTCAGGCGTCTGCGGGGGCGTATGTTTGGGTAAGGCCTGGCGCATCTCTGCCTCCATACTAGCAGTAGGCCCCATTAACCAAGGTAGGCACTTAATGACTTTCTCCTTTATGCTACTGCTCTGAACTATTATCTGATCACCCCTCGCACTTTCAGAAGTGCAATCCGCAGGTAAACACACAGGAGTCAGCGGTAATTAGATGATTTTTGCGTTATTTGCGATGGTCGAGGCGGGAGCTAGGTCCAAGAGCTGCTAGTCTTACAGCTGCATCATGTGATTTCATACATGTTCTCTTCTGCACCTGGGAGTGCTCTGGGGGTGGCACTTGGAGCATTAGATCAGCAACTGGCTGGTCTAACTGTCCTGGACCATGTGCCCTTTGGGAGGATTTTCTGGATCCCCTTGTTGGGGATATGGCAGCTTGCTTCTGCCTCAAGTCCCCTAGTGCCCTGGCACAATTTTATGCCTGGCACAGGCCAGTGTGGAGCACAGGGTCCCTGCTTTGGCACAGGGGGTGTTCCTGAATTAGGAACTCTGCAAGTTGATTGTGTTGCAAGGTGCCACTTGCAACAATTCTGTTTGACACAGGCACCTTGCACCAGCTGTGGAGCTTTCTGAATCGGGCCCAATGTTTCTGAGCACCCAAAAATCCTGTGTGCCCACCTTTGAAAGAGGAGCCATTCAGCTGCTTTCTCAGTACAAGAACAATGGGACTTTCTGGAATTCTGAAGCCGCAGCTGGAGTTGTTGCTGCTGTCTCTGTTTCCATCTCTCTCTCTCTCTCTCTCTCTCTCTTTATCTGTCTACGTGTATCTATTTATCTGTCTGTCTACCCATTCATTCATCTATCTAATATGTAGCAGACTGGGTTGCCCAAAATAGAAAACCCGACAAAAATAAATTACTTTGTGTTACTAAATTCAAAAGACTTGCTATAAAGTTACTAACACTGGGCCCTATGCACTATGTCTACACGCTGCTGAAACCGGGTGAGTAGACATAGCAATGCGGGAATGCCATGCAGCATGGTCCTGTGGATCCCAGATGGCATTCCTGAACAGCGTGAATGTCAGTTACGCTCCCCACCATGCAGATAACAATGCACCAGGGGTGGGCAGGGGGCATGTCTACACTACACGAGTAGCGCAGCTCATGGGGAGGCATAGGGGTGAGCAGGATACACCACGGGAGACCCAGCATAACTGTGATACACGGCCAGGACCATGCACTCACAGAGTTCCCTCTGGTCCTGGCAACATGTGTGTAGCATGCCCCCAACACACTGAGCTCCCCATGGTCCTAACATCATGGGGCACTCAGCAGAGCCCTAGCCCTGGTCAGCAAGGCAGTTCCATGCCTATCTCCCCAGCACATGTATGTCCCATCACCATTGCAGTATAAGCATCCCCCCTACACATGCCAGCCCAGTCCCCAAATTAGGCAGTAACACCCCCCAAAAAAGGACAGCCCCATCCCCATCATAGAGAAGAACACCCCCCACTCTAGCACATGTTCACCTCATCCCCAAACTATGCAGTGACAACCCCCCCTACAAATGACAGCCCTGTCCCTGGTGTTGAACTGGTACCCCCCACGTGCAGATGTTCCCTGGTCCACACAACCCTGAGCCCCAGTTCCAGTGCCCCAGCAGTAGCATTTGTGTTCAGTGGACACCCCTCCCAGCTGCAGCACCGACAACCCCTCCATTCCCATACCTGCTAGTCAGTGCCACAGCTCAAGACGGCCAGCGGGACAGCCCTTCGCACACCTCCACAGCCACCGATCATCTTACTGCTGCAGGGAGTGTGTCACTTATATATAGAGGTGCACTCCCTACAACTGTCAGATGGCTGGTGGCTGTGGAAGTGTGTGGAGGGCTGTGCCACTGGCCATCTTGAGCAGCAGGACCGACTAGCAGGTATGGGTTGGGGGGGTTGTCGGTGCTGCGAGTAGGGGGTCCACAGAACACCAATGCTACTTCTGGGGTACTGGGAACAAGGCTCTGGGTTGAGGGGACCAGGAACCATCTGTCCATAAGGAGGGTACCTATTCCACACCAGGGATGGGGCTGTCATTCATGGAGGGTGTCATCGCCTATTTTAGGGATGGAGCAGACATGTGCTAGGGTGGGAAGTTCCTCTCTACGTAGGGGTCAGGGCCATCATTTGTTGAGGGGGGTTTACTCACTATGTCGGGGTTGAGGCTGACATGTGGGGGCTGCCTACACAGCAATGGGTATGGGGCTGTCATGTGGGGGGGCTGTCATTCAGGCCTGGGGCGGGGGTCATACAGTCAATGGGGCTTGGCCGTGTGGGTCTGGGTGCCTGCAGGGCCATTCAAGAACCAGGATCCCCGCCAGTGCATGCAAGTGATCCACTCTGGGAGCCAGGATGGGAATCCAATTAGATGCCTGCTTGGGTCTGCTATTCCACCCCACGGTTGCCCTACGTAGTCCTGCACTCCATGGGGGCAGGGCCATGGACAGGTGCCCTGCAGATACTTTCGGTTGTGAATATTGCACACCCTGCATCTGTCCAGGACTGTGGAGCAACACGGGTGGGATATGCACCTATAGCACATAATTACTGCCCATTTGTGCATAGACACCATTGGGCCCTTGCATGATGCCTATAAGCCTCCGAAACTGGGTGCATAGGCATGGATAATTGTGAATGATGCACAAGTCAGGGAGTGCCGGATCATCTGGCAGCACAGACTGCAATGCACTAGGGGTGGGCAGGGGTATGCAAGGGGCATGACTGCACTACACACCATTCACTAAGGGGTATAATGCTGTGCAATGGGGAGTAGGAAGGCACCGGTTATGCCAGGGGGATCTGCTACAACCGATATTCATGCCCAGCCCCATGCACACGGTCACCCTGGTGCCATTTCAGGAAGTGACTCCTGCCCTGACACATTGCGGCCCCATCCCAGACTGCATGTAAGTACCCCCACACAATGCAGCCCCACCCCTGAATGCCCATAAGCACCCCTAACCCAACACATTGCAGCCTCATCCCCGAATGTCCATAAACACCCACCGCCCCAACACATTGCAGCCTCATCCCGATTGGCCATAAGCACCCCAATACATTGCTGCCCCAACCCCAAATGTCCATATGCACCCCCGGCCTAAAACATTGCTGCTCCATCCTCAAATGTTCATAAGCACCACGCTTCCCAATACATTGCAGCCTCATCTCTGAATGCAAGAAAGCACCCCCCACACAATACAGCCCCATCCCCAATCCTATGAATCACCCCCTACCCCAACACGAGTCAGCCCCTACCCCACTGTACATCAAGACTGTCCCCTCACACATACTCTGTCCCCCAGGCTACCAACCCTAAACCCTGATCCCAGTACCCCGCAGTACCATTGGTAGACAGTGGATCCCTCACCACCTGCAGCACCTACAGTCCCCATTCCCATACCTGTTAGTTGGTGTTATGACCCTAGACATTGGAAGGGCACAGCTCTCACACACCTCCTCAGCGTTATCTTACTGATGCTGGGAGTGCAATTGCTATATATAGGCAATGTACTCTCAGCATCAGTTGGATGTTTGTGGCTGAGGAGGTGGGGAGGGCTGTGCAGCTAGCACTCATACAGCCACGGCATGACTGATAGGTATGGGGTTAGGGGTCAGTGCCATGGGTGGGTGGAGGGGTTCACTGTCCACCAGTGGTACTGCTGGGGCACCAGGATCAGAGTTGGTGGCCAGGGCATAAATGTGTGCCATGGGGGGGGGCGGTCTTCCTGTACACTGGGGTCAGGGCTGACTTGTGTTGGGGTAGGGGGTGATTGATTGCAGAACCGAGTCAGGGCTGACATGCATTGGGGCAGGGGGTACTTGAGTTGCAGAACCAGGTAGGAGCTGACATGTGATGGTGTGGGGGGATGATTTACAGTAGCGGGGATGAGGCTGCATTGTGGGAGGGATGCTTTCTTGCATTCATGGATGGGGCTGCAATGTGTTGGGGCGGGAGTGCTTATGGACATTTGGGGCAGGGCTGCAGTGTGTTGGGGTGGGGGTGCTTATGGACATTCGGTGATGGGGCGGATGTGTGTTGGGAGACATTTCTACAGCGGGGGCTATGGTACCCATGGGGCTTAGGCCGGGGGACTGTGGCCAATGCGGCCGCGTGGGTCCGGGTGACTGCTGGCGCTATTCATGCACCCGGACCGGCACCGTACTGCACAACTGATCAACTCGGGGACCCTGGACAGGCATCTGATTGGATGCCCAGCTGGGTCCATTACTCCACCCCTGGCTACCCGGAGGGGGGAGGGCCATTGACAGGTGAAGTCATTTGTGAATACCGGCATGTGCCCACCTGTTCATGGCTGAGGAGCTACATGGACAGGGTATGCACCTCTGGCACATATTTTCCACCCGGTTGTGCATAGGCACCATTGTCTTCAATAACTGGAGAATTTTAATAACTGATTCTGTGCTTAGCAAAAGTTTAAGAGCTGCTCTATTAATAGCTTATAGTCAAGCAGCAAAAGTTTAAGAGGGGCTCCATTAGTGGGTTATAGTTGAGCAGACAATATTTCCAATAAAGTTATTGGGAGCCACCTTTTAAGTAGTAAAGATAAAATCAAAGCACAATGAATCATCAAAGGATTCTTTTACCTGTGGAAACTGCATTTTCCCCTCTCTCCCCAGCAATATTATCTGTTGCAGTACTAGTCTGTATTCAACAATTTATATGTCATAAAAAGATTTTTAGATCAGTTTTGTGGGTTTGTGCTTCCCACACTGAAGCCATGAAACCCCCTGTTGCTTTTTGATTGTCTTTTATTTGTATCATCAGGTAAGGCAGTGTGCAGTGTGTGTGTGTGTGGTGGGGGGATACTGTATCTTTCAGCCACTGTCGGAGGAGCAGGGTTGGGAGAATGAAAATGAAAAAGAACTCCAGGCGTAAAATAGTTGCAAGCACTCAGTTTTGTAAGCAAGTGATGCTGAAATGATATGCCGTAGTTAAATTTGGAATATGTTCACGAAAATGCTGATGTGCTCCAGTGTCATTAACGGTTCAGATTTTGTTTGAAGAATTATTTATAACAGTATTCAATATTGCAGGCACTCACAATTGTAAATCTCTGATTAATACAGATGCCTTTCTTTTAACATGCTTTTGCCTGATGGTTTTTCTTTTCATCATCATTTACACTAGTTTTCACTGGAAATATTATTTTGCAAATTGTAGTGATGTGTCTTGAGAAGTTGCATAACATTTATAATTATACTGAAAAACTGTTGTTTTAGACACTGACTAATAATATCTATACCATGAACTGCTCCAAACTGTGGATTAAATTATGTTTTAATTTTGTGTTTGTTTCACTTGGTATCATGCCATTTTTGGGAAGACTATGCCTGTGGTTCAATGGGGCAGAACAACTAACCACACTCCCAATCAGGCTTAAAAAGGCCACTCCTCCTAGCTACTCACACAAACATTGTTCGTTGCAGCTGGAGGCTCCATCAGCTGCCCCTTCTCCCTGCTCCTTTCTCTTAGTTTATCCTTGTTGCTGTCTGTGTTTCTGTTTGTCTCGCCTCTGGCTTCCCTCTTTCTTCCCCGTTCACCTCTCTCTCTCTTTGTTTCCCCCATGCCCGTTTAGCCTACTGCTTCTAGCTGTCCCTTTCCTCCTTCATTTCATTTGCTGCTCCATGGCTTGCATGTTTCTTTCTGCTCCCTCCTGTTTCTGTTTCTCCTCCCTTGGGCTGTCTCACCCCACCTCTTCCCGCTCCATTGTTCTCTTCCTCTGCTGCTGCTCATCCCAGGGCTGTCATTTTGTCTCTGCTGTCTTGTTCTCCCTCCTCCCCCATGTCATCTGTGCCTCTCTTTTGGGGGTTTACCATGCTGGTGGCTCCTCCATTTGACTCCTCTCAGCCCTGACACTCACACCCTTGCAGCCCTTTTCTGTATAGCATGTACTGCTTCAGCCTGTTCGTTTGTGCTGTTTTCCATTTGTGCTAGCCCTTCCTACTGGGCTGGTATGCACTGCCTGCCTCACTCCTGTGATGTTGGTCAACTGGCTGTTGGCATTTCTGGCTTGCATTCATATTTTCTTCCTGCTCCTCTTGTGTTCTCATTCCAATCCTTTTTGGGCTGCTCCAGTTATTACCCTACCACCACTGCCACTACCAACCTTTTATTTTCTTCTGTGCACAGGACCTGTGTATATTATTATTATGCTCTATAGAAATCAATAGTTTGATGTCTCTGTATATTGTTTTCCAAAACATTCATTGTAAACACTTGTTATTCTTTTTCTACTCTATGTAAATTGTCTTACGTAATTACACTGTAATCTCCTGACGTGAAGCCTTTGTAAAGAAGTCTCTGACTCAAAGGTTGTAAATTCTGATATGTATCAATAAATAAATAAACAAAATAAAAATATATGGATATACTATGGTATCCCCTAAACTCAGTTTCCTGAGTCTCGGGATACCACCCCCACCGGCCTGAAATGCATCATGCCGAAACAATCAGATGCCCAAAAATACTATTTTGGGCATCTGATTGTAAAATGCAGTTGGCAAATAGAGGGGATTCATCCCCTAACCCCTCATGTGGGGGGGGGGCTCTGCCCCTACACCCCCGTAACTAAAATATCTAACTCTGAGGGGGAACGGACCTCAGAGTAGTAAAAATCAGTTACGGGGGTGCAACACTGCAAAACGTTGCATGGCGGATGGCAGAATAGAACCCGTGCCTCCCCAAGCATGCTGGCTGAGCTGTCAGTGCCTTACCCCCAACATTACTGGGGCAGCTTCGCCAGCCTTTTGATTCCACTGCCACTTCACTGCTATGTACAGGGGTAAGGTAGCAAGCTGTCGCATCCACTACCTTACCCCTGTAACGTCCGTCGGGTTTCCTTAC
This sequence comes from Neoceratodus forsteri, assembly GCA_016271365.2. Lineage (NCBI taxonomy): Eukaryota > Metazoa > Chordata > Ceratodontiformes > Ceratodontidae > Neoceratodus > Neoceratodus forsteri. The sequence goes on from CM028134.1 coordinate 642,171,158, forward strand.
TGTCGGGTTGCTCACTGCCTGGATACTGAACCTGTCAGGTGATATTGCCTGGGCAGGTCAGTGTCAGGACAGTGAGCCTTGGCAGAATGTAAGGGTACCAAATATATATTGCCTATGCCTTTCCTGCACTGCCATTCATGCCTGTATCGGTAAATGTTATACAGGATTCTACCCTCCATCCACAGTAGGTCAGCTGGGCTACAGCTTCTGGCTTTAATTAATTTATTTTAATGGCATGCTGTAATTCCTTTATTTCCAATAATTACCTGCCTATGATTTTTACCTACAGCATATCGGCCCAGCTACAGCTGCTCATGCTTACTCACTTTCTTTTCCCTTACTAGTTTGATTCACCATTGGTGTTACGGTGCCTCATTTGTAGCTTCTCTGTTTTTCCCATGGCGGGGGACTGCAGTGTCACTGTGAGCATCGTGGCCCTGGGTAGCATGAGCAGCTCCTGTAGGTTCACATTCCAGTCAGTTGCCTCTATCGCACTACATGTAATTTTGCTCCTATTAGCCTTCATTGCATTATGCTATCAGCATATTGCATTTTGCAATCAGCATATCAAGCATCTTCATTCACAATCCTCACCATACCAGCCTTCATGGCATTAACACAATTAGCATATTAAGTTAATTTGTTCTTGAACCTCACTTCTTCACATATCAGCTTCACAGCCTCCTCCTACCTTACTGTTGGCCACGATCTTCACCTAGCTGTTACCATCTCTCCCACTCATAACAAGTGAAATCACTCCTAATTTGGCTTTTAATGGACCTGGTTGGCATGCACTCCTGTGCTTACTAATTATTATCTGCCTTATCCAGACTCACATCAGAGTCCCCATTGCTCAGTCTGACCTAAGTGAAGATCTAATCATCATGATTGAATATCCAAGCCTGACCCATGTGCAGGTCCCATGCTACATCTTGGCTTTACTTTCTCTCCACTTCAGAGACATGCCATCCGTGTCCATTACTTCATGGCTCAGGGCTAGCCTGTAGCCGACGGTCTTGCTCTACACTACAAAGTCTGCATCTTAAGCATGTGAAACTTGGAGCAGGGTCCTTCTCACCTGGCCCATAGTGGGAATGTCCTCACACCGGTTGGACCTTCAGGTGTCAACCATACCTATGGCACCTCTAGATGTAGAATTTAATACTTCAGCAGCAAGAGGTGGGGCTCTCACCAGCAGGACCCCTTTGGTTGCCCGAGTGGGTTTAGAGGCACCCTTTAAGCTATCCTCCCTACGACTGCCTCTACTTCACCCAATTTGTTCTTAGATCAGTACGCCAGCTGAGTGCCTCAGCAGTCATCACTTTACTCTCCCTGCTTTGGAGGTTCGTACCACATCCAGCATACCCCATGTTGCAGAGATTGCTCGCAACCCTTCACGGCATTCCTGTTAGAGGGAAAGAGTGAGAGTGTCCCACTGCATTGGATCTCCACCCCTGGACTGGCCTATTAAATTGCAGTAGCAGAGCCATCCCTAACTAAAATATCCAGAAGCCTGGAGGGAAAGTGACCTAGGCCTTGGATTCCCAGAGCTTTCCTCCTCATATGGGATTTTTCCTCTCCTCCATGCCAATGGTCATAATACCGAGATATGTTTAGTAATATTCCTTAGGTTCCATGATAGGGCTTCACTGTTGGATGGAAATGGATGGTGGTCCCGTAGCTGTTCTCTCTCTCTCCTTAGGAAGTCATGCCTTTGTGCCTTTTATTCAGACCTACGAGGAGGTCACTATTCATTAGTTGTCTCCTGCTACTCTACTCAAGCTCCTGACTGTACTACACCAGCTGACCTATGTTCAGGTCTTTAATTCAGATAAGTGTTTGTCACTTTATGTGCATTGCTCAACAATCTTTTTGGGCTCCTTCCTACGATACCTTTAGCCAAGGGAATATTCCTACTGTTGTACCTCTAGAGGTGGAACCCTCCTCTAGGGTTCCTTGCCTTTGTACCCTTACAGAGTGGTATATCCCACAGATAGAGAGGTGAACAGCCAAAGATTATCCAAATCACACAAGCATAACACTATATCAAGTTGCATAGGCCCATTGAAATATAGATGTCTGTAATTAGCCATGCTTTGTTTGTCATTATTGTTTGTTTTTATGTTAGGTTCATAAATATTTAGTTTCTGTCATGCCACTGTGTGTGCATGTAGTGGATGACACTACTTATTTGACTTTAACTTTAAAAATATACCCCCCAAAAAATATGCCATTTCATTATGCCATTACTGCTTGTCTATCATCAAGCAGGTTAAAATTTAATTAGATCTTCCCCCGCACCACCACCACCTATTATAATATGTACTGCTTTGTTGCCAGATACAGCACAATATTTATGTACTTGTTTGTGAGTAGAGATGTTGGGAAGTTTTACTTCATTGGTGAAGTTGCAAAATTCGCCTTCACAAATTACTTCACAAAATTCTCGCTACACAACTTCACCTAACTTAGCCTGTAAAGGGGGCAAAGTTAGGGGAAGTTAGGTGCATTTGGGTGAAACTAAGTCAATTTGCCTAGAAAAAGGACAACTTCACCTTGCAAAAACTTCACAAACTTGGCACTTTGCACTTCACAAATTTTACCAACTTCGTACATTAATTTGCGGTGCAAATTTTATCCATGTTGCCCATCTCTATTTGTGAGTAGGCTTACAAAGTTGTGTAAAGTTGCAGTTGTAATATTGTGCCAACCAGATAACCCCTCAAACCACCACCACCATCACAGCTTACATAACCCTCTCAATAGTGTATAGCCAACAAAATGTATCTAAATCTGCTAATGCAGCACAAGGCAGCACAATCCAACAAGCTGCAGTAAGGGAACTTCAACTGAGCCACATTCCCACATATCAAGACATACCATAGCAGTACAGAGCCCCAAATCAGTAAATATGAATACTCCAAGTACTGGCACTGCTTTACACTTTCCTCAGCTTGGATCATGTAGACAGACTGGGTCGGTGGGCATTTTGGGCAGTTAGAAAGAAACAAGCCCTTCAGAGATCAAAGACCTACTTCACCAGCAGATACTGCACCAAATGTAGGAATTTGCAGAGCAGCAACAAACAATATGCATGCACATCTGCCCATTATCCAGACTGGTTAAGCCTTCCTCAGCTGAGTTTGGGTGGGGGGGGGAATTCAATCATGGTTTACAAACCAGGACTCAGACTTGAAAATCAGATTCCAACCTCCATATTACTGTACAAAATAAGCAGTGAATAATAGCTTTTTACAGGCATCTCCCAAGAAAAGAATGCACAAAGGTACCCTTGCCCACAACTGCCATGAATATTATTTGGCATTTACATAACAGATCTGTTTATTCCCCCCTCCCCAATGAAGCAAATGTTATGCCTTCTGTTTTGGTACCCACATACAGAAATAATAAAAACTTGTGGTTATAAAAGCTAGGTTCTTTTAAAGTTCAAACAGCAAAACTGAACTTTTCAGTAATAATGCCAATAATAAAAATAATTATTACAATACAGTAGTAGCATTATGTGACTCAGCCACTATTGTGTATTGCTGTGACAGAAATAAACTGAAAGGGGAGAGATATGAAGCCTTTTTTGTTAGGTAACAAGGGCTTTTCACATTGCTGATAAATGTACCAAAAGGGAATTTTGCTAAGTGAACTGTAAAGACTGAGCCACAATACGCATCTAATCATGAATCAACATGATGGATCTCCCAGATTATCACAGCCTGTTTTTATGAATGACTCCATGTGCATATAAGATTGATTCACAAACACATGCCCCCCGTTCCCAGCTTGGAAAAAGGGATTAAATTTCATTCAGAATAAATGATGAAATAATGAAACAACAGGAAACTCAGTGCTGGAAAAAAAAAATAAAGCATGCACAATAAAGATGGTGTTGCAATAGTGAATTTGTGCCATGCCACCCTTTTGCTATTCCCTGCATTTTAAAACCATATGTGTGATTTTGTTAAATATGATGTGAATGAGTCACTCTTGTTCCATGGCCACAAAAAAAAAAAAAAAAAAATCACTGCGGTTCAGTCTCCTACCTGTTAATGAGCGATTACCAGCAGCATATTTACATAAAAGTCATCAGCCGACTAGCAATTTTCCTGGACTTTACAGATGGATGCAGAAGTGAGCAAATGGGTTGGGAGGATTAAGCCTCAAACTCATGGGGCTTGATTCTCAAAGGCTGATGCAGGGCTTGCACAAGTCCTGTGTCAAACCCTGCACTATGCTGGATGCAGCCATGCACCGTGTTTATTTTTAATTTATTTATTTGGAAAATGTTTCACCAGGAAATACAACATGAGCTGTAAACAGCTCGTTTCCAGAAGCGTCCTGGGGGTACAAGAATTGGCAGAACAGGCAAACACATAGCAATAACAGAGCAATGTAAGTTCAATTACTAAAACAAAACAGTATAGTACAATCACAGAGCGGAAATAACCCAGACCAACCGGCCAGGGTAAACAAAACCATGTTTGGATATAACATACTTTGCAATAACCCAAGATCAGGTGATCCAGTAGGGTAAAGGTTAGAGGATGGATAACACATTTGAAGTGCTAGAAGCTGTAAGCTGAACACATTATTGAAAGTGCTATTGTATACCTACGGGAGGGCAGTTATAAGACAAGTGGGGAAGTGGACAGGTGAGGGGTAGAAGATGGGGGATGGAAGAGGTAAAGAGAGGGACAGCCAAGATCCAGTCCTTTCTGGATACTGAGAACCCTGCAAGGGGGACAGGAAAGGGAGGGGAGAAAAAGGGAGCAGGGAGGTAGAGAAGAGATTCGGAGGAACAGGAGGGGAGGAGAGGGATACGGAAGTAGGGAGGGAGGCGGGTGATGGATTTGAAAGTGGGGGAAAGGGAGAGGAGAAAAAAAGAGAGAGAGATGCAGGATACAAAGAACCCTGCAAGTTGTCAGGATTAGAAAGTGGGGGGTAAGGAAGAGGGGTAGAAGAGAGGAAGCCAGGATCTATTCCCCATACCCCTTCAGGATGACAGAGAACCCTACAAGGGGGACAGGACCAGGCAGAAAAGGAGGAAAGAGAAGGGGGGTAGGGAGGAGGAGTAGAATGTGACTGGTGACCGGAGGGGAGGAGAGGGATAAGGAATAGGGAGGCTGAAGAAAATAGGGGTAAACTAGGAAAGGAAAAAAGGAGAGCATCAGTGGGGGGGGAGAGGGAGTAGTGGGGGTATGGACAGCAATAGAGTGTCGAAATAGCACTGTAGGTTGTGGATGGTAGTAGAGAGTCAAAATGGCACAGTAGATTGTGATAGATGATGGGATCATGTGGCCGGACTGGGTGCCTGATTCTACAAGCTTACATGAATTTGTGACACTATATCCTTTTTACGGTGGCTTGTGAACACTATATGGTATAAATCCTATAAAAAGGACAGCACAGTTAGACCAGAAAAAGCTGGTCTAACCTGGGGCAGTGGCACACGGGATCGAGAATCCTGATTCCTGGCCAGGGAATGCTACAAGCCCCATGCTCCATGTGTTTGGTGCACCCGGGATTTGTGGCTTTCTAAAGCTTTTGAGAATCAAACCACCTGTATTGAAAGGGTTGTTTTAAAGTATATAGCATTACAATCAGATTGGTAGAATGTCATATCTAGTACAGAAGGAGATCATAATCCAAGTCTATGACTGTGGAATTACATTTTGAAATTAACTCTTTACTCAAAAAATGAGCTTGTTTCTCATGCCTGACTTTCTTAGTCAGGAGCTTTGAAATGTCACCCATAGACATTTTTCTCCAAGCTGGTCAATATTGCAGTGCTGAAGTTCAGAGTGGGGGGGAGTACGTTAACCTCATTGCAGGACGTATCTTGTCTGTCTTCTCTGAGTTCCCAATCAAGCAACTCCGATCTTCACACAACACAGAAGTCCATCCCACCCAATTTAGTTAAGGACCCTACACCTAGCCTACCCACTAGCCCCCATCCATCCTCCTTCAGCACTCAGTTAACGGATACACTGTGAAGTCATTAATTTGTGTCCCATGGTGGAGTGGCTTGCACTCATCTTCATGTTGCTCTGGTACATAGTACACCACCAAAACAAAACAAAAACAAGCAAAAAAATCACTCTATAGCTAACATTCAATTAGCAATGGCTGCTTTATAAAATATAACTTTGATTGTTTTCAACCCCCACCCCAAAAAAATGGCAAAATAAAATGAGGAATGAAATGGCATAATATGGGACACAAAATTGCTGCTTATTCCAGGGTATCTTGCCTCCCCATAACAAAGTTGACTCAATTTTTCCAGATCTGGCTCATGGACCTGCCCTTACAATTGTCACACTTAGCATAATCCCACTGCTTTTTGGGTTTAATTTGATTGAGGTGTTGCTTGTCTTAGGTGCCCAAGTGTGATGATTTCTTACACTGCCATTCCTGGTGTTTCTGCCTCACTACATATAAAGAACATAAAACAGTTGAGGTGTCAAGTGATACAGCAACGTTGCAGTGGTGGGATCCAAACCTAAAAACTCATGATTCATTCTATGGTAAAACACAAGATAATAAAGCAGAACCAGATCTTATTGAATGCTATCAGTGTTTAGTAAACAGCATAGACTCATACGCAGCTATCCAACATTATTGGATTCAGATTTATTGGTGCCCTGAATTCTTCACTCAGTGTGTGTGTATGTGTGTGTGTGTGTGGGGGTCCTGGGGTTATGCTAAAATAAGTGGCTGAAAAAATCATATTTAGAAATCCAAATGGTTTGTTTTTCAGTGAGGCATTTGTACCTTTCATTTTCACTACCCTTTGTGACTATTTTTTTCATCTGGTATCTATCTATATATCTGTCTGTCTGTCTACCTATCTATCTATGGCTCTGTCTGTCTGTCTATCGATCTGTCTGTCTGTCCGTCCGTCCCTTCATTCATTCATCCATCCATCCATCCATCCATCCATCCATCCATCCATCCATCCATCCATCCATCTCTCTATCTATCTATCTATCTAGCTATCTGTTGGAATAACCTGATACAAGATTATTACTTGCTGGTTATATTGTTGTTTCCACACCTGAGAAGTGACAATTAGTAAAGAAACATACCCTGGCAGGGTGTGCTTTGTTGCAAGGTTATGGAACACATCTCGGGTGTGCTAACTGCCCAGAGGTGTAGAGGAATAATCAGAATTGATATTAGGGGAGTCGGCCTGCCAGTGCAGTGGTTGGATTTGCACTCGTAATGCCAGCGACCGGGGTTTGGGAATGGACCCAGGGAGCTGGAGGGCTGGCCTGGGGAGAAGGATTAAGCTCCCCTAGGGCTGCTCTCCTTCTCCAGGGGGAGGAATGGAAACACTGCGCGGAGTGTGAGGACTCCTGGCGGAGGCCAGAAGGAATCGCAAGTGCCAGCATTGAATCACGAGAGGCGGGGCAGATGCAGGACATCATTGCACATCCCTGCCCCTGGGGCTTAAAGAAAAAATCCTTGCTTGTGCCTGCCATGCATGATGCCTGCCTCTGGCCCTAATCAGTCTCCTGGCCAGCACCCGATTCTGGTCCCAGAATTGTGGCATTGAGCTCAGGTGCGGCAACCCCACCCCGAGGGGGGAAAGCTGGAGGTGTCAGGGAGCCACAGCCAGTATGGAGGTAAGGGTCCAGGGGTCTGTGACTGGACCGAGAATCCAGTGGCCTCGGGCAGCTTAAAGAAAGAATAAAAACCAAAAAATTGATATTAGGGCAGCATAGTTTAAGCTTTTTAATGAGTAAAGAACAAGATGGAATCATGCTGTTTGTGATGGCAATTGGGAATGAGTGAAATGATCAATGATGAATTAATTGTAATAGAAGTTTCCTTACAGTGTGTGTGTACTGGGGATGCCTTACCACTCTTTTCCTGACAATGGGGCTACTGGGTTATTGCTATCCATTTTCTAATGCTTCACCCTACTTATCAGTGACACGTAACAAATCACAGCAGAGACACACAGATCCATAATGTGACTGCACATGATTGATGCAGGTCTAACATCAATTAATATTATTTTTTTTTACTGTCGTGATGCCATACAGGCTTGCAATGTGAGTCTCACTTCATGCATACTACAGAAGATACCACCTGCTTCAGTGCATTTCATGACATACTTGGTGGCAGGGCAGGCAAAATGCAATACATACTGGGGTGGAGCACTGGCTGCTAGATAACACTGTCAGTGAGAGGCTGAACACATAGCTGTCATTTCATCATGTAAATCTTGGCCAGCAGAATGCATTGTTCCCATTCTAAGTGTGTGTGCGTGTACACACATGCTTGTTCGCAGACTGCACTGCTCTTTTAATACTGACTTCCTGCAGTGCTTGCTGATGAACTGGAAATAACTTATTGGATCTGTACCCATATTTTTGTTGTTCCTGACACCCCTACCTCTCCATTTCATCATCGAGTGAACCCATTTTATAACTAATTAGTCCATCATCATATTTCTTGCCTTGGTGATCATTGGTATCCCTTAGCTGTATTCTTTTATCTAGCCCTGTCCTTCCTTAGATGTGGGCTCCAGAAATGGACACAGTTTTTAAAAGGCAGTCTCACTAGTTTTATATATATATATATATATATATATATAGGTACCATCGCTTTCCTTCTCATGCTAGTAATCCTTCTCCCTATGACCCCAAGCATTCTATTAGCCCTCTCATATAACTTGTTTCACTGAGCAAACAGATTTAGGTTATTGCTGATCACCTCTGCCAGGTCTCTCTTCTCTTCTGTGCTCTCTACTGGTGTCCCATCAATATAGTACACTGCTTCTGAATTTTACCCTCTTATGTGCATCACCTTGCACATTTTGGAATTAATTTTCAACTGTAAAATACAAGAGAACTATCCAGTCTTCTCACATCCTGTCTCATATTGTAAATCCCTTTTTCATTGTTGACCTTCCTGCAGTTTGACTATACCTGCAAACAAGCTTGTCTTTCCCTGGATACCCTCTCTTATGTCATGTGTGTATATATATATATATATATATATATATATATATAGATATATATAGATATATATATATATTTATATATTATAGGGGCGTGGTAGCACCCCCTGTAGTTAGGGTTGAGTCAGGCTGTTTAATGTTAAAGCCCAGATTTTGCACTTTAGTAACTTTGGTATTGTTGGATAAAACAGCACTAAATTTGGCATGCTCAGTCAGGCTGTCAGAGTCTCAAGACATGAAAAATTTTGTGACAACATCTTGTTCAGTTTTTACGCAAGCCAGGCAGATCTGCTCACACAGGTCTCAAAGGGACCTGCGTGAACAAGGATATGATTCCACTATCTTAAAAAGGAAAGGAAATGAATTGCAAAAAAACTGCATTAATGTACCAGTTAGGGTTCAGCTTAAAGCAACAAAAGTAGGGAACTGTGGTGTTAGGGTGTCAAACCCTAACTCCCCAATCCCCTGAGCAGCAAATGGACAAGCCCACACAATCAGCCACAGACAGCCATCTTCAGGTAAGACAAACAACATAGCACTGTTTACAGATGATACAAATGCAGCAGCACTAATATGCTACCTTAGGGAATTTGTGTCTGTGGCATTCACACCACAAGATATACACAATCACTTGTCACTGCAGACAGAAATCCAGGATACTCAAATCACAACAGTGCTTCTGTGTGTAGACGCACAGGCCTCTGCAGCCACAGATATAAATACATGATACCCAAATTAAAAGATTTATTTTGTCTGCGGAAGTGCAGGCCTGTAAGGGGCCAATGCTTCTGTAGGCTCAGTTACTGTACTTATGCACAGTGTAAGACATACACACACTTGATGGGCAGCTGTAAGTATGAGACATATACACTGACCTCTGGCTGCAGAGGTGTGGAAGCCACAAAATCTGTGCTACCAAAACTGCAGCAGTACTACTACTATCTGCAGAAGTGCAGGCCCCTAGGGGGCCACACCTCTCCAGACACAGGTGTAAGACATACACACTGACTTCTGGCTGCAAAAGGGCAGGCCCTTCGGGGGCCTGCCACTATGCAAATGAAAGTACTGTTGTAATGTGAGTGTCATGGTTTCAGCAGTGGATCTAGAAATTGTTCAAGGGGGTAGTAGATTTTCAGATATAAAAGCTGCAACAGTACTTCTGTCTGCAGAAGTGCAGGCCCCTAAGGGGCTTGTACCTCTTTAGCCACAGGTGTAAGACACACATACCAACTTGTGCCTTCAGAAGTGCAAGCCCCTTTGGGACCTGCCACTACACAGATGGAAGCACTGTTGCAGTGTGGGTATCATGGTTTCAGCAGTGGATTTAGAAACTGTTCAAGGTGGTAGCAGGTTTTCAGTCATGCAGCTGTTTATAGAAAATCATGCAACAGTGAATCATGCCATCTGGTGAGGTACCTCACACAGTGTGCATCAGTACATCTTTCTGCAGAGGTGCAGGTCCCATGAGGCCTTCTGTCTACAGACCATGCTGTGCAGCATACACAGGTGAGGAAGAACAAGCACATTTCCCTGTGGGGCATGTTCTTATACAGCAACAGATGGAAATTCATGAAGGTAGCACATAAGTACTACTGCATTTGTGTCATCTGGAAACAGTTGTATGTTGTTTGTCTTAACTGATGATGGCTGTCTGTGGTGGTTGTGTGGGCTTATTCTTTGGCTGCTTGGGGTGGGGAGTTAGGGTCAGAAACCTTAATGCCACATTTCCCTACTTTTATTGCTTTAAACTGAACACCAACTGGTGCATTAACACATTTTTTTTTGCAATTAAAATACATATATACATACATATATAAACATAGATGTGTATATATATATATATATATATATATATATATATATATATATACTGTATGTGTGTATACACAACTCATAAGTTATAGTTCCGTCCCCTCACTCATGGAAATAAACAGTAGAGCATATTTCCAGTCAGGCTTTTGTATATCTCATATACTAGACATGTCACTGCCCACCTGCCCACCCATTGACACTATTTACAACCCACTTCTTCCCACAGCCTATCCCTACCACACATTGGACTCCCTACCCACATACTTCATTATTAAAATAATTTCAACAGTGGCAGTTAAGTTTCAACAGTGACACTTTCTCTTCTTTTTCAGTACCTCACTGTCTTTTCTTGGAGAGTACATGGAGCCACCACTGATCTCCAAGCTGGTCCAGCTCCTCCACACTCTCAGCTCTAATTGGTTTCAAAACTATGGGTCAGTTTTACCACAATCTATAGCCTTACATTAAGAAACAGTTCTATTTTATAAAAAAAAAAAAATGAACCACTGCATCCTACACACAAGTTTTCCTACAACAAGCTCCTTGAAGGAAGTCTTTCTACAATTCGCTCCAGCCAAGGACCACCCACCCCAGACTAACTCAAACTCTGGCCACCTGCTCAGTGCTCTGCAAAACACCCATGCTGCTTTTCTTCTTGAAAATGAAAACAATAAACAAATAAAAGATGAATCTTGGGAACTGTTCACAGAGCAGTCTCTCTTCACAAAAGCCATCATTCTGCCAGAAGCAGTCACTCGCTAATAAGCACTGCCATTTTTCTTAATTATTTTTTGAAAAACTGCTTCACTCCACCAATCAGTGGTGACATTACCACATCAACAATGGTGTCATGCTGTGGCGGCCATAGCAAGGGGCACAGCAACAGTGCTCCTCACAAGGAGAGGAACATTACTTAACAAAGAAAACCAACAAACCCATTACATTTTAATAATAAAACACACTCTTTAACAACAAAAAACCCCACTAAGCCAGCTATTGCATGAGTGGAATTAGTGATGGCTGGCTTTGTGGAATACACAATGTATTTGAATGAGCCTTGAGTGACCTCAGAAACATCACTTGTGGCTCTGCCACTCATGAGGTTACCCAAGGTCACTCTTAGTTCATTCAAATAAATTATGTATTCCACAGTCAGCCGTCATTTATCCCATCTGTCTGTCTGTCTATCTAACTGTCTGTCTATCTGTCTATCTAGCAAATAACTATTTCTCGACAGTATGTAATAAAAAAAGAGATCTTCATCCTGTAATAATCCAATAAAATCATATAAAAGGAAAATTAGTATTAAAAATCACAGACGTCAAATCAAGGCTAGCTAAACTTGACCCAAATAAATCTCTGGGTCCTGATGGTCTACACCCAAGAATATTGAAAGACTTGGCTAAAATATTAGCCCCCCCCCCACTCACATTTTTCAAAAATCCTTGGATAATGGGGAAGTAGTTGATTGCTGGAAATCAGTGACAGTTATACCAATTTTTAAGAAAGGAAATAAGACTGATCCTGCACATTATCATCCCATAAGCCTCACCTCTATCTCCTGTAAAATATTGGAAGGAATATTGAGAGATGAGATAAACCAACATCTAAATCTAAATCACCTTACAGACTACTCCCAACATGGGTTTGTAAAAGGAAGATCTTGCCAGACAAATATGCTGGCATTCTATAATAACGTGATAGACAGAGTAGATGTAGCAACACCTGTGGATGTACTATTTCTTGATTTCTCAAAAGCTTTTGATAAGCTCCCCCATCCAGAGCTCATACAGCAAATGAGCAAGCAAACTATCCATCCAACTATTATAAAATGGGTTCAAGAATGGTTAACAAATAGAAACCAACGTGTTTGTATTAGAGGAGAGTTTTCTGAACAGTCAGAAGTGACTAGTGGAGTTCCCCAGGGTTCGGTACTGGGCCCCTGTCTATTCAATTTATATGTATCATCACTTCAAATAAACCATAGTACTGTCTGGCTACAAAAATTCACGGATGATTGTAGAATAGGTGCAGAAATAAATACTGGCCAAAATGCATCAGATTTACAAGCAACTATAGAGAACATTGAGATATGGATAAAGCACTTTTATCTATCACTAAATTATGATAAATGCTTTATTATGCATTTGGAAAACAGTAACCCTAGAATATCTTATAATTTGGGAAATACTTCCTTGAAAACAATCAAGGAGGAAAGGGATTTAGTCATTATTGTATCTAGTGATATGTCCTTCACACCACATTGCCAAAAAATAGCTCAAAAAGGAAACAGAATACTAAATTGTATCCTTAGACATATCACCTCAATAAGTAGGGCTGTCACATTACCACTGTACACATCCCTGGTAAGACCAGTTTTGGAATACGGTGCACAGGTTTGGACACCTTACAAAAAACAGGATATAGTACTGCTGGAGAGAACACAAAAGAGAGCCACCAGGGCACTTTATGATGTGGCTGGTAAAAATGATCAGACCCGACTGTTTGAGTTAAATATGTACTCCCTGGAGGACAGAAAAAAGAGGGGTGATATGTGTTTGGTACACAAGGCATGGAACAGTGAGGATCTTTGGAATATTACAGGTCTTGAAATGAACACAAGTACCTATAATGCTAGGTCCCACCCCATGCAACTAACAGCACCATATAAAAGGAAAGTATGCAGTACATGGTGGTTTAACCAAAGGGTTGTGCATGACTGGAATAGGCTACCCTTAGAAGTCATGGCTAGTCCAGCAACCACAACATTCAAATTGAGATGGGATGCACATACAAAAAAATTATAGTTTAAAAATTAGATGGCAAGCATGTAGGATGGAAATCCATTAGCTCTGTATCCTTTCTATGATTCCTTTGATATCTATCTATCTATCTATCTACCTATCTATCTATCAAATTATGTATCTATAGTCATTGTAAAAACTGTGTTAATGCACCAGTTAAGATCCTGCTAAAAACAACAAAAGTAGAGAAATATGATTTTAGGGTTTCAAACCTTAGCTCCCTCCTCCTCAAGCAGGAAAAGGACAGACCCACACAACCAACCACAGACAGCCAACATCAGTTAAGACAAACAACATACAGCTCTTTCCAGATGACACAGTACAGTAGAACTTCCATTGTATTACACCTGTGACTGCAGGAGCACAGTCCTGTCAAGTTGGTGTATGTCTTACAGAGTGCATGAGTACATGAGGCTACAGAAATATTGGTCCTTTAGAGGTGTGCACTTCTGCAGACAAAAGAAGTCTTGTCAATTTGAGTATCCTGGATTTATCTCTGTAGCTGCAGGAAACTGTGCTTCTGCACACAGAAGCACTGTTGTGATTTGAGAGTCACAGATTTCTGTCTGCAGCAAGAAGTGAGTGTATATGTCTTGCACTGTTCATGCAGCAGATGGAAATCAACAAAGGTAGCACATTAGTGTTACTGCATTTGTGTCATCTGGAAACAGTTGTATGTTATTTGTATTACCTGGTGATGGCTGTATATGATTGATCATGTGGGCTTGTCCTTTTGCTGCTGGGGGGTAATTTAGGGCTGGGAAACCTAATGCCACATTTCCCTTACTTTTGCAGTTTTAAACAGAATTTTAACTAGTGCATTAATTTCTTTCTTTTGACATAGTGGAATAGCATTCTCATTCATGCAGTTCCCTTTAGGACCTACATGAATACATCTGTCTGGCCGTGGAAGTGCATGACCCTTGAGTGTCTATAAATGCATACATGCAGTGTCCTTTGGGCCCTATGCCAACTGTGGAGTCCATCTGGCTGCAGAAATTCAGGGGCCTCTGGGCCCTGTATTTCCATGCAGCTACAGATGGAGACACCCAGGGCCCTCTGGACCATGCGCCAACTGAGGAGTCCTTGTGGGTGTGGAAGCACAGGGCCTTTTGGGCTTGCACTTTCACATTGCTACGGATACAGATGCACATGAGTCTGTCTAGATATGGAAAGGGCCCTGCGCTTCTGTTTGGGTAAAGATGCACCTTTTTGACCATATTTCAAGTATGTTTCAACAATGGTTCATGATATAGGGTCATGAGAAACACGTGTTAATTTGGCTTTGAAATATTCAAAAATGACACACTTATGAGCAAAAATCTTGATTCTTTCAGTATAAAGAAATTCTTCTTTCATGAGCTCATATTTCTGTTTTGTGAGTCAGCAGTCTTGTTTTGTGAGGGTCGCAAAAGAAGATTGTTGGCTCATGAAACAAGATTCTGTTGGCTCATGAAACAAGATTCTGAAAAACAACTAAGTACAAAATCTTGTTTCATGAGCCCACCTTCTTGTTTCTCATAAAATAAGATGTCTTTTCATGAAAGAAAATTCTGAAAAAAGTTTAAAATATTGTTTCATAATCCCACCTTCTAGTTTTTTAAGATTTTTTTGAGCTCACAAAACAAGATGTCTGTTCACAAAACAAGATTCTGAAAAAAAGTCCAAAATCTTGATTTGTGAACTGCAATTCTTGTTTCTTAAGATCCTATTCCTGTTTGGTAAGCCTCACTAAATAAGAAAATCAATTCATGAAACAATCCTTGCTAAGGATTTTAGGGATGTCTGAAAAATACATTTCAGGGTCTTTTATTTTAAAACGAAGTCCAGAATTGAGCTAAACACGTTCAGTTTAGCAAGATTTATTTGTTTGTGTCTCTCCAAGGAATCATTGCTATGGGTTTACAACAATTTTTTTTAGAAATAAACAGAAGCAAGATGGCCACCATACAAAACAAGATTCTTTTCTCACAAAACAGGAATTCCACTTCTCAAAACAAGAATCTTCTTTTTTTTTGAAACACAGTTCTAGGATTTACAAAGAGAATTCAAAGTTTGTGCAAAAGTTTGTGTTGCACTTCCTGGCTGGGCTGGTGGGCAATGGAGTTATTCACAGTTGGATTGCGTGGTGCACTATCCAACTGTGAATAGGGGCCAGTGGGGGCAGCGCTAACCCAGGAAAGCAGTGTGATGCCCATTAGTGCTGCCCCAAAGCCAGCTAGGACAATGGCCTCACAGCCAATAGTGTTCAGGGGCTAATGTGCTAGTCACTGAGTGAGCCAAGCAAAAGAGCCCATTGAATGCAAGGTGCTAGTGGCTATTAACATGCCCATTAAGGGCTCTTTTGCATGCCATTAGTATGGCAGTGCTTGGCCTTCCCACCAGCCCAAGCCCCACATAGCTGCATTCCCCCATAGTCTAGTGGTGCCCTCCCCACCACAATCACTGGCATGATGGTAAAAAAATATTCCATTTCATAGTGTATGGTTCCTTCCAGATACCTGATCTCATGATTACCCACACAGTAATAATAAATATATATTTTAGATAGTGTAGGGTCCCACCCCGATCCCTGATCTCATGATTACCTACCCGGTAATAATAAAGATATTTTTCCATAGTGTTGGGTCCAACCCCAGTCCCCGATCCCCCACCCGTTAATAAAAAAAATGATTTTCCATAGGGTAGTGGTCCCACCCCAGTCCCCAATCCCCTAATCTCCCACCCATTAATAAAAGAAATGACTTTCCCTAGTATACTGGTCCCACCCCAGTCCCCAATCCCCTGATCTCCCACCCATTAATAAATAAAATGATTTCCACAGTGTAGGGTCCCACCCCATTGCTCGATCATCCACCCAATATGAAAGTTAATATCTTTCCATAGCATAGTGGTCCCTCCCCCCTCCCCTATCACTGATCCCATAATAAAGTAAATGTTTCCATAGTGTAGGGTCCCAACCCTTTGCCTGATCTCCCACCCGATATGAAAAACAATATCTTTCCATAGTGTAGTGGTCCCTCCCTGTCACCGATCACTGTCCCCAAATAAACATATGGCCAGTCCCTGGTAGTCTACTGGTCCTCAACCCCCCACCACTCTGGTAATCACATACCACCCTGTTCCCCCACCCTAGCATATCCAATGGCTGGCGAGCAGCACAGCCCTCCTCACACCTCCTCGGCTATCCACCAACTGAACTGTCAATGACAGCTTACAGTATACACTACAAGCCCATTAGTTGACACAACCAATGGGCTTGTAGTGCATACTGTAAGCTGTCATTAACAGTACAGTCAGCGAGCAGCCATGGAGATGTGAGAAGGGCTGTTCTGTTTGCCAACCAATGGCCGTGCTGGGGTGGGTGAGTGGGGTGATATATGATTACCAGAGTGTGTGGGGGGTTCAGGGGACAACTATACCACCAGGGAATAGTCATATGTTTACGTTTTTATGGAAACATATTGTTTTTCATATCAGGTGGGAGATCAGGGTATCAGGGACCAGGGTGGGACCACTACACTTTGGAAATTTTTTTTATTTTTACCAGGTGGGAGATCAAGAGATCAGAGACTGGGGTGAGATCATACAGTATGGGAAAAATATCTTTATTATTACTGGGTGAGAAATCATGAGATCGGGGACCGGAGTGGGACCACTACACTATGGGACAGTAATTTACTCTATGGTGTGGGCGATCGGGGACCAGGGAGAGGGAGGGCTGCAGTACCTCCGCCAACCACTAGAGATGCATGGATTGCTGGCATGTTTTTTTTTGGTGGTATTTTGCTCCACGCAAGGACCTTCACAAAGGCCCTTATGTGGAGCAAAATATTAGTGAATTGGATTGCAGGGATATGCAGGTCCCTTCCCCCTCATTTGCATTGCAGCCCCCCTCACTACTTTGCCCAGGTGCAAACCCAGTTTCCATGGGCAAACTGGGCTTTGGGAATATCAGCTATTTACAAACCCCAGTTTGCCCTGGGCAAACTGGGTTTGTGCCAGGGCCAAGCTTTGTGACTCCTTCCCCAGATTTATTGAGCCACTTTAAAATGCAATATAGGAGAATAGTGGTACAAAGCAGTTAATAAACTAGAACTGAAAATGAGCAAAAATAAAAACAGTCTGCTGCCTAACATGAGTATCTGGATAAAGAAGAGTCTGTAATAAACAAGAATCTTCTTTTGTGAGCAGGAACTCTTGTTTCTTATCAAACATCTATCTTAAAGACCCCATTCATCATGCTCAGAACTGAAATTTCAAATCTTATAACTAGGGAACAGATTAATATTTTTTAACAAACCAATGAAAGGCACCATTCCAGGGCAAGCCATTTCTACCCTAAAAATTTCAGAACAAAATTCCAGACAGTCTTGTCTGTAGATAAGAGCAAAAAAAAAAAATATCAACCATCCACTCCAGATTTTCCCCCTTTTAGAACTATCCAGATCTGCCACATTTTGTGCAATTCCATTGAATTAAGAAGCTGTAAAGTTTAACATTAAACACCCTACTACACCCTACTCAACCCTAACTATTGGGGCACTACTGCACTCCTATAATACATAGCTATATAGTGCATTTCACTTGTATACACATCAGATACATGATTGTTTCAGTTACATCTCTCACTGTGCCAAGTTCATTTCTAAATTCTGGGTTGGGACTCTTCCTTCTTACCTCTCCTCCTTCCTCTCTGCTCCACCTCCCTCCTCCCACCCTCTCAGATCTACTGATGCATGCACTCTAGCTATTCCTCATCGCTCTACCTCCATAGGACAGGAATAGTTCTCCTATCGCTTTCCAAAGCTTTAGAACTCACTGCCACCTCCTATCAGACTTTCCTCATCCCCATCTTCAATTTCCTTAGCCCTTCACAATTTCTGTTCCCCTAACTGCACTTGTTCTTAGCCTCCTCTTTAACAATCCCCACCCTGGCGCATTATCCTTTAGCCATACTCTACTTCTGTTCTCCTAACTGTACTTGTTCTTGGCCCCCTTCACAACCCTCCTAATCCCTTGCGCACTATTTCCTACTCCTCTATCCCTGACTTACTTCCTGTCTCTTAACTGAACCCTTCCTCTGATTACTTCCTCACATGCTACCTCCTATTATAACCCCTCCTCCTACCCCTACCACAACCTATTGTGCCATTTCAACACTCTACTACCATCCACAAGCTACTGTGCTATTTCAACACTCTGCTGCTGTCCTTCTCCCCCAAAACCCCTTCTTCTCCCCTACTGATGCTCTCCCCTTTTTCCATTCCTAGTTTGTCCCTATTTTCTCCAACCTCTATATTCCTTATCCCTCTTCTCCCCTCTGGTCACCCGCCACACTCCACTTCTCCTGCCTGCCCCCCCTTCTCTCCTCTCCTTTTCTGCCTGGTCCTGTCCCCCTCACAGGGTTCTCTGTCATCCTAAAGGAGTATAGATCTTGGCTCCCTCTCTTCTACCCCTCTTCCTTTCCCCCCACTTTCTAATTCTGACCCCCTGGCAGGGTTCTCTGCATCCCAAAGGGGTTTAGATTTTCTCTCTCTCTTTCCCCCTCTCCCTTCCCCCCACTTTCAAATCCATTGCCTGCCCACCTCCCTTCTTCCTTATCCCCTTCCTTCCCTCCCTCCTGTTAACCTGCCCCTCTCTTCTCTACCAGCCTGCTCCATTTCTCTCCCCCCTCCTCTTCTGCCTGGTCCTAACCCCCTTGCAGGGTTCTCAGTAGCCTGGATGGGTATAGATCTTGGCTGTCCCTCTCTCTCTCTCTCTCTTTCTCCCTCTTATATCCCCCACTCTCTACCCTTCACCTGTCCACTTCCCCACTTGCCTTATAACTGCCCTTCCTTGGGTGTATAATAGCACTTTGAATCCTGTGCTCAGCCTACTACTTCTAGCACTTCAAATGTGTTATCCATCCTCTAACGTTTACTCTACTGGATCACCTGCTCTTGGTTTGTTGCAATGTATGCTATATCTGAATATGGTTTTGTTTACCCTGGCCAGTTGGTCTGGATTATTTCTGCTCTGCACTTGTATTACACTGTTTTGTTTGAGAAATTGTACTCATATTCCAATGTGTTTGCTTGTTCTGCCAACTCTTGTCCCCCCCAGGACGCTTCTGGAAATGAGCTGTTTACAGCTCATGTTGTCTTTCCTGGTGAAACATTTTCCAAATAAATAATAAATATGCACAAAAATGGTATGTTCTCATTCTCAATCCTATGTATTTAATGATAACAAATTTGCTTGTATCTATACCAAGCTTTGGTTGTATGCACACTTTTTTCTCCAGACAGGGGCTCCACAGACATTAATACTCTCAATCACACTGGTTAAACAGGTGCTAACTTTTCTGCCAGTGGTTAAATACATGTACATTTTGTTCAGTTTCAACCTGTGTGTTTGTCAGAGCAAACAACCATGGAGAAAACAAATAGCTTAAATGACTCAGAGTATGCAACATTAGATAAACTGATATGTTTACGTTAAGCTTCATACATTGAGTAAGGGTAAAAGTGAGCAGTAAGTGAGAAAGTGTGTTTTACTAAGTGGCTCCACTGATTTCAGTACAGTCTGAGTTGTATGCCATTTTGGATGTATGCACAAATATGGGATATCCCAAATATGTGCATACCACAGGAACTGACTATAAATATATTGGCTCCTGACAAATAAGCTCGTGCTGAACTTAAAGAAAACTCAACTCATGCTCTTCGGCTCCTCTGCTAAACTCCAACAGTGTCCTGTCCCACTCAATGTTTTAAGTCTGATGGTGTCCCAGTTGGCACTACATGCTCCTCTAGATACCTGGGAGTTACTCTTGACCCCCAGGTAGACCTGTCTCGACACATTCAAAATGTCTGCAGCACAACAAATATCAAGCTTGGACTTGCATACCAGGATCATGGGTCCCTTACTGCGGCAGAATGGCTTGCCCTTGCTAAAGGTTTATTCCTTTCATCTCTCAGCTATCGGCTGACAACCTTTACCCTCGCCACAAAAGCTAGCCTTGCTAAATGGGATGTGGGCTATAATAATATTTGCTGCTTTGCCCTTGCCATCCCTCGACTTACCCATCAATGTGATTTATACCATAAACTGCACTGGTCCCCAGGTAATTATCACTCATTTGTTTTGGGCCACTTCACAGACAAAATTGTCCACAATGCCACCCCACTTGCCCTGTCCAAACTCCTTTGGCTGGCTCTACTATCATACCGGCTAAGGTCAGCTGACTTGTAACCCCTCCTTCTCCCAAAAACTCATACACTGTCAGGTGATCGTACCTTTGCCATTTGTGCCCCTAGATTCTGGAATATCCTGCCTGCAACCATCAGATGTAACCCCACCCATCCCATCTTTAAGAGCTCCCTCTGGTTGCACCTGAAGTCTACCTCAGCCTGTAACTTTTTCAGTGCTGCTTGAAATCCTCTACCCCTGCTTGGACCCTGGTGTGCATCCCCTATTTGTATGTATGTATGTATGTATATATATATATATATATACAGTATAGATGGGATACATTATGGGCACAAGTGTAACATGGAAAATATTTTCACTCCTGCAGAGTGAGCCTGGATATTTCATGAGTGCTGAAGGCACAAGTGGAATATACAGTGCTCGTGAGGCAGGAGTGAAAATATTTTTCATATCCCACGATCTGCACATCATGGGTCCTATTGATTGGGCACACTGGGGTGGGCTCCGAGTGTGCCACATAAGTTTTATATATATATATAGGGGATACATGATGGGCATGAGTGGAATATGGAAAATATTTTCACTCCTGCAGCGTGAGCCTGGATGTTTCACGAATGCCAGAGGCACGCAGTGGAATACACAGTGCCGCAGAGCAGGAGGAAACATTTTCATATTCCACAATGTACATTATGTGTCCTATTTATTCATCGGGGCCCTGTTAAAATGTACAATTTGCATGGGTTTAGCACGGCTTTGCACGGGTTTAGCATGGGTTTCGGGGGTGTAATAAACAGCATTTATTTTAACTCTGCTGACGTCATCAGGATTTATTTTACTGCAGTGGAAATAACATGGTTTATTTCACTGGAATATGTCTCACCCCCATTGTATAAAAATATATATATAGACATATATATATATAGACATATATATATATATATATATTTTTTTTGCAAAAAAATGTGTTAATGCATCAGTTAGGGTGGATATCACAGTGACAAAAGGAGGGAAATGAGGTATTAGGGTTTCCAACCCTAACGTTCCACCTTCAGGGTTCTCACCCCTACCACCCCACTCCATCCCCCCACCCTCCAGACACCAACAGGCGTCAAGTTGTGCCATGGTGTCATAGGGCCCAACTCTCACCCCATTCACATGTAAACATGCTTACATGCTACAGTATAGGACAATGGGGTGAGAGTTGAACCTGTAACCCATGGCCCACCTAATTCCTGTTGGTATCTGGAGAGAGAGGTGAGATGAAGGAAATGATAGGGTGGAAACTCAGGGGTGAGTTGTTAGGATTGGAAATTCTAATGCCCTCATTTCCTGCTTTTGTCACTGTGTATCTACCTAATTGTTGCATTAACAAAGTTTTTTTGCAAAGAATTTATTTTCTTTCTCAGATAGTATAATTGTATTCTCATTTTACTGTGGGAGTGCAGGGTCCTATGGACCCTGCACTCCCATCCCTCCATTTAGATAGCACAACAGTATCCATATGTCATGGTGTGAGCTAGGGTTCTTTGGACCCTGTACTCACATCCATCCATTAAGATAGTACAACAGTGAGATAAAAGGGGAAACACTGGCAAAGTTACAAGCATGCATAGAAACTGCGCAATGCACGCTTGCAGCATGCTAACTTTTTTTGAATTTTTTTCACCAGCTATTCAGGATCAGCATTATGGGCCCTCCCCTCATGAACAGTGCAACTGTGATTTTGATAATCCATCAAAAAAGCTGGTTTTTCACAGTGACCATGCCATTCCCCTCTAAAAGCCATGATGATCCACCGTGATAAAGCCTGGAAAAAGTTTAAGAGTTCTACACTCCATGCTGACCTTGAGACCTACAGAACTCTTAGAAACCAATGTAAGCATGCTGTCAAACTAGCAAAAAGGGCTTATGTCAATCATCTCCAGAAAACTAACCTAGGCAACCCAAGGTTATTCTGGCCGCACATCAATAAGCTGATAAAGGGAAACAGAAAGGCTGCCAAAGGCCCCATAGTGGCTAATGGGCAGTTATTGAATGATGGAACCCTCATTGCTGAGGCCCTTAATAACCATTTCACAAACCTTGATGTTTATAAGGCTGGGCTCCCAGTGTCCAAAAAGGAGTCCCACATTCTGGATCCTCCTAACCTAGACTGCCCACTTTTTCATCTGAGGCTAGCTAAGGTTAAGGAAGTCTTCACTCTTCTAAAGTCCTTGAAAACAAGAGGGTCAGGTGGCCTGATGGTATCCAAGCTAGACTACTCAAGGACGGTGCCCCAGCACTCATAAGGCCTCTTACCTAGCTCATAAATAGGTCCCTTCTAGAAGGGACTGTCCCAGAGCTGTGGAAACAGGCCCATGTTGTCCCTATTCACAAGGGTGGGCCCATGGAACCAATCGGCAACTACAGGCCAATCTCCCTGCTCTGTACCCTTGCAAAAATTCAGGAGAAACTGGTGTACACCCAACTCCGTGAATACCTAGAGGCACACCTGTTTCTCTCCCCGGCTCAACATGGTTTCAGGGCTAAGCATGGGACTGATACCGCCCTAACTAAGTTCTTAGCAGATGTGCTTAGGGAACTTGACTCAGGGTCCAATACAGGAGAGGTCTTCATCGACCTTTCCAAGGCCTTTGACTTGGTCGACCACTGACTCTTACTTCAAAATTTGTGTAACATAGGTCTAGACACTCATGCCCTTGGATGGTGCGAAAGCTACCTTACTGGTTACTCTCAGAGGGTCAAGTGGAAGAACAAAATCTCTGATCTACTGCCCCTTAAGGAGGGGGTACCTCAAGGGTCCATTCTCGGTGCCCTCCTGTTCTCCTTGTTTATAAATGATCTGCACAACCACTATGGGAACAGTAATGTCATCCAGTATGCTGATGACGCCGTGATTTACAGATCTGTTGTGAACCTGGATGACCTGGGTCCATCCCTCCAAGAGGACTTTCTCACTATGGAGGATTGGCTTATTAAGAATAAAATGGTCCTTAATACTACCAAAACCAAGGCCATGTTGTTTGGACCAAGATCTCTTGGTCAAAACAGAGCTCAGCTCCTACAACTCACTTCAAGGGAGGGTAACAAACTCAAAGTGGTTGCCTCCACAAAATACCTCAGCCTTACTCTGGACCAAGGTTTCACCCTAAAGCAACATGTTGACCAAGTCACCAAAATTATCCATGGTAAACTTGGTACACTTTGTCGTCTTAAGGATCAGCTGATCCCTGAAGCCAGGACTGCCATTGCCTCTTGCTTCTTACTCCCAACACTCACCTATGCTGCCCCGATACTTCAGGGAGTGGCCAAGCTGGAGTTCAGTAAGTTACAGATTTTGTACAACAAGGTGGTCTGCTTTGCCATGCAGTCCCACTCTAGGAACCATCATTGTGACTCACTTGCATGACTCAGCTGGCCATCATTCGAATCCCATCTCAGGTACCCAGTGCTCTGCCTAGCACATAAGCTAATTAGCTCAACACCTCCCCCTAGCCTCACAGGGCTCATAACTGTCAAGCGAAATCCTCAAAATCTACATACCTCTGGCCAAACCCTCCTCGAAGTCCCTAAGGTAAGGACCAAGGCAGGGGACATGTCCTTTGCCCACACTGCCCCTTCCCTATGGAACAACTTTCCTTCAGAGGTTCAAGAAGCTACATCACCAGTGTGCTTCTGTACAAGACTCAAAGCACATATGCTTGCCACGAGTCAATGCCAATGCTACATCACCTGACACTTCCACACTACCCGCCGGCTTGAGCACTTACATCACTACCACCTGAGCCAGCAGTATTTTCTGTCCTCCCAAGGTATTCTACTTGGGTAATTGTGACCCAGTTAAGGCTCTGGCCCTACTGTATATTTTTCACTTCAATAATTCGATGTAACCTGCTATGTAATACTGTATATCACTGCTACATTTATATGTTAACATGTCCCATGCCATATGCTATATCTGTACTAACTGTATCATTCTAGTCCTGTAACTCCTGGGTCGCCCCTGAAAAAGGGACCTCTGGGGCCCAGTGTGCCTACCTGGTCATCAAAATTCAATAAATAAATAAATAATTCTGTGCCACAGGTGCAAAATCACATTCTGGACAGGATGTGCAAAATTAAAGCTGTTCTGTTCATAAGGTGGTGTAAAAAATGGCAATGTTGAAAATCTGGAGTGAAAATATTTTAAAAATTGGTGAAGTTACAAGCGTGTGTAGAAACTGTGCAACACATACTCATAAAAAAGTTACTTTTTGGGGATTTGTTTACCAGAATTGCAACATGGGCTTTTTGGGACTCCACATCATGAACAGCGGCACTGTCATTTCGTGAATCAGTCCCAAAAGGTGATTCCGCACAGAGGCCACAAAATCACCTTTTGGGACTGAGAAATGAAATGACAGTGTCAGTGTTCATCAGGTGGGGCTACAAGAACCTCAAGTTAAAAATTTGGTGCAAAAATCCCTAAAATTGACTGAGATATTAACATAAATTGACCCCCCATTGAGTCTATATATATATATATATATATATATATATATATATAATCTTACCTTGATTTCTCAGATCGCACTTTGGCTTTGAAGAGTGCAGACATGTCCTGGTCCAAAGAAGATCACTGATTCCGACCTCTGGAGGGTAAGTATGGATGAGGGAGGTGGGTGCACAGAGGGAGGGAGGGAGGGTGGTGATTGGGGAGTGGGGAGATGATGAGGGATGGTTTTAATACGCTTATGGATGTTTTTCTTTTTTCACAGCTTAATATAAAAAAAAAATGATAATTGGGCACACTCGGGTGGACTCCCAGTGTGCCACCAAAGTTGAGGGGGGGGGATCATGATGCCAACAGGGAGATTGGGCACCCCATCAGTAATACTTTGAAATAGGATCCTGCATCTAAATTTGCACAAATTTTGATGCAGGATTCAGACAACAAGGGATGGTTTTCTTTTTTCACAGGTTAAATAAAAAAAAAAATTGGGCACACTGGGGTGGGCTCCAAGTGTGCCACATAAGTTTTGTGGGGGGATCATCATGCTGACATTGGGATTGGGCACTCCATTGGCAGTAGAGCAGAGCTTAGAGTCATTCGACACTGAGAGTGGGCATTTTGATGTTGGAAGGTTTACGTAATTAAAAAAAATATATCGGCACACTGGAGTGGGTTCCCAGTGTGCCACAATATGGGGGGGGATACAGATTGACACAGGATTGGGCTCCTGATGTTGAAAAGGAGCAGACCAGATTGATGCAGGATCCTGCGTCAAAATGTGCACAAATTTCATTGCAGGATCCTGCATTAAAGCACTGTAATGTGCCGCACAATGATTTTGTATCAGAAAGCATGTACAGCACATTACAGTACTTCGATGCAGGATCCTGCATCGAAATTTGTGCACACATAGATGAAGGATTCTGCATCGAAGAAAAGACATCGGGGACAGTTTTCTTTTCTACAGGCTTTCCTTTATTTCTTGGATCTCACTGTGGCTTTGAAGAAGGCAGACGTGTCCCAGTTCAGAGAAGATCACAGATCCTGGCCTCCATGAGGTCAGTGCACAGAGGGAGGTGGGGATGGGGGACGGGGATGGGAGATGACGATGGACTGTTTTCTTCAATACAGGTAAAATAAGACAGACTTTGAGGGACAGTTTTCTTTGTATACAGGAGAAGGCATTAAAAAAACAATTTGGGTACACTTGGGTGGGCTCCCAGAGTGCCACTTGAGTTGAGGAGGCATACATGATGCTGACAGGGGAATTGGGCACCCCTGTTGTCAATGAAAGATGGTGGAAAGGAGCCATCTAACACCAGGAGTGGGCATCCCAGGGGGTACAAGAACCCCATGTTAAAAATTTGGTGCAAAAATCCCTAAAATTGACTGAGATATTAACATAAATTGACCCCCCATTGAGTCCCTATATATGGCTTACCTTGATTTCTCAGATCGCAGTTTGGCTTTGAAGAATGCAGACATGTCCTGGTCCAAAGAAGATCACTGATCCCGACCTATGGAGGGTAAGTATGGATGAGGGAGGTGGGTGCACAGAGGGAGGGTGGTGATTGGGGAGTGGGGAGATGATGAGGGATGGTTTTAATACGTTGCGGGATGTTTTTCTTTTTTCACAGCTTAATATAAAAAAAATGATAATTGGGCACACTGGGGTGGACTCCCAGTGTGCCACCAAAGTTGAGGGGGGGATCATGATGCCAACAGAGAGATTGGGCACCCCATCAGTAATACTTTGAAATAGGATCCTGCATCTAAATTTGCACAAATTTTGATGCAGGATTCAGACAACAAGGGACGGTTTTCTTTTTTCACAGGTTAAATAAAAAAAAAAATTGGGCACACTGGGGTGGGCTCCAAGTGTGTCACATAAGTTTTGTGGGGGGATCATCATGCTGACATTGGGATTGGGCACTCCCATTGGCAGTAAGAGTGGGCTTGGAGGGAGTCATTCAACACTGAGAGTGGGCATTTCGATGTTGGAAAGGTTTACGTAATTAAAAAAAATATAATGACACACTGGAGTGGGTTCCCAGTGTGCCACAATATGGGGGGGGATACAGATTGACACAGGATTGGGCTCCTGATGTTGAAAAGGAGCAGACTAGATTGATGCAGGATCCTGCGTCAAAATGTGCACAAATTTCATTGCAGGATCCTGCATTAAAGCACTGTAATGTGCCGCACAATGATTTTGTATCAGAAAGCATGTACAGCACATTACAGTACTTCGATGCAGGATCCTGCATTGAAATTTGCGCACACATCAATGAAGGATTCTGCATTGAGGAAAAGACATCGGGGACAGTTTTCTTTTCTACAGGCTTTCCTTTATTCCTCGGATCTCACTGTGGCTTTGAAGAAGGCAGACGTGTCCCAGTTCAGAGAAGATCACAGATCCCGGTCTCCATGAGGTCAGTGCACAGAGGAGGGTGGGGATGGGGAGGTGGATGGGGAGATGACGATGGACTGTTTTCTTCAATACAGGTAAAAAAAACAGACTTTGAGGGACAGTTTTCTTTGTATACAGGAGAAGGCATTAAAAAAACAATTTGGGTACACTCGGGTGGGCTCCCAGAGTGCCACTTGAGTTGAGGGGGCATACATGATGCTGACAGGGGAATTGGGCACCCCTGTTGGCAATGAAAGATGGTGGAAAGGAGACATCTAACACCAGAAGTGGGCATCCCAGTGTCGGAAATGAAAAAATTAAGTTATCTGGGCACACTGGTGTGGGCTCACAGTGTGCCAGAATAGTAGTAATGTGCACATCTTGTAGAAAAGGCTTCGAGCACATACAACTCATAAGAGAAACACGTAGTATAAAAAGCTTTATTTTACAAAACTCCTAACATGTTTCGGACTGCTCCCCCAGTCCTTTATCAAAGGAAATAAAAAAACAAGTGTCAGAGAACACCATATATAACACACAATTGATTCAGGTGTATTCCATCAGAACAATGAATACTTAGCTAAACCATCAAACTAATTGTAATCCTCCAGAGAGACCTTTCATTCAATTAAATATTTTAAACATCTTCATGTCTAATACAATAAAACAAAAGTGCATATAACAATGTAGTCTTATACTACTTCTTCCAGAACTAAATTGTGAAAATGCAAAGATACAAAAACTAAAACTCAAAACTAAAAAGGGACACTAAACAAAGGGGGAGTTTAACAAGATAGTCAGACCATATGGTTCATGCTGATCAGATATGACCAAAATTAACTCGATCCTTCAAATATGGATAAAGCTCTAAGGGCCATTTAGCCCTGGACTTTTGTTAGCTTTTAAGGTTAAAATCCAATAATTTTTCTCTTAGTACTAGATTATTATAATCTCCACCTCTCGGTTCCTATTTACCTTATCAATTGCCATAAACTTAAAGGAATGTTGTTCAGGTTCTCTAGTATTAACAACATGTGCTGCAGTAGCATAAGTCATGTCCCCCCTCTGAATGGCTCTCATATGTTCTCCTACTCTGATTTTAAAACTCCTGATCATTTTCCCCACATAAAAAGCCTCACAGTTACATATTGCCAAATAAATAACTCCCACTGTGTCACAGTTCGTGAATTGTCGAATTTCAAAACTTCTATCACTGTTGTGACTCGAAAAAATATTACCCTGTAACATATGGCTGCAATAGATACATCGTTTGCATTTAAAATGACCCTTCCTTTTATCTAACCATGTGCTTTTAGACTTATTTTCATAATGACTTCTCGTAAGTAAGTCTCCTATAGTGGGAACTTTCTTAAAACACATTCTGACGGGTTGTTCTATCACTCCTTGTAAACCTGATTCAGCTCCCAATATATGCCAATGCCTATTTATGATATTTTCAAGTTCTTTCGCTTTTACTGAATATCTTGTAACGAAATTAAAACGGCAATCTTCATGCTGTATTTTGCACTTATTTCTCAAAAGATCAGCCCTGTCAGTGTTTTTGGCTGTGTTGTAAGCTTCCCTAATATAGTTCTTACCATAGCCCCTCTGTGTCAGTCTATTTGTTAATTCTTTTGCCCCCTCCTCAAAATCTTCCACTTCTGTACAGTTTCGTTTTGTTCTTAAAAACTGACTGATTGGTATATTTTTGATAGTGTGCCTGGGATGACAACTGTTAGCCCGTAATATAGTATTGCCATCAACTTCCTTTCGGAATAAAGTAGTTTTTATCTTATTATTTTCTTTACGTTCAATCTTTAAGTCTAAAAAAGTAATTTGTTCCTTGGAGTAACTAACTGTGAACTTCAGAAAAGGATTTGTTCTATGTAAAAAGTCTACAAACGATTTTAACTCATTTTCATCCCCCTTACATATCAAAAAAATATCATCAATAAAACGTTTCCAAACCATCACAAAATTATGAAAAATATTGACATTATGATTAAAAATAAAATCCTCTTCCCACTTTCCCACAAATAAATTCGTAATCGATGGTGCACAGTGGCTCCATAGCTGTTCCCTTATCTGTAGAAACAGCTCTCCATCAAATACAAATACATTACATTTTAAAATGCATTCTAAGAATTTTAATAAAACATCAGAACCACTAATATTCGCTTTATTTAAAAAGCAAGCTATTGCATCTAGTGCTTCTTCATGTGGAACATTGGTATACAGTGATCCAATATCCATTGTGACTAAAATTCCTTCTTCTGGTAATGTCACGTCTTTCAAGAAATTAAGGACTTCTTTTGTATCTTTGATGTAGGATGGCAAGTTCCACACCAAAGGTTTCAAAAAAGAATCCACATATCTTGACAAAAGTTCTGTTAGTGAACCTATACCACTCACTATTGGACGACCAGGTGGATTAACTAAAGTTTTATGGACTTTCGGAAGAATGTAAAAAGTGGCTCTGGTGGGATTAGAAACTGTAAGGTAATTTTTCACGTCTTGGGTAATTACTCCACTAGACAAGGCATCTTCAATAATCTCATCAATTCCATATTTGAACTCATATGTTGGATCTTCTTTTAGTCTAATATAGTACTGGGTGTTATAAATCTGTCTTTGCACTTCCAAAATGTAATTTTCTATCCATTAGGACCACCGCCCACCTTTGTCTGCTTGTTTTATCACTATATCTGTATCCTTCTCTAAAGTATCTATAGCTTCTTTTTCACTGCTACTTAAGTTCTGATAAGAAAAATTATTCACTGGAATGCTTAATGTTTCAATGTCTCTCTCAACCAACTCTTTAAAAATAGTTACTGCTGCACATGGGGGGGGGGCACCAGACCGATGTTTTTTTAAAAATGTTTGTATACTTCACTGAATGTTCCATTTCTTGTAATCCCAGCATTTCTCTTCGGGAATAGAAAGTCGTAATATTAAGTTTGCGGCAGTTTAAATTCAAATCTATTAAAGTTTGTACTCGATTTAAAGGGGTAGTAGGAGCAAAACTCAAACCTTTTTTTAACAAGTTGATTTCTCCACTTGTCAGATCATGTTTAGATAGATTAATAATTTGAGTTGTAGGGGTATCAAAAGATTCAGTTCTTACCTCCTCTGCTGATGTCACCCCCATTGCCATAAGGCTTCCTCCATGCATTCCGTCCCTGTAATTCCTCGAGAATCCCTGTTTCCATAAGGTTTTGTTCTTTCTTCTCCCTCGTCGGGTTCTCTTTCCCTTTGGAAATCCCTTGCTTCTCCTTGAAATCTTGGACTCCTTCATAAAGGTGGTGGAATATAAGGCACGGTGTACACCTGATGCTCCTCCACTGGTTGTTGCTCCGTTGTTGATTGCTCCCTCGGAAAAGGATACATGTTGATGTTGTCTCCCTCTATATCGCTATAGTCTGTACTGAAATCTGTGGAATACTCAAATGATACATTCTTAGTTCTGTTCTTTAAAATACCTTTCTTCTGGTTGTTTTTCCATTTAAAAATCGTGCCCCTTTCAAAATCTACTTTGTCTCGTAGAAACTTGGTCATTTTGATTTTATTAACTTCAGAATCCAATTTAAAAATTGAATCTTTCAGTCTCAAGTTTAAACGCTCAAAGTCCAAATGTGTACAAAACTTTAACACTTCTATTTCACATTTCTTTATATCTTCCTTCAGCTCAGCTTCTTTCTCCTTACTGTATTTAACAATGAGTTGCATTAATTTAAAGCTTGCATCTAAAAGGATATTCTCCCATTCTTGTAAAAACCAAGGGCTTTCAGTTCCACATGCTGGTTCTTTTAATAACCTTAAACCTCTGGGAACTCTTTTTACTTCTAAATATGCCTCTAAATTTGTACTGTTCCAAAAAAGGCGTCTCAACTGATGTGTGGATTTTTCTAAATTCCTGAAAGCCTCCAAAGGTGATGACAAATCAGTACAGTCTGCTGCATATCTTGAATCAAACTTCAAAAAAGGATTATAAATATCTGCAGTCTTTAAAAGTTGGTCCACATAAGCCAGAGGATTCATTTGAGTTCCATCACTCATTGAATTAAAAATCAAATTTGGAGTGTTCTCTAAAGACATCTTAGGTTTTTCTAATTCAAATAATCTTCAAAAACGTGTATATTCTCGAGTTTTACAGGGGCAGGACACAGGTAAGGTAAATACAGACACAAATAAAAACCTTTACCTGTAATGAATTCCTTCTCCCTAACCCGTGCGTAACACTCAAACATCCAAAGTTTACAAACCAACTGAGTGCGCACTGGGACGTAGTGCTCCAGAAACCAACAATGGAATACTTGTAGAAAAGGCTTTGAGCACATACAACTCATAAGAGAAACACGTAGTATACAAAGCTTGATTTTACAAAACTCCTAACATGTTTCGGACTGCTCCCCCATTCCTTTATCAAAGGAAATAAAAAAACAAGTGTCAGAGAACACCATATATAACACACAATTGATTCAGGTGTATTCCATCAGAACAATGAATACTTAGCTAAACCATCAAACTAATTGTAATCCTCCCAGAGAGACCTTCATTCAATTTAATATTTTAAACATCTTCATGTCTAATACAATAAAACAAAAGTGCATATAACAATGTAGTCTTATACTACTTCTTCCAGAACTAAATTGTGAAAATGTAAAGATACAAAAAAACTAAAAACTCAAAAACTAAAAAGGGGACACTAAACAAAGGGGGGGGGGGAGTTTAACAAGATAGTCAAACCATGTGGTTCATGCTGATCAGATATGACCAAAATTAACTGCTATCCTTTAATGTAATGTGCACAGAATGCTGACACGGGGATTGGGCACCCCATATCAGAAAGCATTGTACAACACATTACAGTGTTTTGATGCAGGATCCTGCATCAAAATTATTAAACATTTTGATGCAGGATTCTGCATCAAATAAAAGATCTCAGGGGATGGTTTTCTTCTTTTCACAGGTTTTTATGTTTGCTTGCAATCATGTGCAAGAGACATAGTGCCACCATACAGGTTTTCGTAGGTGTGCCATCTCGCATCCAATACCCTGCTCCTTCTTGCAGGCACGACCTCACCTCAGCACTAAACATTCAAGCTGTCTATGACAGCAGTTCAGATGCAGTGGTGTACAGTTGAAAGCAAAACACCGCTACAATGAGCGGCAGTAACGAGTAGGCAGTTTGCATACTGCCGTCTGCCGGCAGTACGCAGTGCCTACACTCAGCACTGAGGAGAACAGCTGTCATAGACAGCTCCATTTATTTTCTATCTTCACCCCGTACAACACAATAACACCCACGAGTAGCACTTAGAGCCCACCCCATGCGTGTCATGTACTCCCCACACCGTATTGCAGATAGGGTGCCCAACCTCTGTCGGCTCCACTGTACCCTCCCAAAAAAAACAGACTTCCAGGTGCCACACTGGGAGTGCACTCCAACATGGCAAAAGTTTGCATTGCTGATGGGGGTGTCCAATCCCCCATCAGATCCACTGTATCCACCCCCAAACCAGACTTCCAGGTGCCATACTAGGAGCCCACCCCAGCATGTCAAATGTTCGTATTGCTGATGGGGGTGCCCAATCCCTCATCAACTCCACTGACCACCCAAAAGAAATACTTCCAGCTGCCATGCTGGGAGCCCACCCCAGCATGGCAAAAGTCCACGTTGTCTTCCTAAATTATGGGAAAAACCCTGAAAACAAAAATGATCCCTCATTGCCTGTCTTTCCCCCCTCCCCCAAGCTGCACCCACCATTTGTGTACCCACCTCCCCACACTCCACCACCCCATACTTACCTCTGGAGCCCAGTGCAATGATCTTCGGTGGACTGGGAACACATTGGTACTCTTAAAAGCCGACCGTGAACTGAAGAAATGCAGGTAAGCCGTATAATGGCATAAATGTTTTTTTTTTCAACTTTGGTGCATATCTTGGTCATTTGAGGGAATTGTTTCACCAAATTTTCAACATGGGGTTCTTGGGGCACCACCTCATGTATTCAGTCACTGTCATTTTGTTATTCAATCACAAAAGGTGATTTCGCAGTCACTGTGTGGAACCACCTTCCGGGGCTGAGTAACGAAATGACAGTGTCACAGTTCATGAGGTAGGCCCCCCAAATCCCTATGTTGAAAATTTGGGGAAAAAAGATTCCGGAAAATGACTGTTTTACGAGTGTGCATTGTGCAGTTCCTATGCACGCTCATAACTTCGATCATTTTTAATATTTTTCACTCCAGCTTTTCAACACTGACATTTTACCACACCTCCGTATGAGCAGTACAGCTGTTATTCTTCACATCTCGCCAAAAAAAGTGTTTTCACTCATGGAGTGCACAATGGCACAGTCGGTATGTGAAATCAATGTTTGGGACAGATTAAGAAAATCACAGTGACACTGTTCGTGAGCAGAGGTCTCAAAATGGCTATGTTGAAAATTTGGTGACAAATGTCCATAAAATGACTGTGTTACGAGTGTGCATGGCTCAGTTTCCACTCACCCTCATAAGTTCACAAATGTGTAGTATTTTCAGTCCAGATTTTCAACACTGGCATTTTCCACACTTCCTTATGAACAGTACAGCTGTCATTTTTCACACCCTGGCCAAAATGTGTTTTCGCACTTTGGGCGCAGAATTGCACAGTCGCTGTGGGAAATTAGTGTTCGGGGCAGATTGTGAAAATCACAGTGACACTGTTCATGAGCGGAGGTCCCAAAATACCTGTATTGAAAATCTGCTGTAAAAAATCCCAAAACTTATTATGTTACAGGTGTACGTTGCGCAGTTTCTACGCACGCTTGTGACTTCACCAGTTTTTGTATATTTTCACTCCAGATTTTCAACAATGCCTTTTTTACACCTCCTTATGAACAGTACACCTGTCACTTTTCATATGCTGTTCAAAATGTGTTTTCGCACCTGTGGCGCCAAATGGTGCAGTTGCTGTGCAAAATCACCTTTCACCTAACAAACTGATGGTGTCACTGTTCATGCGGTGGGGTCACAAAAAGCCCATGTGGAAAACTTGGAGTAAAAATACCAAGACACACCCAGGGCATTAGGGGTTTCAACCATAACACCCTACCCTGTAGGGATTGACAGGCATCAGGGGTGTGACTTGGGACTGTCGACAGTAATGCTCATGCCATTCCACCCTCACCCCTACCCTGCAACCACTGACTGACATCAAGGTGCACCTTGGACCCTTTTCCCCCAGAGTTCACCCCTTTCTCCCATACTGCACCCATTTCAGCGTATTCCCTTATGGAATGAGGTGAATGTAAAGCCCAAACACCCCAAGACACACCTCGACACTTGTCAGTGTCTGAAGAGTAGGGTGAGGTGAAATGTTGTGACTGTCATGGATGACAATCCAAAGGCATACCCCAATGCATGTCCATCTCTGCAGGGTGAGAGTGAAGTTGGCATCAGTTCAATACATCAATGCCATTCCTATAGTGCATCTGTCTAACTCCTGCACTTCCACTGCTAATGCCAGCAAGCAAACATTCAGCATTGACAAATGCTTGTTATAAATAAATAATGCATTTGGGCACACTGGGGTGGGCTCCCATTATGCCCAGTACATATTATGTATTGTGCGCACAAAGCGGGTCTTCTTTGACTCTACGCCCAGCAGCATGATTTCCAGCTGCAGCTGTAGAAGTCAAGAAAATACCACTTTTTCCATACTGAGAATGGACTCCAAGCTGTTCTCTGTATAAGCCTGCACCAGAGAAAAAAAACTTCTTTGGGTCCAGTTTAAAACACTAAAAAACATCAGAAAACACCCAAAGAGGTTCTCTTTAAGTGTTTTCTGATTTTGTTTGTGTTTAAAACCTTCAGTACTTCAACATCCTCGCTAAGTGGCAAAATAAGATGGCGGTCACAACACAGCTCAATCGATTGCAGGACTGTGAACTGTGCAAAAAATATCATCGTTCTTTGTGAAAAGAAGCTGGTATTTTTTGCACAGTAGTCCTATTCGAAAATAAGCTGCTATTTTTCACATAATACTCCTATTGTGCAAATAATATAACTTTTGTGCCTGACATATAAATTTTCCCATAAGAAACAGTGGGAAAATTAAAAATGTGTTAACGTTTGAACAGATTAATATCTTTTCACCAAACCTTCAAAAGGCACATTTGTGCCCTAAAGGCTTTCTGTGTTGAAAATTTCAGAGCACAACATAATGGCATTCCTGAGACACAGGTGAACAAAGAAATGTAAAAGAAACACAGATTTTCTGTTGTTTCAACACTTTATATCTCAGAAACCACATGATGGATTCCCGTGCAATTTGTTAGGTCAAGAGGCTTAGCCCAGGAGATTATGCATGCCAAAGTTCATGCAAATCCATTGAAGGACTCCAAAGTTATTAATGCTCAAAATTTGGACATTGACATAGAAGTTCCATTTCACCTTAACTATACTGGCATGACTGCACCAGTGTGTGTGTGTGTGTGTATATATATATATATATATATATATATATATATATATATATATCTATATCTATCTATCTATCTAAATATATATATATATTTATACAACACATGTTTTGGGATAAATGACAGGATAAAAAGTAATATCTCAGCCAGGTCATGGAGATATCACTGATATCTCCACACTCCTATACATCATACCGAAACTACTGTGCTATGTGGCACTTTCACTTTCTTGTAACTCATCGCTGTCTACCTACATTTACAATAACACATGCTCTGCATAAAAAGAAACAAAACTGCCATTTCAATCTCAACTCTCCACATTTTCATGAAACAAAATCTATCTCCTTAATCCTGCCATTATGCCAGAAAAAAATAATATTTTAAAAGCTTATCTGGTTGATCCTGCCACTCTGAGCACTTTCACAGTCCCTTTAAACGTAACGTAGCCGAGCGCTATTCACAGTGATGCCTGTTATATTTATAGTCATTTTCTGTGAGTTATCCTGAGTTCAAAATGACAGAAAACGCTGTGCTTCATACACAGCTTAGTGTAATTTGTTAAATTAGACACCTTGTATCATAGAGCTATTAGATTCATTACATATCTTCCCTCCAGCACCCATCATTGCTCTCTCTACAATGCAGTCAGTTGGACATCCCTACAACATAGAAGAAACAAAAATGCTGCTGTCTGGCTCTACAAAGCTCCGACAAACAAACTCCCTTCCTACATCTCAGACTGTTTCAACCGGATCACATCCAGGCCTTACACCCTAAGGATCAATAAACTCATCATGCTGAAGATTCCTATCACCTGCACCCGGTATGGAAGGGCTGCAATCAGCTATTCCCTAGCACTTATCTGGAATTCTCTTCAAAAGACCTTGAAATTGGATACCCTCATTCCTTTAACATCCTTCAAAAACTGTACACTAGTCTACTCCAGAATCATGCAACTGCTTCCATAGGGCCTAGTCCTCTCACACCCCTCCTTCCCCACCCCTTTTATGCTACACTATTTCTCTATCGTTCTTCTAGCTTGTCCTCCAACCTACTCCATACAAAAATGCCCACCCAAGTCCAACTACCCGAGCTTTATCCCTACTATACTGTTTGTTTCTTTCCTTTCAATATGATTTAGGTTTATTGTCATTTTGCCTTGTATATATGTAAATATTTGTATATCTGTATCATTCATAAATCATTGTATTTGTGTTTATTCAGTACCATGTTTTTGTGTAAAATTTGTAACCTTATATTGTTATAACCACTCAGGTCCATCTTGTAAATGAGCTATGCTCAATGATGTTCGCCTGAATAAATAAAGATTTTGATTGATTGATTGATTGATTGAAAAAAAAACGCTGTCTGCACACAGACTGCAGCGACTAATTAAACGCTTTTGAACAGTAAAGAAGTGAAGCCTCTGTTGCTAAGCAACAGAGGCTCACTCACTGTTCTAAAGCCACAAATTCAGTTACTGCAGTCTGTGTGCAACAAATTACACTAAGCTGTGTATGAAGCACAGCG
This sequence comes from Neoceratodus forsteri, assembly GCA_016271365.2. NCBI lineage: Eukaryota > Metazoa > Chordata > Ceratodontiformes > Ceratodontidae > Neoceratodus > Neoceratodus forsteri. The sequence continues at coordinate 642,208,848 of CM028134.1, forward strand.
TTTTCTGTCATTTTGAACTCAGGATAACTCGCAGAAAATGACTATAAACATAACAGGCATCACTGTGAATAGTGCTCGGCTAAGTTACGTTTAAAGGGACTGTGAAAGTGCTCAGAGTGGCAGGATCAACCAGAAAAGCTTTTAAAATATAATTTTTTTTACAAAATAATAGCAGGATCAACCAGATATTTTCAATAATTTTAAAATGACAGGATCAACCAGATATTTCAAAATAGTATATAATCTGTTATGTTTGGGGGCCTGAGAACTCTGTTGGGGGGCATGGCATAAAAAAACAGATAACTCTTTTAAAAAAATAACCATAAAAACTAGGATACACCACATATTTTTTCAACAACAAATTACATCTATTCTTTTCACAGCTTTTCTGTAAGGGGGGTTGTATTGCTAGGGCCATCACCTTTATGTTGCCCATTGCACTGAGAGGAGCATGTTGTCGGTTGTGTTGGGGGACAAAACATGTGTTGTACAAACAGAATATGACATGGCCTGACTGAAGATATCATATTTATCTTCACTCGGCGGCCAGTGACATCAATGCCCCACCTGCGGGCTCGCCACTGAGATATCATCATGTCACTGGCCTCTCGTGAAGATAAATATGATATCTTCAGTCAGGCCATGTTATATCCTATATATATATATATATATATATATATATATATACACACACACACATATTGTATAGTGGCACAGTTGTGCCAGTATAGTTATCTCTCTTTTTCTCTCTCTTTCTCTCTCTCTCTCTCTATCTATATATATATATATATATATATATATATATACATATATATGTATATTCATGGCAAAAAAAATCAGTTTAATGCATCAGTTCATCAGTTAGGGTTGTTCCACGGTGACAAAAGTGAGGAAATTCACTGTTAGGGTTGAAAGCCCCCCTTGCACCCCCCAGCCAAACCCCCCAACTGGCATTGGGGTGTGCATTGGGGTTATCAGCCCTAACTCTCACCCCATCACATGTGTGAAAAAGCTGAGGTATAGGAGAACGGGGTAAGATTTAGGACCGACAACCCCAACGCACACCCCGATGCCGGTTGGGGGGGTTTAGCTGAGGGAGTGCAAGGGGGGCTTTCAACCCTAACACTGAATTTCCTCACTTTTTTCGCTGTGGAACAACCCTAACTGATGCATTAAATGGATTTTTTTGCCATGTATTTCCCTTCTTTTTGAGAATGAGGACTATAAATAGTGAATATAATGTGGTGTGGGAGCACGGGCCCTTCGGGCCCCACGATCCCACCACATGATATCTTGTGACATAGTAACAGTAACTGCAACGCAAACGCAAGTGCTAATGGTTATGCACATGGTGACACAAATGTAAATGGTAACGCAAATGTTAATAGAAATGCAAGCACAAAGTGATGCCAAAGTGAACAGTGATACAAATGGAGATGCAAGAGCATATGGACACACAACTGGTAACATGCATGATCACAGTACCAGTATTGTAAATGCAAATGTTAACTGTTACAGCAACAAATATGCCAAAGGGAACAGAAACGGAAAGGCAAACACAAGCACATATGGAAACACAAAGCGTAACATGCACCGTCACGGTACCACAATTGCAAATGGAAATGGTAATGGTAAGAGCAAAAATAATGCCAAAGGAAACAGAAATGCAAAGGCAAGTGCAAGCATGTAAATGCAAATGTTAATAGAAATGCAAGTGCAAAGTGATGCCAAAGCGAACAGTGATACAAATGGAGATGCAAGAGCATATGGACACACAACTGGTAACATGCATGATCACAGTACCAGTATTGTAAATGCAAATGTTAACTGTTACAGCAACAATAATGCCAAAGGGAACAGAAATGGAAAGGCAAACACAAGCACATATGGAAATGCAAACCGTAACACGCACGGTCATGGTACTGCAATTGGAAATGCAAATGGTAATGGTAACAGCTAAAATAATGCCAAAGGAAACACAAACAGAAACGCGAATGCAAGTGCGTACAGAAACACAAATCGTTATGCGCACAGTCATGGGACCGCAATTGTAAATACAAATGATAATGGTAACAGCAGCAATAACACCAAATGACACAGAAACGGGAACACAAACGCAAGCGTGTATGGAAATGCAAACCATAACACGCGCGGTCATGGTACCGCAATTGGAAATGCAAATGGTGATGTATTGGCAACAATAACACCAAAGGAAACAGAAACGCAAACGCAAGCATGTCTGGAAATGCAATGCATAACGCGCATGGGAATGCAATTGGAAATGCAAATGGTAACGGTAAGAACAACGATGACGCAAAACGAAAGAGAAACGCAAACATAAACTTAAGGGCATCTGCAAACGCAAATGGTAATGCGCACTGTGACACAAAGTGAAACACAAACAGAAACAGTACTATAGACACAAATGGTAAGAGTAAGGCAAATGCAAGCGCAAACAGAAATGCAAAGGAACGCATGGGAACGCTAACGCAAACGGGTACGGAAACACAAGTGGAAACGGCAACTGTAACAGTAACAGAAGCGCACACTCTGGTTTTGCCCAACAGCTGCATAGAGAAATACAGTGTGCACAAATAATGTAGGCATAATAATGGGCCTCAGAGCAGAAAATGAGCAGCTGTAATACTAAAATGCTAATACCTCAGTAACCGTACGACGTAGAAAAAAATGTAAAATTTCACATGATTCATGAGTTTCCTGGCAAGGTTTTCATTTCCCATGTTGCCCATAGGGCTACATATGGTCATGATGAAAATTCCATATCTCGCACCGTTTCTGAGATACGAGCCCTGAAACACGAGGCTTACGCCAACATGTTAGTCTATGGGAAAAAACGTAAATTTCAGAGTATCATAACTTTGCATCCATACAATATATTTTCATCAAGCCATGAAAAGGCACATCTGTGAGATGTTGGCTGCCTTCTGTCCAAGTTTCAGTCCAAAAGACCAAACTGTTCTTTGGCAGCGGGGTGGCAAAGAATTCCTGTCATTTGGCCATAGCCTAGAAAAGTAGTGTCGTGATTTGCGACACCTTTCGCAAAAATTTATGAAAGTGTCACAAGTGTGACACTACTTTGCAACACTACTTTTCCCAGAAATTTGAAAAACATATTTCTGGTGTGTTTAACCCCAAAATAAAGACAAGGCTAGCATCCTAGGGGCTCGAACAGGTAAACACAAAAATAATTATGTCACTAGAAGGTCCCAATTTTAAATGGCAAGCATTTCTGTGATCAGTAACTGAAAACAAAATGGCGGATTTGTGACACAGCTTGGGCCATTTACGACACATAAAGTAAGTTTGCGAAAGTGTCGAACTTTTTGTTAACTTTTCCCACTGACTTATAATGGGAACTTGTTTTTTGAATAACTTTTGAACTGTTTAATATTTTTTCACAAAATCTTCAAAAGGCACATTGGGGACCCTGGCCGCACGTTCCCTGAAGTTTTCGGACTGGTCGCATAAACAGTGTGACCTGTAGGCATGAGCAAAGAATGCACAAAAAAACATAATTGCACCCATGAATGTCGCTTAATAACTCCACAGCTGTATACCCAACCAGTATGAAAGTTGGCATATTCCAAGATCTATGCTGCCAGTCTGTGTCTACCAAATTTCAGGCAGATCTATTGAACGGTGGCAAAGTTATTAAGGTGCAAAGTTTCACCCTTTAACCTTAAAAGGGCTACTCTACCATAATTACACGCACAATAGTGCCTGTATATTAGGGCAGAGTAAGCACTTCTATGTTAAACTCACATTTTTGCAACTTAATAACTTTGCTCCCTTTCAACCAATTTACATGAAATGTGGAAAGCACAGCCTCTATGCCAGGGACGCTTGATCCTGTAAACTTCATGTAGACTGCTTTGGGAGAAGCAAAGTTACAGAGATGCAAAAAAACACAAAAGTCTCTGTTTTTGAAAATTTTAAGACTTTTTTTGTTGCACAATAACTAACGAAATAGGAGGCTTTGAAACCTAAAACTTTCAGGCTTAATAGAGGTTGGTTCAAGGTGTGTGCTTTTGTGGTTTTTAGATCCTGCTGTTAAGTAGTTTTTAAAATATTAAATAAAAATTTTACAATTCTGAGCATGTGAAGTTCAAAAAACAAACATTCTATTCATAACTGAATTTTTGGGAAAACAGCAGTTTGCACTATACGACACAGCTGTCTTTATTAAACGACAGCTCTGTCGTATAGTGCAACCCCTGCTGCTGTCATCACTCATATGTCAGAAATGGGGCTACTGTCACTGTAGCCCCGCCATCCTGACTGCATACTGACCTTCAACTATATCTGCACACTGGAAGCCCCAATCCCTAGTGGCAGGCCCGCCCTTCCTTCCTTCCTTCCTTCCTTCCTTCCTTCCTTCCTTCCTTCCTTCCTTCCTTCCCCAGAGTAGAATGCTTCCCCCTGTGCAGTGTCTTGATTAATTAGTGTCAGCATTCACTCCCCCTCCCAGCAGTGTGTGACACTGGGGAGCCCACCCCTAGTGTCCTGAAATAGTGAAGTTCCATGCAAAGAAAAAAACATCCTGCAAAGTCTTTTATTTTTTACATGAAAAAAAGAAAACAGTCCCTCATCATCTGTCACCATTTCCCTATCCCCAATCAAACCCTCACACTGAGCATCCACCACCCACACACCCCTTACCCTATACTTACTGTACATCCATAGGTCATGACACGTACGACACAGCTGTGTTTACTAAATGAAAGCTGTGTCATATAATGCAAGTAATTAGCGACACAGCTGTGCTTACTAAATAACAGCTGTATCATATACTGCAAGTACCATACAACACAGCTGTCTTTCATAAATGATAGCTGTGTCATATAGTACTTGCACTATATGACACAGCTGTTGTTTATTAGAGACAGCTGTGTCATATAGTGCATACTACTGCTGTTGTGGTTCCTACAGTAGGTCAGGGAAGGGGCTACTGTCATTGTAGCCCTGCCAGCCTGACTGTGGCTTAACTGTTATCTGCACACCAGGGGCCCCAATCCCCTGTGGCAGTGTATTTATTCATTTTATTTATTTATTATTATTTTGTAGTCTTATTCAACACCAGGATGCCCACTCCCGGTGTCAGATGCTTTTTACAGCTTATTGATTTATGCCCACTGCCGACATCGAGGGAGGCCCAATCCCCATGTTGGCATATAAACCCCACAGCAGTGTGGAACACTGGGGAGTCCACCCCCAGAGTCCTGAAGTACTTTTATTTCTTTTATCTTTGCCCTAAAAAGAAAAAAAAGTCATGAAAAAAAAAGAAAACTGTCTCTTGTCGTCACTGCCTCCCTACCCCCACCCAACTCTCCCACTGAGCACCCACCACCCCACACACACAACTTTACCCTATATTTACCACCAGAGGTCAGCTGATATGATCTCCTGTGGACCAAGACACTTCTGCACTTGTCAGAGTTAAACCAAGAAGTGAGGAATGCAGGTAAATGGCATATAATGTATTTTCAATGGTGTTTTGCACTTATGGTGATAACATTGTAATTTTTCTGAATTTTTTCACCAAATTTTCAAAATGGCCTTTTTGGGTCTCCACCTCATGAACACTGTCACTGGCACTTCGTTAATCAGACCTGGAAGGTGATTTTGCCGTTGCTGTGTGAAATCACCTTTCTGGACTGACTAATGAAATGACAGCACCATTGTTCATGAGGTGAGATTCCAAAAAGCCCGTGTTGATAATTTGGTGAAAAAATCCTTAAAAATGGTCCTGTTACGAGTGTGCATTGTGCAGTTTCTACGCAGGCGCATAACTTTGGTAATCTACAAGATTTTGACTCCAGATTTTCAGCATATCAATTTTTTCACACCACCTCATGAACAGTACAGCTGTCATTTTTCACATCCTGTCCAAAATGTGTTTTTGAACCTGTGGCACTGAATGGCGTTTCAGCTCAGATTTGAACATTTTCACCAGTGGGGTTTATGAGGTGGGGTCATAGAAGACAATGTTGAAAGTTTGGGGACATAATTAAAAAAAATAATAATTTATTAGGTAACATTGTTTGCAGGGATGTCCAGTGCACCCCTGAGGAACACACTGCCTTACCATTCCAATGAGCTGAGTACAGGTGTGAACTTGGTGAGCCGGTTTACTAGAATAAGGCTGATGGGGAAGGTGCTGCTGCATGCAGCACCAGTCATGGCCTGGACAGGGACAAAGCAGTGTTTTGGTGCAGACGCCACAACCTGTGGTGGGTCAGGGAATTTCACCCACAAGGTATACACATGCGTGTCAGGGTCTGCTGAGCCCATGCACTGCATCAGGACTGTCTCCAATATTGTATTTATCTTATTGACCTGCACAAATGAGGATGCTGTTCCACTGTCACAAAAAGAAGGGATATTCTTTGCAAAAACTATGTTAATGCAGACATTAGAGTTGTGAAATGCAACGCACACAAAGATGGGAAATGAAAAAACATTAGGAATTTGGGTCTCTGGAGTATTGGTGAATCAGTGATGGGGTCTTACTTTGGTTTGCCAACCCTAATGCCCACCCCTACCATGTATCAGATGAGATCTAATGGGATATCATTATGCAGGACCCATAAGAAAATTCTGAAAGATTATATTGCCATTCTGTATCACTATGAGGCACTAGGTTGGAGCTGTATCATCTGCTTTGGACAGGAGGCTATGGGCTGGGGGTTGGGCATTAGTCTCTGGAATTTTGGTGAATCAGTAGTGGGGTCTTACTTGGGGTTGTCAACCCTGATGCCCACTCCTACCCTGGATCAGATGAGGTCAAATGTGACATCTTCATGCAGGGCCCGTAAGAATTTATTAAGTAACATTGTTTGCAGGAATGTCCATTGCAGACCTGGGGAACACACTGCCTTACAGTGCCAGTGAGCTGAGTTCAGGTATGAACTCAGTGAGCCAGTTTACAGGAGCAAGGCTGATGGTGCAGGTACTGCAGCATGCAGCACTAGTCACAGCCTGGGTAGGGATGGAACAGTGATTTGGTGCAGATGCCACACCCTCTGGTGGGTCAGGGAATCTCACCCACAAGGTATCAACATGTATGCCAGGGTCTGCTGGGGCCACACAATGTGTGAGGACTGTCTCCAATATAATATTCATCTCATTTTACACAGATTCCAAAGGGACCTGTGCAAATGAGGATACAATTCCAGGTCTGTCTGCAATATTACATTTATCAATGTGCGAGGACTGTCTCCAATATTACATTTATGTCATTTTGCACAGATTCCAAAGGGACTAGCACAGATGAGGATACAGTTCCACTATCACAAAAAGGAGGGAACTTCTGTGAAAAAAAAAAACTACATTAATGCAGACATTAGGGTTGTAAACTGCAAAGTGCACAGATAGGAAATGAAAAAACATTAGGGATTTTTGGAACACCTGTCAATTCTGCCCCGGTAAATTCAGCCTAGTGAATTCAGCCCCATGGCTATTCAGCCTGAGTCAATTCAGCTCCTATGTCACTTCAGTCTTGGTCAATTCAGCCTGCATCAATTCAGCTCTATGTTAATTCAGCTCCTCAGTAGAGATGCAGCGAAATAAAATTTCACTGGTGAAATTGCCACAAAATTGGCAATTTCGACGCGTGAAATGTTTCACCAAATTGAGGTGAAATCTCACAATTTCAGCCACAATTTCACTTGTCGCCGCCAGCCACAACCATAAATTGAACCCCCAACACACACACACACACACACACACACACACACAAGTTGCCCTGCACTCCACCCCCATTTGTTTTATTTAAAAAAATAAATTCACCCTGCTCCACTTCCTGGTGTCTAGCGGTCCCTCCCCCGGCCATCACTGGCCATAAACATTAATAATCACTCCCCCCACTAAAGTTACCCTGCTGCCTCCATTGTTTTTTTTGTTTTTTGTTTAAATATACCCTTCGCTCCCTGGTGTCTAGTGGTCCCACCCAGCTATCACTGGCCGTAAACATTAATAAGCACACACCCCCAAAGTTACCCTTCCGTTGTTTGTTTTAAAAAAAAAAATATATATATATATATATATACCCTTCACTCCCTGGTGTCTAGTGGACCCCCCACTCCCCCACCTCATCAGTATATGGCGGCACCACCCTACTCCCCCATAGAAGCCCGATGGGCCCACAGCCCTCCACTCACCTCCACAGCCGGAAGTCTGACTGAGCGCTACTGAGTTCTTGAATGAATGAGCGGTACCGCACTCATTCATTCAAGTGCTCAGTTTTGCTCAGTCAGGCTATTGACCATGGAGGTGAGTGGAAGTCTGTGCTGGTGGCCCAATTGGGCTACTGGGGGGATCTGGGTGGGTGCTGCTATACACTGATGGGGTGAAGGGCACACTAGACACCAGGGAGTGAAGGTAGCACACAATAGGAGTACAGAAACAATGGCGTGGCTGGTGAGGTGAGGTAAGCGGAGCAGCTGCTGAAAGGGCGGTAGTACTGTTAGGCAGAATAACAGTACATGAGCAAAAAGGGCTGCCGCACCTCTGTGGTGAGGCCCCAACTAGCACAACAACAACAGGTGACTTCAGAACACCGAGCCGGCCGGGAAGCGAACATCAGGAGCCAGCAACATGGAAGGGAGCTGCCGAAAGACAGATGCACACCAGGGCACACTCATGAACAGCCCTCAGCACAGCACAACAGTAGGAGCAGGACAACCCACCCCCAACAGCACTCACCATATGGATGGCAGCAGCACAGCAGGTGACGGTCTCAGGATCTGGGGTGGGGGGCCAGATGCCTACACAGTGGAAATAGGGTGCTGGCAGGAAGGAGCGGACACAGGGCAACACAGTGCATGTGCTGACACCACCCCATAAAGGGGCACTGCACACAACTGTCCAACACTTGTCACCCTGATTGGAGGAAGTATGACAGAGACAGTGCAGCACCTCCAGAGCCAAAAGGGCATGCCTCTAGCCGTGCACCATGGCTATGTCTACCGGAGAGATAAGGCTGGACCAGACAAAGTGTACTGGTGGTGTGCTGAGGCCCGCAAGTACAACTGCCCCACCCATCTACACACTATAGAGGACATGGTGGTCGCAACCATAAGGGAACACAATCATGCACCGGATGCCGCAGACGTCGGCGTGCGCCGGGTGTTGGGGACACTGCATGATGGTGCCCGGTGGTCGATGGACAGTGCATCACAGGTGGTCATCGCAAACACATGCGGGATACCAGCAGCCATGATGGACAACTGCCAGGCATGCAGCTGTTGTGACACATGGTGCAACTTGCACAGCATGTGGCACAGGGGTGGCCCATGACCCCAGTGACCGTCACTGTCCTCATCATGCCCCAGGAGTTCACTGTGACCAGTGATGGGGTATGGTTCCTCCTCCACAACAGTGGGCAGAAGCAGAACAGGCTCCTCATCTATGCTACAGACTGTGGACTGCAGCAGCTGGCAGACTACACCAACTGGTTCATGAATGGTACGTTCAGGGCATGCCCTAGCCTTTTCGACCAGCTCTTCACCATCCATTTAGTCCAGTCTGGTGCAGTCCTGCCAGCAGTATTCACCCTCACCTGCACCTGGAGGGTGGAAACCTACATCATGCTGCTGGGCAAGCTAAAGTGCCACTATCCAGCACTGGCACCGACCACGATCCTGCTGGACTACGAATGTGCCAGCTGGTACACCATCGCCACTGTGTTCCCTGATGCCCAGGTTCGTGGCTGCTTCCTTCACTACTTGCAGGCCATCTGGTGCAAGGTGCAGCAGTGCCCAGAGGTCCTGCAGCAGTACGTCATGGACCCAGACTTCGCAGTCTACGTAAGGATGTGCTGGCATTGGCCTTTGTCTCACCAGAGGATGTGCCAACTGTATATGAGGAGATGCAGGAGTGGGACTATATAGCACAGTGGGAGGAAGTGCTCCAGCCACTCCTCAATTACTTTGAGGACACTTGGATCAGTCACCTACTGGACAGTTGGGCCATCGTCATGTCATCTTCCCCATCACCCAGTGGAACTGCCATGGGGTGACCATCCAGGGACTCGCAAGAACCAACAACACCGTGGAGGGGTGGCATAGGGCATTCAATACCCAGATCGGGTTGTGCCACCCCAGCATTTGACAGCTGCTGGACTGCCTCCACGAGGAGGAATGCATGGCTGTGGTGAACTCTGAGCAGCTAGTCCCGGTGACAGAGGTTGTGCAACCCTGGCGCCGCTACCGTGATCTGAACACCCGCATTTCGGAAGTGGTGATGGAGTATGGCACACGATGTCACTACAACTATCTCTGTGGCCTGGCACACAACTTTACGTTTCATGTGTGAGCCAGCGCATGGTGCTGCCAGGCATCACCCCCTGGCATAGCCGCTGACCTGTTTACAGTCCTCCTGCAGCCAGCCACTTGTTGCCATGTGGCCCTTGCACTGCAGGCATCTCATGGATCCAGCAGTGGAGTGGTGCCACCCAGTATGGGTGTCTGCTCATTATCCGCATCCTGTGGAGTCACTCATTTGACTCGCATGCCTGTTCTCCACCACTGCCACCATGGTGGGTGGCTCTGTGCATGTCCTGATGGCTGCACTGCCTGCCACTGGCCTTCAGTCCGGTACACCCCTGAAGTGCTCACAGCCTGTCCTGTGCAGCTGTGCCTCTCCTCTCCCCACCCCATATGCTGCCCCCTTGGGCTGGCTGCCTGCTCCTGTTGCCCTTGTCCCTGGGCCCTTGGCACTGCACCATGATTTCCTCTGCCCTGTGCCTATCACGCAGCCAATGTCACCCTTGTCCATGGGCCTTTGGCCCACTCGCACTTCTATGCATGCCCATTTGGTTTCGCCCTCCTGAATGTGCTCTCACCACCAGTAGCCATTGCTGGCTCCTCACCCTTCCTGTACTCTGCCTCCCATACTTGCCCATTGGGGACTTGTGAAAAAGACATCAGCCTTATCACATAAATCTGGGAATGAAGGGTATACATAATTTCTAGAAACAAACAAGGAAGGCGGCAGGGTAACTTTGGGGGTGCTTATTAATGTTTACGGCCCGGGGACTACTAGACACCAGGAAGAGCAGGATATATATACATATATATATATATATTTTTTTTTTTAAACAAACAATGGAGGCAGCAGGGTAACTTTTGGGGGGGGTGCTTATTAATGTTTACGGCCAGTGACGGTGGCGGGGGGGTTCCCAGACACCAGGGAGAAGTTTGAAAACAATTTCGCCACAGGAGGTGAAATTTCTCCTGCAGGTGACAACATTTCATTGCAGGTGAAATTTTGCCAGCTTGGGGGCAAAATTTTGCTCACAACAGTGGGTGAAATTTCACATTTCGCCAAGTGAAATATTTCACGTAATGCGTTAATTATGCAAATCGTTCGCTCGACGAAATATTCCAATTTTGCACAACACTACTCCTAGGTCAGTTCAGCCTGAGTCAATTCAACTCAAGTCAGTTCAGCTCCTATGTCAATTCAGCCCCACATCAATTCAGCCCCTATGTCAATTCAGCTCTTAAGTAAGTGCAGTACCAACCAGAACCACGCACCTGATGCTGTTGGCAATGCTATCAGATGCGTTATTGACAAAATGAAGTCCACTGCAGCCACAACACATGAAATGACACATACCATCCTTTCTGGGGCCACTCAGGGACTTTCAAATGTAGTTCTAGCACAACTGCCTGAGGAGCAGAGGATGAAAAGGATGGTACAGAGACACAGAGCAGCCATATCCAATGCACCACATAATCCAGCAAGTCTGCAGGAGCTGAAAATTCCTACTACATACCTTGTGGCAATTGCAGGTGATGCCTTCCTCTTGTTTGACAGTGGACCAGGAAATGACAGAATCCTGTTATTTAGCACCAGTGCCAATCTATGCTTCCTGAGCATGTCACTGCACTGGTATGCTTACGGCACCTTCAAGGCTTCCTAATCACTCTTTGAGCAGCTATATACCATTCACAGGGTTCATCACAACAAAGAGATTCCTGCTATATATGCTCTGCTGCCAAATAAGACCAAGCAAACATACTTGCATTTGTTGCAAGATCTGAAGAAGCTGCTTCTGGACCTTAGCCCACAGTTAATAATGACAGACTTTGAGATGGGTGCTGTGTTAGCATTCCAAGACACTTTTCCAGTGTCAACAATGCGTGGCTGTTTTTTTTTTTCATTTCAGCCAAAGTATCTGGCAGCAGGTACAGAACTGTGGACTTCAACAGTATGAAGCTGATCCAGAGTTATCACTGAGTGTGAGAATGTTGGCTACACTGGCATTCATGCCTGTATAAAATGTAGTGAAAGCATTGGAGGCTTTAATGGACAGTGCGTATTAGGATGAGCATGAGGATTTGCTACATCCTATGACTGAATATTTTGAAGAAGCTTGGTTGGGGAGGATGGACAGAAGACAAAGGCGATAACAGACCAGATTTCTTCACAGCCAGTGGAACTGCTATGATGCAACTAACCAAGGCATTCCAAGGATAAACAATGCCATTGAAAGATGGCACAACAGTTTTGCGATCCTCGTAAGTGCTGAGCACCCCACAATATGGAAACTTAAAGATGCTATGAAAAAGAACAGAGCCTGACAGAGACTATAATGGAGCAGTACATTGCTGGCCGCCCACCACAAGAACCTAAGAAAGTGTACAAGAACTCTGCTGAAAGAGGTCAGTGCATTGTCACAGAATACCATGTAAGAGAAATAGTGGAGTGACAGAGAGGACATGCACACAAGTTTACATTTTAACTTAATGGATGCTTACAATTCTCCCAATATATTTTAATGCTCCACTCTTCAGCCTTTCCTCCTTTTTTTACAGAAGACATTTGTCTATTGGGAGAGTACTCTGCCCTTCCCACCATTAAGCAAAAATCTCAAATGGCAGTTAATATCCTTAGTCATTGTCCATTCTAGAATTCACACTTGTAGCTGCTGGAATGTACACATGAGGGGTGGTTTGGGTGTTGTGTGGGTTAGAAGGTTATCTTTAGGCTTATTTGTTTTCTGTTGTTTTGTTTTTCTGTCTGGTGTATGCGATTGGTGTTTGCTGTGTGTACTATATGTGCAAATTAACATTTTCAATAAAGTGTACTTAATTGCAAAAAAATATTTTTAAAGCTTTCAGTAAAGCTTAAATATGTTTACATATGTTGCTAGTTATGCTTATTCTAGTGTAGAACCAAAAGGAGCTAAATTGACATGAGGGCTGAATTGACACAGGAGCTGAATTGACATAGGAGCTGAATTGCCATGGGGCTGAATTCACTGGGCTGAATTGACTCGGGCTGAATTTGCCAGGCTGAATTGACTGGACACCGGATCTGGGTCTCCGGAGTATTGTCAAATCAGTGGTGGGATCTTACTTGGGGTTATCAACCCTAATGCCCACCCCTACCCTGGATCAGATGAGGTCAAATGTGATGTATTCAGGCCCTGCATGAAGAAAACTCTGACAGATTATGTTGGCCATACTGAATCACTATCATGCACTAGGCTGGAGCTGTATCTTGTGCTTCTGATAGGAGACTATGGGATGGGGGGTGAGCATTAGGTTTGACAACCACAAGTAAGACCCCAACATTGATTTGCCAATACTCCGGAGACCCAAATCCCTGTTTTCCCATTTCCCATCTTTGTGTGCTTCACGTTTCTACAACCCTAATGTCTGTATTAACATCATTTTTGGCAAAGAATATATATATATTTAAAAAAAAAAAAACAAGGAGCTGCGTCAGCATGCGGTCTAAAAGCAAAACAAAATGGTTATATTAAATGCACACTGAAAATAGAAAATAGAGTTAAAAATCTACATTTCGACCTTAGGTCTTCTTCAGGAAATATCTAAAAGAGAAAAAAAACAAAGTTAGTGTGGAGGGGAGGTAAAATGAGGGATAAATATGTGGGGAATGAAGAAAGGGGAGGCTCAGGGAGAACAAGTGATAAATGATAAGATTAAGAGAGAATCTGTGAGACAAAAAGGTAATGATGGGAAAGGTAAAGCATAATAGGAGTGAAAGTTCCCAGGTGGGGACTAATTAACAGGGCATAGTAAGAAGGCTGAAAGGTGACAAATGTGTGGGAAGGAGACAGAGATGGAGACTTATGGTGAAAATGAAAAAGAAATTAAATGAGTACAAAAACAAATAGACTTTGGTGAAAAAAAGGGATGGCTGAAAGGTGTTAGTGGAAAATAAGTCTATCATTTAAACCAGAGGGCTGCTGGGAGCCAAGCCGGATGATCAGCTTGACTTCTATGTTTTCTCTATGGTCGGGATCCCAGAAGCCCTGCTGAAGGACACAAACAGAAACATCATTGACACTGTGGTCCCAGGAGATAAAGTGGGATACAATGGGTTTAGCAGTGTCACCATTCCTGACTGCTCTGTAATGTTCCCTGAAATGGTCAGCAAGGCGCCTACCAGTCTCTCTGATGTAAATAGCTGTACACTTCCTGCAAAGAATACAATACACCACATTAGTGGAGGTGCATGAGAACTCCTTGGTGATGTGAAAAACACCTGTAGGCCCCCGAATTTCAATCACACTGGAAATAAATTTGCAGGTATAGCAACGAGTTCTGTTGCAAGGTTTGGTACCTGGGAGGGAGGAACTGTTAGGAGTAGGTAGGCTGCTTTTAACCAGGAGATTCTGCAGGTTGGGTGGCCGGCGGTAGGAGGCAATAGGTGGTTCTGTAAAGGAAGCACCAATGTTAGGGTCAGTTTGTAAAATGGGAAAGTTACTGGTGATGATCCTGTGAAGAGGTGTGCTCTGATGGAAAGGAAGCACTAGGGGTCAAGGTTACGGGGCATGTTACTGACCCGGGAGAGTGCTCTGTCCACTGTGCATTTAGGGTATCCCCTGTTGATAAAAAAAACTATGCATTATTTGGGTCTGCTCAGCAAAATCATCCCCTTCACTGCATAACCTTCGAAGTCTAAGAAACTGTGAATAAGGCAGGCCATATATATTTTATCGTGGTGCAGTAGCATCACTATAGTTAGGGTTGAGTGCTCACTTCTGTTAAAGCCAAATGTTTGAACCTTAATAAACTTTGCAACTATTCAACTGATTTGCATGAGATCTTGCATGCATCATCTGTGGGAGTAGGTCTTTTGAAGTGACAAATTTTGTGCGAATCTGTTGTGTACTTTCTGAGATACAGAGTGTCAAAAATCCGGCTGAGCAGAACAGAGTATCACCAGAATGCGTGGTGGTGCTCAGTAACAACCAATATACAAGAGAAAGCAGAAGCCGTGGCACTCACAATCATGCAAAAAATATAAATGGAGACTTCCAAATGTTCTGGCTTAATAGCTCTCCATTTATTAATATTGCCAACAGATACATTGACCCGCCTTGGTCAGGGACAGGAACAAAAGTGAGCTCTGACATTTCACCTACATAGGCTTTATCTCAGAAACCATTTTAGGTTGTGGTCTGAAATTTTCAGGATAGAAAGCCTTTGCCTCATAGATGTGCCTTTTGAAGGTGTGGTGAAAAAATATTAATCCATTCCAAAGTTATTTCATTTAAAAGTTTCCCATTACTTCCTACGGGAAAAGTTAGATGTTCCGCACGAAAATACTTTTATTTTCATAGGAGCTGTTGAATTTTCACAGACAGGGTCACATAGTGTCACAGAGAGCCTAATATATTTTCACAGAGCTCTCCTGTGTCTGCCACTTGTTCTTCAGTTAGCGAGAAAAAGAAATAAAGAAAACACATAAAAGTTAATTGATTTTTTTATTGAGATTTTTATCCCCGGTGGGGTCAGCAGGCAGCTCCAGCCCCTCCCTTGGAGGGGCTTGCTCTCCAGCTGTGGCTCTGGCTCCAGCTCCTCCCACTCCCAACCCTCCCAGAAGTCCCTCATGGGTTACCCCCCATGACAGGGCCAGGATGACGGGATGTTGATGTCTTCCTTCCAGAGACCAACATCCAGACTCTGGGGGACAGCGTGGGCGCTTGCTTGGCCATCATGGAGCCTGATGGCTTAATTTTCTCTTTTTTCTCCCCGAGTCTCCCTCTGGCATCTGTCATGAGTGCACATGTATGGGGGCATCCACACACCATGCCCACCGGCTATGTACCTCCCTGCCCATACCTACCTTCTTCCCCCACTAGAGGGCGATCATCAGGTTGGATAACAATCCCTCCCTCCCAGAAAGAGGAGAGTAGACCTCCAGGCACTCAATCCTCTCTTGCTTCTGCTGAGTCCCGGCAGTCCAGGCTCATTCCCGAACTCAGGTCATCGGCATGGCGCTAGGTGTGGTGTCTAGCACCTCAACCTCCAGCACCACCGGGCCAGGTGAAAAATTAATGGATTTTTAAAAACAAACATCAGAACCTAGGTAAACAGGACCTGTTTAACTACATTCTGATGTTTGTTTGTTTTAATTTTGGCAAGAAACACATTTTCTAGGCAGCCAAAATCCAAGTTGCCAAGCTTAGTGAGAGGACTGCTTCTCTCACGTTCTCTGTATGAGAACAGCGGGGTTTCCTTGACTTTTGCAGCTGCAGCTGGAACTCATGCTGCCAGCAGCAGTTTTAGTTTTGAGCAACCCTTTTTCCTGGTGTCTAGTGGCACCCCCACTCACTGATCATCGTCCCTAGTCACATCACCCCCCATATCTTTCCCTGGTGTCTAGTGGCACCCCCACTCTCTGATTCCTATACTTCATTTATTTATATAATCTGATATGGGGATGCCCACCCCTGGTGTCAGACATCCCCCTCAGTGCCTTGTCTTATTTGCCAATATCGGGGGGCCCAATTACTGTGTCAGCATAACAAGCCCCCCCCACAGCAGTGTAGAACATTGGGGATCCCACCCCCAGTGTCAGATGTCCGCCACAGCCCTTTCTGTTAATATTTGCTGACATTGGATGGCCCAATATCTGTGTCAACATTACAAGGCCCCTCTCCCCAGCAGCTTAGGACACTGTGGAGCCCACTGCCAGTGTCTCCAAATATCAATATCATGGTACCTGTAAAAAGAAAACAGTCCCTGGTGTCTTTTTTTTAACCTGAAAAAAAGAGAACAGTCCCTTGTCATCCCTGCCATCCTCCACCCCATCCCGACCCTCCCACTGAGCACCCACCACCCCACACCACCCCATGTCCTATATTTACCTCTGGAGGTCATTAACTGTCATCTTCTGTGGACCGAGACACATCTCAAAGCCAAATCATGAACTGAGAATCAAGGTAAGTGCTGCATAATTAATTTTAATGGCATTTTGAACTTAGGTTCATAACGTTGCCATTTTGGGGGATTTTGTCACCAAATTTTCAACAGGAGCTTTTTGGGACCCCACCTCATGAACACTGCAACTGCCATTTTGTTACTTGGGCCAGAAGGTGATTTTGCAGTCATTGCACAATATCATCTTTTTTGTTGTTGTTGTTGTTGTTTAACCAGGAGTACACACTAAGCTGAAAGCTTTTTTACAGGCATGACCTGGGAGCACAGGGAAGTTAAGTGACTTGCTCAGGGTCACACAGTATGTAAGTGGAACCTGTGGGATTCAAACCCAGGTCTGGTCTTCTGGATGTCACCAGATTTGCACCTCAGAGCTTTAAACCACTGTGCTATACTGCCTCCCTCTTTTGGTACTGAATAATGAAATTTTGCCACCAGTGTTCATGAGGTGGGGTCCCAAAAAGGCCATGGTGAAATCTGGTGAAAGAATTCCTAAAAATGGCTGGGTTATGAGCGTTCATTGAAATTTTTCTATGCACACATGTAACTTTGGTAATTTTCAATATTTTGAGTCCAAATTTTCAACATAGCAACTTTTGCGCACCACCTGATGAACAATACAGTTGTCATTTTTGACATCCTGCCCAAAACATGTTTTTTGCACCTGTGGCATGGAATGGTGAAAGTGGCATGGATTTGAACATTTTCACCTATTGGGTTTATAAGGAGGGGTCATAAGAAGATGATGGTGAAAATTTGGGGTCAAAATATGAAAAAATGCTAACGTTGTGATCATTCATTGCAATTTCAGTACAACCCCTCATAACTTCCAAAATTTTAAATATTTTGACCCCAGATTTTCAACATAGACTTCTTATTACCCGACCTCATGTATGTTAGAACTTTCATTTTTTCAAATCCTGACCAAAATGTGTTTTCGCACCTGTGGCATGGAATGGGTTGCAGTTGCACAGAATTACATTTTGGCATAGATTTGGAAATTTTCTGTACATGAAGTGGGGAAATAAGATAGCTATGTTGACAGTTTGGTCACTGTTATCCTATCAATGGAAGCATGGGGCTCGGAGAGCTCTGACTTCCATTGCTACATAAATATATGCATCTATTGAGGGGTTGGAGTGCAGGGCCCAGAGGTCCCTGCACTCCCACAGACAAATAAGGATATGATTGTATTATCTGAAAAAGTAAGGAAATTCATTGCAAAAAACTTTGATAATGCATCCGTTAGAGTTGTTACTAAAGCAACAAAAGCAGGACATGCGGTAGTTAGCACTTCAACCCTAACCATTTCAGATTTCTGCAGACTGACAGGTGTCAGGAGTGGTCTTTGGTTGTCACTCCAACACTCACCCCATTCTCCCATACTGTATCCATCTCAACTTATTTACATATGGAATGGGGTGAGCATTAGGGATGACAACTACAAGGCACACCCCTGATGCCTGTCAGTGTCTGCAGGGTGGTGTGGGATGTTAGGTTGGAAACCCTAACACATTTCCTGCTTTTGTCATTTTAGTAATAGCACTAACTGATGCATTAACAAAGTGAATATATATATATATATATATATATATATATATATATATATATATATATATATATATATATATATATATATATATATATATATATATATATATATATATATATATATATATATATATATATATATTTAATATATGGATTTTGATTTTAATAGGGTACAAAAGTATACAAAAAATTCTTGGTAATATTATCACTCCCAAAGTGATAATGCTACACTTCAAGAGTGATAATACTATCGTTCAGGTCCCGTAATACTATTGTTCAGGACCTGAATGATAGTATTGTCACCAAAGGACAACAGCACATGTACTAGTTTGCCTCCCCATGTCTTACAAAGCATGCCTTCTGATTGGCCACTTTTCCTGTGTGGGTGCGCAGAATGGTTTCAAAAACATGGCAGTCAGTCTCTCACTAAGCTAGAGAGTTTGTTGTGTGGAGCACTTAATTTGAGAAATGAAAATATCTGGTTGATCCTACATTCCAAGAACACAGAAAAAGTTGGATCTGACCAGCAAACAAAAAAACTGTTTCAAAATAAAAAGCACATATGGGTGACAGCTGATGGGGCTGACCAGGGAGTCGGGGGGGGGAGCATGGTGGCACCAAGACACTGCGGCCATCGTCCAGCACAGAGAGAAACTCCTTTTCTGCAGCTGCCAACTGCCCACAAAATAAATGCAAAAAAAATAAAACTTGGATCCATGTATTTAAAAAAACAATGGATATGTCACTGAGCATTACCGGTGACATACCATGTCAAGGTTCTGGAAACACAGGAACCGCTCGAGCTTCACTCTTGAGGTTCCTGTGTGTCCAGAACCTCTCAATGGTATTATTCACTGGTAATGCCCAGTGACCTATCCATTTTATATATATATATATATATATATATATATATATATATATATATATATAAAAACAAAAACAAGGCACTGTGTCAGCATGTGGTCTAAAAGCAAACCAAATGATTATATTAAATGCATACTGAAAATAGAAAATAGAGTTAAAATCTAGGTTTCGACCTTAGGTCTTCTTCAGGAAATCTGAAGGAATACAAAGTACCAAATTGTTAGGTTGTGTCTGACTCGAGGACTCATGTTGGTTGTTGATCTGCTGGATGAGAGACTGGAGTTTTGCAGATTTGGTGTCCTTGAGGAACTGAAAGAGAGTGGCGTTAAGGTTTTGGATGCAGTGCTTAATAAAAGGAAGATTATGTGGAGCATGTATGGGTGATGGCTAATGGGGCTGACCAGGGAATCAGAGGGGGAGCATGGGGCACCAAGACACTGCGTCCATTGGCCAGCACAGAGACTCCTTGCTGCAGCTGCCAACTGCCCATAAAATACATATATATATATATATATATATATATATATATATATCACACACACACTCATATTGAGAGAGAGAGAGAGAGAGAAAGTGAGAGGAAAACATAGAGTTATTTGCCTGAAAAGTTGTACACTTTAAAAGCCAATGTTTTTAAGTGATATCTGTGATAAAGTGTCAGTACCTACTGCAAGGTGTGATGGATTGTATAATTTTTCTTTACTGTCATATTCAGTATGCATTTATTATTGTCTGCTTTGGTGAAATATCTTAGTGTTGCATAATGCAAAAAATATATAAATAAAATATGTAAAAAAACTCAAATGCCCTGAACAGAATTCTGTTGGGTGGAGAAAAAAAATACGAGCTTGATGATCAGTGTCTTGTGCATGCTGCACAACTTAAAGAGTATATGCTGCCCTGACTCTGCTTTTCAAATCTGATGTAGACACACTGGTCCCTAGAGCTTCCAGGTATTATGAATGGCCTCTCGGGCATGGGTTGTCTCACCCATTTAAGATGTGGTATGGTCTCCCACCTATACCCTCCATTAATTTAAGTACTCCCTGGTTGCAGTGATCCCCTTATCAACAGCCTTATTGTTCTACGCAGTCTCTGGTGTCTAGTGATCTTGCCTCCTGATACCCAGCCATTGGGCACATGTCTGTGGTGTCCCCCACAGGTCCAAGTGGTCCCTTATGACATAGCAGTACCCAAACACCAATCAGTACCAAAGAGATAAGAGTAAGTAGTGGAAGGCACTGACTGACATCCCTAAAAGTATTCAGTACTGTTTAAGCAGTACAACGTCCCACTCCAAGCGAATCAATATCTATCAGTATTCTGTCTCCCCCTCATACTACAACTCACCAAACTTATATTTCTTGGTGTCCAGTAGACTGCTTTCCTCACCATGAACCCATGCAACACTGTCACTAGTAACCACTGGACCACCAGACCACATCCCAACTGACTGTACTTTGCTGTTAGGCATTCCCCCATGCTTAGATGCATATTGATCCCGTATCATCTGTTAAAAGCTGTTTGGGGATTAGATGAGACTCAGGAACTCCCTGCTAACTAATAGTTCTATACAGCTGATGCTCTATACTGTACATAGTATGAGAAATTCTTACACCTGTCTGATAAATAATTTCCCCCATCATATCTACCTAGACTCTACATCCTATAGACTCCTTAATGTACAATGCCTTATATATGCAAATGCATAACAAAAGATGCTGTTTGCCTCAGGCACTACCCATGATTGGAATGCACAGACCCATGTGAACAAAAATGAAGACTCCATTAATATCTTCAAATGTAGAATAAAGTGTGGGATATCTATTGAATGTACAGTAGATGTGACTGCATAAGCCTAAGCAGCATGTTAGTATGTAATAACAATAGTCTCTGGTTTGTACATTATCCTCCCATGTATTTTAACAATCACCATCTAAATTAAATACATATTATATATTTACACACTATCTAATAGTTTATCAAATAGATTTATGCAATATGAATAAATCTGTTATATGCCCTACAGTTTTCTACACTATATGTAGCTACAGTATCTTTCCACTCTTTTCCTTGGCTCCTTTTATAAATGAGCTATTACTTTTCAAAGGGTATATCCTGATATGTGTAATAAAATATAATGTTTGACAAACATATTATGATGAAAATTGTAATGCAAGAATTACTGCTTTGAAACTAATTTGAAAAGTGAAAATTTACTAGATAGGATTAATTTGGAAAGTTGCTTATGGTATTGTTTCAAATTATTTGAAAACTCTGCTCTTGACATGGTCTAATAATATATTAAATTGAGCAGTATAGTATGCTTTTCAAAATAACTATGATGAAAAATTAAAATGGTGCACATAAATGTAAGTACATAGTGCAGGAATGCTGAAGGTCTACTAAGTAATATTAGAAAAATAAATTTGCAAATTAATTTTGCACATGCTGTGACAAAGTTGTATTTATATATTTGTAGGTATAACCAATTTATCAGGTATTTGAATAAAGTAATGTCCATGTATTTTTAACTTCTCCTGAATGTGTTAAATAGTATATGAATTTTATGATTTGCTCTGTCCAGGGTCCTTTTGTGTATTAAGGGACTGTACCTTTAAAAGGATGGCCTGCTGTGTGCACATTTAAATAAAATTATAAAATAAATATGTGGTCTCTTAGGAAAAAGGAGAAATTGTTTAACCAGGAGACGCACACTAAGTTGAAGCTTTTTTCTAGGTGAGACCTGGGAGCACAAGGAAGTTAAGTGACTTGCCCAGGGTCATACAATATGCACGTGGGGGCTGTAGGATTCAAATCCAGGTCTCCAGGTTTGCAGCTCAGGGCCTTAAACCACTGCACTATACTGCCTCCTTTCTCTTAAACAAGAAATGGTTTCAAACTGTAGACAGTGTATGTGTATAGTACATGTATGGGTCTTTTACCCATAGAAAAAGTCATTTTATTTCACTGTATACCTAGTTATTAAAAGTATATATCACAGCAATTAAAACTTCCTCGCTATACTGAACCCTGATATACCTAAAACTGATTGTGCTTGTGGTTCTTGACACAAATCAGCTGTAGCTATAGCAGGCACAATACAGGCAGGATTTAAACATGCATGGGACAGGAATAATGGAACACTAATGAGGGGAATGTAAAGCTACAGCCAATGACTATGTAGAATCATGGGCAGATTTTACAAGCAATAAAATGGGCAGACTGGATGGGCCTGGTGATCCTTGTCTGCCTACAATTTCTATGTATCTATGTATGTATCTACTGTATGTATCTATGTAGCCAAAGCTGGCACAATACTCAGACAGTTACCATTCTACCATACACACCCGAAGCAAATGTTGGGACTTTAGGACTATTTCCTTCCCCAATATATTTACATAGCCTTGATTTAAATAGATTACAGTTATCAGAATTTAACATATTTCCCATCAGTATTATACTGTATACCCTCCTTTTTGTATACCCTTTTTGTATGTTTTACAACTCAAAGTCTCACTGTAGTCTGTTGCTTTTCTGAGCTGTAATGTGCACTCCAGCCCAACTTGTGCTGTGTGTCGAGTGCCGCTTTCACTGATGTACATTTCCCTGCAGCAAGCTCAGTAAACAAGCAAGCTCAGTTAATAGGGATCCTTATCTCTGGTCAGTCTCTCATCTGATCTGAACAGCAGTCCCTGATGTGAGCAAGTAGGAGGGCAGCAGTTAGGAGGCAATTAAAAACATTAATTTTAAAACCTTTTTGAAGAACAGACTACTATAGCAGGGTAGATGTAAATTAAGTTAAGAGAGGATATGGATTCTGAGAAGGGATTTGAGTTCTGGATCTGAATTCTGAAAAGGGAGCTTTTGGTCAGTGTTTAGTGTTGTTCCTTGTTTTTTAAGCATCCCTAGATGTAACGAATGGGAGCTATAATGAACTCAAGTTATGGCCCCACCTTCATAGGTGTCAGCGTGGCTCAGTTGGTAGCACATCCGCCTCTGGACCAGAAGGTCGTGGGTTCTCGTCCCACACTGGGATTGGACTTGCACCTAAAAATCGCTGGCATCTGAGTGCACTATTGGGGGGTGCTGTACTGCTGGGGTGTGCCATCCTTTGGATGAGACGTTAAACCAAGGTCCCTTCTGCCCATCCTGGTGTTGTCCTGGTGGGTGTCCAGGTGGAAGTAAAAGAACCAAGGGCACTCTTCGCAAAGAGCAGGGAACATTCCTGGTGTCCTGACCAACATTCCCCTTCCCATAAACCGGTTCATGCAATTATCCAGGCTGTGTGTGGGTGATGATGTGTGATATGGCCGCAACCACACATTCAGTCACTTCACTACCAGTCTAGCATTGCTTGTAAAGTGCTTTGGATGTATGAAAAGCACTATATAAATGCTGATTCTTCTTCTTCTTCTTCATTTCATTATAGGAAGTGACTACTGAACCATAGCAAGCAAAAGTATATTTCACAGCAATTGAAAATAATTATCAAAGCCATTAAACCACCACTGAACACCGTTTTAAACAATATTACATTAGTAATTAGTCCAATTAACACCCACAGTACAATAAATTAACAATCAATTGAACAATTAACCCCTATAATAGTCAAATACCATCTGTCCCAAACCTACAACACCAAAACAAATTAATGCATGCCACCAAAGCCACCAAAAACCACAATTCAAAATCACTTCAGAATATTGCAATCACATCACAAATATACTTAAACAAAACACATGTTCAAATATACACCCTAAAAATACAGCCCCTACAAAATGAAACACTACAACAGCACAAAGAGGCCCATCATCAAACAGCTGTCTCAACGCTGTTCCCTGCCTCTCTCATCAAATTCTTAGGTCCCTTGACACTGCTGCAGGCCTTGCTTATCAAGCACTTAGCTCCAGGCTGCTGCCATACTGCTGTTGCCCCCTTTTCATTCTGCTACACGTACTGACACTTGAAACACTATCTTGAGGACAGATAGGGAACTCCCACGGTTGCTTCTCCTCCTTTTATCATACCACCAGTTAGGACATTTCCAGCATCCTTCATGACTCCGCACACTTTGTGCACACCATATGCATGTGTATGACAGTGTGCATGACTGCTCATTGCACATGTGTAAAACATGTACAGCATAGCCACAAACAATTGCAATTGTGATCAAAACTAAAACTAACCATTCAAATGCATTATATAAAATAAACAACAGACAACTATGTATACTCATGAAATAAAATGACCCAGGAAACTCATGAGGTATGACTGCCCTTTGACCTTCAGGCTCATGCCTATAACCTTGATGTCCCCTTGATGTTGTATTTTCTTGCACACCATAGCAGTGTATAATTTAGTTTCTACATAATATATGGTTAGGCATTTTTCCCTAAGCTAATGAGTTATTTTTCCCATATCACATACCATCTAAGTCAATACCGCATACAAATTAATCAGTTTTGACATTATTCACTCACTAATCAATTTTGACATCATTAACTGACACTTTATTTTCAAATATCTTACATCAACCTCAAAACCAGACTTTAATTAAAAGGGTTTCTCAACAGTTTAAATGTATCGCCAAAATACCTTCTCACAGCAGGACCTTTTCATAAAACAGAGCAAAATCAAGCAGTCTGAATTTATTCCTCTTAAAAGAAGAACACAGTTTGAAATCAGGACTTTTTCAAATAACAAAACAGCTTGAGTTTATAAACCCCCAACAAACTTTCCAAAACACAACTTTTGAATCACTTTTGTATTCGTATCCCAGGACTCATTGAATATTGTGATACCTTTCATTGGACTAATATAGAGAATACTGGATGGGAAACTATCACAACCAGTGTGTTCTGCCACAGTGGGGTTCTGATTCCCCCTGACCTTGAGAACAAAGCTCTACAGGTACATTGGGAATCAGAACCCTGAGGTGGCAGAACACACTGATTGTGCATAAAGTTGCTCATCCTGTATTTTGTATAGAGCGTATAGTATCATGTGAAAAGTGCACACAGCAGTTCTTTGGCTATCTCAATGAAACTGACCTGTGCAGTGTCTAGAGCTTCCAGAATGCTGTTGTACCACAGATGGATACAATCACATTTCATGACCTTTGAACTGTTGTAAAATAGCATTTTGAAAGGGATGGAATTCTACATAGAACAATACTGTACTATACACTATAAAGAAATTGTACATAGATGTTATGGTACACAAGCTTTTGGAACCACAGGGGTCTCTTCATCAGGTGTAAAAGTAGTCTGTGCAAACAAGGTAGGTTCTAAAGCTAAAGATGCATAGTGCTTTAATACAAAAGCTAAAGTAATAAAAGAAGGGGCATGTAACAGGGAGTTGATAATCAGGAAGGTGGTTTTACAAATGAAGGAAGATAACAAAAAATATGTAGAAGTGAAGTCAATTACAGGGAAGTTGAAGAATTAGCATGAGAAAGAATTGGTGCACATGAAACTCTAGCTCATATGAACATACAAAAGTGCCAGCAGAACAGACCTTCTGGTCTATCAAAGTCTGCTCAATTGTACAGCTAGCTCCCTAGCAGGTAGCTGCCCTCCCCCATCCCCTGGCCCTCCCACTGGTGTCCTCATCAACCACCCTTACCCACCTCTGTACTCTGTCCCAGCATTCTTAAAGTCAACCACATTTTTGCTTGATATCACCCCTTCTGGTAGTGTGTTCTACCTCACAACCACTCCGTCTGTGAAGTAATGCCTCCTTATCTCCCTCCTAAATCTCCCCACCTCTATTCTTAGGCGGTGCTCCCTAGTTTCCATCCCACTCCTTAGTTTAAACACCCCCTCTGCCCCCCCCCCTTGTTGATATCCTTTAGGTACTTGGTCTTGATCATGTCTCCCCATCCTGCCTCTCTTCCTGTGGGTACACATTCACTTCCTTCAGCCTCATCTCATAGTCCATTCTCTCCATCCCCTGAATCATCCTCGTCACCCTTCGCTGCACTCCCTCCAGCAGATTGACACCCACCTCGGGTATGACCTCCAGAACTGCACACAGTACTCCAAGTGCAATCTGACCAGTGTCCTGTAGAGGGGCAAGATCACTTCCCTCCGCCTGGACATGAATCCCAATGCTATGCACCCCAGCATCTTGTTTGCCTTCACTGCTTCTTTCCTGCATTGGGCAATATTGTTCATGCTCACTATTATCTATGCCCCCAGGTCCTTTTCCTCCTCGGTGATCCCCAGCTTGATACCCCCAGCCAGTATTCTCTCCTTGGGTTCCTAGACTGTAAATTCAACACCCTGCATTTTTTTGCATCGAACCCCAGCTGCCACTTCCCTGACCATTCCTCCAGCTTGTTAAAGTTCCTCTGTAGTTGTATCCATCCCTCTTCATTGTCTAATACTGCACACATTTTGGTGTCATCAGCGAACAGACTAATCTTGCTCACTTCCCCCTGTGCAATGTCTGAGATGAATAGCCCGCACAGCGCAGGACCCAGCACTGATTCCTCAGTAGATGATGTAATGGTTACTTAACTCACTACACTGATTCACTTCCCAAAAGGTACACATTAAAAACAACAGGCTTTCCCAAACTGATTTTTAAAACAGTTTGGGCTGTGTTTTTGAAGCTGGAGCAAAGCACAAAGCAGTCTACTATTGGTATGCAAAATTGCCTGATATGTATAAAGTGGTATAATGGAACAGGTCCAGAGCCAAGTTTGCCTATGAAAAGACTATTCCACTGTACACCAGTGGGAGCACAATGTAATGAAGGAGAAAAGTACAAGCAGAGCCCCCTGCTGCCCTAGGAAGGAGGCGCAACTCTTAGAAAAACATAGACATGCCTCACAACCACAGGAGCAAACAAGCATTTGCACAGGGTAAAGCTGTTTGCTTTTGAGACACAGTCCAATAATGGAACTATGATATGTGGATAACCATCTCATTACTAGGGGCACTTGGGGTACCTCTGTGCAGCAGCACAGATCACTTTGCACAGAGCATACAGATGCAGCAATTGACTTGGTCAGATATTTCCTGATATTTCTGTGACATCTCTAGAGACATTCCTTGCCTGCCTGCCTGCAGTACTACTGTAGGGTCACAAGAGAGAATCTCTAGAAATATTGTGAAATATCTGGAAATATCTGACTATGTTAATTGCTATAACTGTAGGGAGGCTTCTATTATGGGCAGTTCAATGTACACATGAGAATGCTTCACTGTGTGCACACAAACAGTGTCTGCACTGGTGCACAGTGTTCAATTATGCTGCCCTTTGAATTCATTTCCCAACAAAGCACATTTTAGAAACAACAGACTTTTAGCCAGCCCACCAGCACAGCAGTAGCAGTACTGTTCACATCATCGATGACCTGGGTTCAGGAATGAGCCCAAGTCATAAGCGGGCAGCCAAGGGGAGCTGAGCTGAACATCCATGAGTATGCTCTCCACTTTGGGTATGGAGGAAGGTTGGACTATGCTGTGCTACTGCCACCTGAGTGACCACAGGTGGCAGTGCAAGCAGAGACGTGGAATCAGGGAGGACACTGACATGATCTTACACTCAATACACACACATGCATGCATGCATGTTGAGAGCTTGGCATCCTACAAGGGGCTGCACTTGAACAAGATAAAACTGCTAAGTGTTGCAGGATTTTGTTAGGCCCTCACTATAGGCCCCACACTGCTGACCAAGGCATTCCCCTCCGACACACCAATTGAGCAGGGTTGGAGCACCCTCCCAATGGCTCTGCCCTGGTGGGTAAGCCAGTGTGTTAGTAGGAGGGAAAGGTAAGTTCCAGGAAAGATGGATGATGGGGCAGGGTGAGTGGGTAGGACTGAAGGGGGGGGAAAGCTGGCACATGGAGGAAAAAAGGACACACACACACACACACACACACACAATACTTTCCAAATAATGACTTTTAAAATTATTTGAATTCACTTCCCCAAAAAATCACTCTTTAAAAACAAGAAAAACATCAAAGTCCTCCCTGAAACAGCTGTGCTCAAGTCAAAACAATGTGGTATGAAAGCAAAGAAAACTGGCATGAGCCACTCATATTGCTTACAGCACATTTATTAATAAAGTGTGAGTACATCAAAAAACAGTGAACAATACTCACTTTCAGCCATTGGAGTCACTGTAGGGGATGACAACAAAACCTTGGCCAGTTTTGTCCTTCTGTGCTTTATCTTGGTGCCCACCCATCAAAGCCACATGAGTTTTAAATCCAACATTTTAAGGGACATACAAAAAAATGGGCAAAACATGATGGGCACAGAAAGGTGTGCACGTTGCAGTTTTCAAATGCAACCAGTGATAATACATATAGTAACATCACTAATAATAATTCGTAAATACATATCAAGAAGATTCAAGAGCTATTTTAAAATTGTGGATTTCAGAATCAGGGAGTACTGTATTATGTCTGCAACCCCATTATTACATTTAATGTACAGTATGCATCTCTGCACAAACTAACTATTTCAGACAGACATTATACAAGTAATTCTGGAACTTGGCAAGCTATTTTAGCATGATTGACAGATACATAAATTCATCAATTGTCTTCTACATAGACAGGGAAGAAGAGAGCAACATGAATTAAGGATATTATTAAAAAGCAGAAATAAGAATGCAGGCAATTAATTTGATCTAACAGAAAAATTATAAGTATGGTAGTGGTGCTGGGGTTTGAGGGAAGGGAAAGAGGGAAGGAGAAGAACTGGGGTGACAGAGGGGACAAATAGCAAGGCAGGAGAAAAATAAATCTAAAAGCACAATCACATTATTTAGTAAGAAAGGGTGTTTGCTTAATTTTATTTAATATTGAGCTCTTCAGTGCCCAAAGGGTGAAAATCCAAAAAGATTATCTTTTGAAAAGTAGGTGTTAAAATAGCCACCCCTTCTGACCAACTGAAGCTTCTCAATACCATAGAACTTAGACTTGTGATCTAAAAGATTATTTAGTTCATCTGAAAGGTGTGCAACATTTTTAAATTCCATTTCCAGTGGAATTTTGTAGAATTGTGGAAATCATGCCTAATTCAGTCGAATTCTATCCAAAGCAGAATTCCAAAAATTTCAAAACATGGTCTGCTGTTTTTATTTTAACCATTGATTAGTAATTAGCAGTTTGCATAGCCACATGGCTTAAGTAAAGTGAAGATTAGATTACATCAACTGTGAAAAAATACTCTATTTATGCAAGCCATGGAAAACTAGTCCATGGTTTAAATTAAAACACTTTTGAATTCAGCAGATTTTATCAAAAAACTATGCAAAGCATTTTGAAAGCATTCTGCCTGAAATACATCGACTTAGTTGTATATTCCTCATAGCTCTGATTCTTGCACATGCTTTGCTAAGGCATTATTTGTGATCAGACTTAAAAATTAACTTTAAGGTTGGTAAAACTATTTGTCTTCTTCCCCTTTAGAAATAAGAGCACTCCCCCCAAAAATGGCTGTTAAAACAATTTACGTTAAGTTTCCCAAAAGGCACACCTTAGAAACAACAGACTTTGTTAAAAAATGCATTTTAAAGTAATTAAAATAACATAAGCATTATGCTTACCTACAGTGGTGTTTATGCAGTTACCAAAGACAGAGAGAGTGTAGTCCCACAACCAAATGCTGATGGCAGTCATGGTGCAATAACTCAGTCACATGATCTGAACATCAGATTCTAACATGCTGGTTTCCAGTAAGTCAGACGACTAATAAGCTGGTTACCATTCGATTGGAATCATTAGAAAGTGTATTATTAATTAGCAAGATCTTTAAGAATTAACTGTGGGTTAACTTCGGTTCTGCTGTGAAGTTGTTGCTCTCCTAATAAAACATCAGGTGTAAAATGGACTGGGACATCAGACATCACATTTTTCCCATGCCTGCAGATTTGAATTATCTGCCAGTGGAGTGGCAGGATAGGGACCATGGGTGGTGCTTCTGAGCCTGCTAAACTGCTTCATCTGGTCACACTCTTTCCTCCACATCTCTCACTATGAGCTCACTATGGGACCACCATGGGTGCAATAAGGAATCAAGAGGTAGGATCTGCAACTATCTTCCTGCCTCTCCCCCCCTACTGATCACTGCTACAGTCAGCTGTAACATGGACTGGAATATTAGGTGCTCCATTCTTCTCATGCCTGTAGATTTGAATTGTCCACCAATCGGGTGGCAAGACTGGGATCATGGATAGAACTACTGAGTCTATCATCCTCCCAAAATGGCTATCCTATCCTGCGGTGTCCTCCATGCTGCAGTCCTCTGTGCTAAGGGCTGTAGTGCAAAGGGTAATGATGCTGGTGTCCACTATTGGCATAATCTGTGGAGGCAGCCAACTACTGGCCATGCTGCTTGTTGGCCCACAGGGACAAACATAAGTAGCAGCTGTATGGTATGCAAAGTAAACTGGGCCTTGCTTATAGTATATAGGGTTTTCTCTTTTGACTTCAAGTTATACATTCCACTGTATCACTTTCCTGACTACTCTATTGCATTGTACTTTGCTGTTCCTCCACATCAATGTCCTATTACTTCTCAAAGGCAATCCTGTAGTAGGTTGACTGTGTTCCTCAGACCCCTACATGTACTGGTGCTCCTTATTTCATTGTTTAATTATCTGTGGGGTAAAAGTGTTTTGTTCTCTGGTCCTCTTTCTCCTCCCTATATCGGTTAGGTCCATATTCCACATCTTAGTGCCTTACTAATGTGTCATAATATCCCTTGATCGCTACTTTATACTGGTGCCATTTTTAACTATCTAAGCACACTATTCCACATATAAGAAGGCCTGTTTGAACTTAAATTCCCATCTATCCCAAATTTGTTGGGCCTTGTATAGCACTACACTTCCCTCTCACTATGCGTCATATGGTTGGTCTGTGGTTGTAGTCTGCCTCTTATCCAGCTCACTCCATGTTTCTGATATTGTTCCTTAATTCTAACCTCCCTATTCTGAACCAAGTGATGTAGCAGAATTTGCCATGTCTAATTCCCTAAATCTTAATTATAGAACATAGGTTGTTAATAATATCATCTCCTCTCATCTAATATTATAAGTCTTATATTTCCTGAATAGATTTCACTGGCATATGCCTGTATCAGGCAAACAGCTAAGATTCTGCCCCATTATCTTCTTGACCTTTATTATACTCCTTTCTGCAGAAGACATTGAGCTGAACCCTTGGCTTGTTGTAATTTCTCCCCATTATTTTAGCTGTTCTCCCAGGCAGAATGTGAAAGGTCTTAAAATTGCTGCTTTAAGTATTAGGAGCCTTATTCCAAATCTTGAAAAACTGCCAGTTTAGGTTAACCACTAGCTGATATGCTTGGTATCACTGAGAATTGGCTTAGGCCTATTATACTTGATAACTTGTGTGCTCTGCCATAATATAATAGTAGAGGATGTGACAGGTCAAATTTGAAGTAGAGGGGGTACCACATTTTATTAAAAGTCACACCTTAATGTCATTGCTTTCAACAGTTCAAATGTGTTTGGTCTGCATGTGGAAGTATTCAATGTCATTCTTTTACTAGTCAATGCTAAGAAGCTTTATCTTTTCTGTGTGCATAACCCTCTTGCAGGGGGTCTTAATACATTATCCTCCATCAGGGACTCCATGGGCCCCTTGTTTAAATGTAACAAATTCATCCTCCTGTAGGACTTTAATGAAAATTGGCTAAGTAATAAATAGTATCCAGTGAGTATAGCGAATCAGTATGGGCACCCCATCAAAACAGTAACTCATACTGGGTGATATACTCATGGGCTACCCTGCAAGGGTGGTGACCCTACACGAGGGTAGGGAATGGTGACTGGAAGGGGGGGTAGCAAGGGGAAGGGGAGGGACAAGGAAGGGGATCTTAGGGGACTGGTGTGCCTGCTGCTGTGAAGCTAGCCATGTGGTGTGTTGATGAGGTGGCTAGCTCTAGCAGAGCAGGTACTGGGTTGGGGGCTGGAGACCAGCACAAAACTTTTTGCTGCTTCCTGTGGCTACCTACTTTATTTTTACAGGCAACCAGAGTGTTGCCCCCTCCCGCATGCATCCCCCTGGACTTAGTAATCTAAATTCAGGGGGGTGCAGGTCGCAAAGCCCCCCCCCCATGATGGGGTGAGGGGGGGCACAGCCCCTCTGCAAAAACACTTTTTAGGTTGCCAGATGTTAGGTCACTGCAATGTGTATATCGCTGATTTGCTTTTTGGCAGTATATACTCGCCATAATAGCAATCACTATTTTGAGATTGCTACTATAACATGGAACCATGGTAAACATAGTAGTATTAAATATAGCCTTAAAAAAACAATTCTCACCTAAATAACTGAATACACAGGGCTGTTAAATAACAGGAGTAGTGTAATTCTCATTTACTGGATTATCTCCCCGAGAGTAGACAGAGTCAACTATTCTGGGGTGATACCCGATGCCATTAGTGACCGTTCCCCAGTCTACTATGTTTGAACCCTAAACCTCCCTCTGTTCCTCTTGAACGATTTCACTTTCATGACTTCTCTAAATCTGACCATGCCACTTTAAGGAGTGAACTCTCATCCCTTGAGTGCTCCCCACTATGGGCTTCTGTTGATGTTAATAGTGCTGTATCTTATTTCAGTTCAGATTTTTTGGCCTCCAAAATAAATTAGTTTCCCTTACTGCCAGGAGAGTCCCTGACCCAGTGACAAAGTAGCTAAATAGCCCATCCTGTGATCGTTGTAATGCCTCTGGGGCCTCATCTAACTGGACCAATTACAGAAAGCTTAGGGCTGTTCGTAAAAGTGTTATATGGGCCAACAAAAGTGCCTTACTGCAAAAAAAATGCCTTGGGTGATATTTTGTACACTCACATCCAATTTTTGGTTGTGGGTGCAGAAATCTGCCCAGGAAGTGAGATAACAAAAAGTTGGTCTAACTTATCAGATTGAATTTAGCACTGACATCACCAAAACAGGTGCAAGTCCTGTAGTTGTGGCAGAAATTGCCGTAAACTGTGACAAATGTCACAAATGTGTCCAGATGTCTATAAACAAGATGCAGACATCTGGACTCATCTGTGTGGATGCCTCATGTTCCAAAATACAGAAACATGTGCTATGTCCGCAATTTTGAAAATCCTGCCCCTGGACTCTATGGTTAAAGAGTCTGTGTAAAAGGAAAGGTCACCAAAGTGAAAGCTGAAGGCATTAGCAATGGTGTTGTCATTATTACAGTTGACACCATTAATGGCCATATCAGAGGAAGCAGAACTGCCATAGTCACCCAGGGATTTCTGACTACATTTCCAAAGTAACTCTGGTGACCTTTCCTCTTACACAGACTCTTTACCCAACATCATATAATTCATTGTATTGTATATGGGTCATCCCACTCCTCCCAATGATTTTTCATGGCACCCTCCTTTCTACAGTAAAGTAGCTAAAGCGTCAAAAGGACTGAAGTTACTCCAACAATCCCAGAATCTAAATTGTCCAGCTCTGGTGGGGTTGAGCCTAAACTCCTCTGTGTAGGTGCTGATGTAATTGCCCCTGCTATCACAGTAATCATTAATCTGTCCTTGGGGCTGCGGATAGTCCTGGAAACCAGGAAACTGCTTCACATTTTCCCTGTTTATAAGAAGGGTGATCCCAGGTAAGAAGTTATATAGGCCTATTGTAATTTTACCCGTGCATAACAAGATGATTAAAAAAGTTGTCTCTTCTCAGCAGACTGACTATCTCAAACAGTATAATCTCTTATTCCCATCCCATATTATAAAGAGTAATACAACGCTAACACGCACACTGCCAAGCTAACCAGACTCGGAGTGTCTGGGTGGGGTGGGGATCATTTCCACAGGGTCATCTGGCACTCTACATAGCGGATAGAGCTGATACGCAGATTATACCACTGCGTCTGTGCAAATGAGGGTGCCCTATATTTAAAAATTTCTGTAGTTCAAAAATGTATTGATCGATAAATTATTGTCATTACAACATTAAAACAAATTCCATTATAAATAAATTGTTAAAGCAATATAAACTACAGTTAGATTGCACTTTTTATAATTATTATACAGCTGTCAAGGGAGTCTGTCAAATCCTATTATGTATGACTTCTTATATTCTAATTTTAACATTTTATGTTAATTATATTCTATGAGGACCAGGAACTGTTGAAACTTCTAAATGCAGTTGTCTGATATTATTAGGGAACTAAAGAAATTATTCTCCTTAAATAATTTGTCTAAAATTGCCAGTAAGGGTTTGGGTTTGTTTACCTACACCTTCACCTAGAGTATTGTCACCTGCATTCCCCTTTCCTAATTTGGATTTAAGACTTTTTTTAAAGTGGCTAGTTTTCCATTAGCAGGTTATACAGACTTGCCACTAGAGGGATTCTTGGTCTTTCTACACAAATCACTGTACTCAATCGTGGGCAATATGGCCTGCATTATCATTCTGTTTCTTTCCCGGTGCTGCTACAAGAGGAGGTTGTAGTTTGAGGTTCCCCTAAGCTTCACTGAACTGGCTGACAACTTCCTTAAAACTGCCTGTGCGACAGCTCTGCAGCTGAAAACAGGATGCCCTCAGTGTCTGACATCCACCCTTCAGACTCAAAGTCAGATAGACTCTGAGCACCCTACTCTTACCTACGCTACGCTGATATCATCCAATAATAATGCCTTACTTAGTATATGCTTCCTTCCACCATCCTTGGTGTGCTAGGAACCCAAGTGTCCCTCCCCCTAATAGGGGTGTACTACTTGCCATAATCTACTCACTGACCCTACTCTTTGTGGACAGGCTCATAGACCCATTCCCCTCAGAATCAGTGTGCAATCCACATACTATCCCCCCACATGACTTCCTTAGCAGCTACCCTATCTGAAGTATATCTACTCTCTTAACAGAGCATGAGATCATAAAAAAGGGTGTATGCTATGACCTGCTTTACTATATGAGCAGGACGCATTGAAGACTCCTCATTTCAATACCTAGCACTAAACTGCTCAGGTTACTAGTCTTGCTGCTTCTCCTATCAGGTGATATCCAACCTAACCCTGGCCCATACATACCCAATACCTTGGTAGCATCCCCCCAGGACCATCAATGGGCTGCCACCAAGGGTCTGAAGATAGCACATATGAACATATGTAGTCTTAGACCAAACATACACGAAGTCCAGGCCTGATTGGACCTCTACAAACTGGACTTACTAGCCATCTCTGAAACCTGGCTAAAAGCCCACATCCATGACCAAGAGATTCGGGTCGTGGGGTACAATAGCTACCGCAATGGCAGAGAAATCAAAAAAAGGGTGTGGGGCCCTAATCTGTGCTAAGGATAACCGCTCTGTGTCACCTCTATCCCTG
Source organism: Neoceratodus forsteri (assembly GCA_016271365.2). NCBI lineage: Eukaryota > Metazoa > Chordata > Ceratodontiformes > Ceratodontidae > Neoceratodus > Neoceratodus forsteri. The sequence goes on from CM028134.1 coordinate 642,244,841, forward strand.
CAGACTAATCCTACTGCTGAGGGAGAGAGCATATACATCTGGATAACCCTAGGGCACACCAAACAACTAACAATTGGCTGTGTCTATCACCCACCAAAATCAGCCCTCAAATCCCTTGAAGCCATCACAAAATGATACGGCTATCAAGGTAACAATGGAAGAACTAATCCTGGGTGACTTCAACATTAACTGGGCCCAGCACCCTGGTCATGTCTTGAAGTCACTTACCCATGAAGCAGATCTGATGCAGGTCATCTCTGAACTGACCAGACTTAATTACAAAACTGGGAACCACACCACTCTTGACTGGTCTCTGGTGTCTAACCCCACTGATATACAGAGTGTGGGCACAATGGCAGACTCCCTGAGTGACCATACCCCAATCTTCTGTATATGGAAAAACAAACCACCCAAGGTCCAACCTAGAATTCTCTCCACCCGTGCCTTATCCAAGTTCTCTGAACTACAATACAATCGCTACCTAGTTAGTCTGGACTGGAACCCCATAAATCTTCTCCCTACTCTTACTGAGGCTGTGCAATACTTCCAGGATGAACTAACCACAGCAGCCAACCTCTTTGCTCCAATGAAGAGAATGAGGGCCAAAGGCAGCTGCTAGAAGTGGATCTCTCCCTCCCTCAAAGCCCTAATGTCTACTCGGCAAAAAGCCTGGAAAAAGTTTAGGCTCTCTTCCCTCCCGGCAGATCTCGCTGAATACAAAGCCCTGAGGAACAAAGCCAAGAGAGCCATAAAACTCGCTAAGAGAGATTACTTAACACACCTCCAGAAAACCAACCTGGGCAACTCCAAGCAATTCTAGAATCATATCAATGACCTGATCAAGGGCAGCAAAAAGCCTTAGTCCTGTCCCATGGAGATTAACGGTCAGCTCACAACTGACCCTTCTCAAATATCGGCTGCCCTTAACAGGCACTTCTCATACCTCGAGGCCTGCAAGACCTGCCTGTCTCCCCAGACTCTCCCCCCTACCTCAGATGAACCACCTCACATGGAAAGACCCCCATTTCACCTGAGACTATCTAAACGCACTGAAGTACTAAACCTCCTAAGGAACCTGAAACCGAAAGGGTCAGGGGGACCCGACAGTATCAACCCTCGGCTACTCAAGGTAGGAGCTACTTCCTTAGCCTGGCCTATAACCATGCTCCTCAATCGATCACTGAGGGAAGGAGCAGCTCCTGACCCATGGAAGCATGCCAATGTTGTCCCTATTCACAAAGGAGGGCTCAGGGAAAAACTCAACAACTACAGGCCCATCTCCCTCCTCTGCTCACTTGCTAAGATGCAAGAAAGAGTCATCTACAATCAACTCAGGGACTACCTGGAAGCTCATCAGCTCCTTGCCCCCTCCCAACATGGATTTAGAACAAACCATGGTACTGACACTGCCCTCATTAACTTCACTGATGAAGTTCTCAGGGCAATGGACAAAGGATACCCACTGGTGCAGTCTTTATAGACTTATCCAAGGCGTTCAACCTCGTCAACCACAACTTGCTGCTAAAGAAGCTGCAAAATATAGGCCTAGACAATCATGCCCTGAAGTGGTTCGGGAGCTACTTATCAGGCAGGGCACAGAGGGTCTCATGGAAAGGGACCATGTCTGCCTCACTACCCCTAAACCAGGGTGTATGTCAGAGCTCAATTCTAGGCCCCCTCCTGTTTTTCTTTTTTACCAATGACCTGTGTTCCCACTGCGGGGAGAGAAAGGTTGTGCAGTACGTTGATGATACTGTAATCTTCCGACCCCTGTGTGATGTGGTTGCCCTAGACCCTCTACTCCAAAAGGATCTCACTTCACTAGAGACTTGGCTATGTAAGAACAGAATGGTACTAAATGCCGACAAGACCAAGGCAATGCTATTTGGGCCAAGATCCCTGGGATTTGACAGGTCCTCATCCCTTTCCTTAACCTCACTCTCTGGTAAAGCCATTAACGTAGTCCCCTCCCTTAAATACTTAGGCCTAATGTTGGATCAGAATATCACATACAAGGAACACGTGGACCAGGTCACCAGGACCCTACATCGGAAACTTGGCACCCTGTACCAACTCAGGGACCAACTCATCCCTGAAGCCAGGCTCCCCATAGCTACCAGCATCCTTCTACCCAACCTGACCTTTGCAGACCCTATTATACAGGGCATGGCTAAACAAGAGAGCACCAGGATGCAAACCCTATATAATAAAATAGCTCATTATGCAAACTTAGACCACCCGAGACGTTACCACTGCGACACTTTGGCCAATCTTCGTTGGCCCACATTGGTTGCCCGCCTCCAACACCCCTTGCTTGTCCAGACCTACAAGCTTCTCAAACCCACCCTCTGCCAAGCATTGCCAGGATCATAACCCTCAAACACAACCCAAGGAACCTAAGGACCTCAGATAGAACGCTATTAGAAGTCCCTAGGGTAAGGACAAACGCTGACGGAAGATCCTTTTCCTCCTAAGCAGCCTGCCAATGGAACAAGCTCCCTCCCCAGGTCCAGGCCTCCTCCTCACTCATGATATTCTGCACCAGGCTTAAGTCCCATCTGCTGACCTTAAGCGCATGCTCCTGTCATGGCACTTAAAGCTCCTAAGGTACTCCCCTCCTCTCCAACTCCGTCTCTAACTTAGCAACCTCCACTACCTGCCTTCATACAGACCAGCTCGCCTAGAGGCCACGCGGTATCTCCTGAATAAACTATATGCAAAGTACTACCAATTGCTTACATGTCATGATGATAACCATGCCTGTACCCATGCCTGCATCCACTGCTTTTCTTTTACCGTGCCTGTAAGCCATGCCTGTATCCACTGCTTTTCTTTTACCATGCCTATAACCATGCCTGTATCCACTATTTTTCTTTACTGTAACCACCTCATGATGTAACTCACAATGCCTCAAATTTTCTTATGTCCTTGTTCATTCTTATAACTTGTATTGTTATCCCGGGTCGCCCTTGAAAAAGGGACCTTCGGGGCTCAGTGGGCCTACCTGGTCACCAAAATTTAATAAATAAATAAATAATAAATAAATAAGACCCATAGAGGTCATAAAAATAACTTGTATTTCTTTAGTTTCCTGTAAAAGTTTATTTTTACAAATCAAGAAACAAAAATAACACTGTATATTTGTATTTCAGCAGGTTACTGCGTATTTCCATATTGACCAATACTATCATTTCATCCAAATACTTCAGACAGAATCTGATTAGAATAAGTTAGATTAGTTTTGTCACCAGTTCTTGGGGAAAATCTATTTATTTATTAAATTCACCCAAGGACTAGGACAAAATATCAGTTCTGAATTTATGTTAGTTTATTAACCCCAAGTCATTAAAAAAGTTTAATTTCAAGACAGATGCATTGCATATAGATAATTTGCTAGCAAATTTAATTCCTTTGTGTCATTAATTAAATACAGTGTGATAATAGCTTTCTGACAGGTGCTGTGTATTATTCAGGATTTGTTCTAACCATTACTTTCACTGCTTCAGAGACCTTGGACAATACAATATGTGTTAAATAGTGAACTTTTCCTAACCCACATTTACAGAAAGGAGACTTTTATAAGTAACAGGCTGCAGAGACAGCCCTAATTAATGCTTATGAAACCCTGCCTTTATCAATGTGCACAGTGGTGCGTGTGACCCCTACCTCCAAAAACCACTGGTGTCCCCCAGTTCCACCCATCACATTCCTGTCAATACTATCATGCTTATCCGAATCCTGGCAATCTAGTGGTCCCCTATCTGCAGTTACTGTTAGTACTGTGCAATATTAATGATCCAAACTCTAACAGTATAATAGACACCCCTCCCTCCCTCAGTTTCTAACAGGATTGTGGAACTGTACTAAAGCCCCTGGCTGGTAGTCTAGTGTACCCTACCATTAATTGAATTGTGTCAGTATTGAGGAACAGTATAATAGCTCTTTCCTTTCCTTTGCAAGCTATTGAACCCCCTTTCCCCAGCTAATCCCTGTCCAAATTTTGGAAATGTACAAAGGTCTTTCCTTGGCAGTGAAATGGACCCCTACCATCATCCAGTCCAGTACTGTAGAAATGTACTTACTCTCATCCCGGGCAAACTAATGTTATCCCCCCTGGATTGCTGTCAAAACACCCTATCCCTGCCTCACTACTTGAGCACCCACCACCCACACTCCTTCTGCTCCCTACTCACCCGTACACCCACCCATCCATAAGTGGGCTGCCATCTGGTTCTCAGACGACAACTGGCACCAACCCTCCTCTCACCAGCTTGGAAGGCTGCTGCCTGACTGACAAGCAGTGAATGCATGTATACTATAGAAACAACTGTTTCTACAGTATGTGCATGCTCACTACCTATTAGTCAGAAAGCAGATGATGAGGTAGTGAGCAGGGGATCTGTGCCAGTTATTGTCTGAGGACCTGATGGCAGCTCACCTATGGATGGATGAGTGAGGGAATAACTGACAGGAGGCTGATGTGGTGGTTGCTCAGTGCGTGAGCTGGGGAGTCAGTCTTTGAAAGTGGATGGTTGAGAGTAACACTAAACTGCCTGGGATGGGCATCAGTCATTTCCATAACACCAAATTGTGCGAGGAAGGGGGTCCACTAGACTGCCAGGGAAGAGGTTTAGTACAGTTCCACAATAGTTGAGGTAGGGGGACCCACAACACTGCCAGAAAATAGCTTTAGTACAGTTCCACAATGCAACTAGGAACAGGTGAGGTGGGGAGGTTCTGTGCAACTGCCAGGGATGACATAAGTGGGTAGGGTGCCCATGCGGGGGGTGGCTGAGGCTCTGTACAATGCTCCACATTTGTGCAAGAATGCATTCTTCTAAGCTATTGATGGCCACCTAATAACATGCAAATGGCCCCTTAGCACTGTGCATGCCATATATTTGTGGTCTTTTGCATGCCAGCCACTGCACATGATTCTCAGAAGTGAAGGCAATATTCAACTACAGACAGGCTATCTCCCTTTGCTCCTAGGAACCTGCTGTCATCAGAATGCTGTGGTAATGATGCACATATGCACCATGCATGGCTCTTGTAGTGATTAGATCCCAACTATATAAAACAACCTACTGCTTCCATACATTTCAGTTTGGCTGCTCCATTCAACAGGGGAGAATCTGCTGTTGGTTTCCCATGTCCACTTTAACTCCTTGATTATGGAACATATTCAGTGGCCACCTCACACATGTGGAATGCCTTACCAAATCAGCTTTGTCAGATCACTTCTGTTGAAGTGTTTTAAAGGGCTCTTAACACCTGTCATTTTTCCCCCTGGTATTTGAGGACTCAGTTTATGTATGTTGGGCCCTATTCACTAACGGTGCGAATGGGTTACGTGCTGCGTAAACCCGGCACAACCCACCTGCACCTGGCCATGCATACTATGCCCCTGCATACCGTGTATGATCCTGGTATGCTCCCTTACATGCTTGGCACACCACTCAAAATGCAGCTCCATGTGGGGGTGGACTGGGACAGGCAACGGGGGCATGTTAGCACTCCACATCATGCTCAACAGTGCAGGTGCCTTGCATGGGGGGTGATGGATACGCCTTCTGGAGGCAGCCATAACTATTATGCAACCCCTGAATGCCGCTGCTGAGTTCAGCGGAGATTGCGGTGGTCAACAGACTCTTTAATATGTCCACTCGTGGCTGTGGGGCACATTTGGTAGGGTGGAGGACTTGCAGATGGGGTCCCCCAATTCTCGGTCCACTGTCCGCCTACATGCCTGTCAGCAATATTGCAACTGATGGGCACAAATGATTCACTTGAAATCCCGGTCTGGACTACCGACTGGCTGTGTGGCTGGGTCTACAGCCCCACACTAGATCGTCCTCGTGTAGCTGTGATAGGGCAGGGCCATGTAACAGAGCTCGGTGGGGACCGCTGTTCATGAAAGTGATCCCCCACATGGATCTACTGCAGGTGCGGAGCTCCACAGGAAGGATGCATGTGATTCGCCCATATCCTCCCACCATTCATGAATAGGGCCCATTATGAATAAGAGGGATGTCTCTCTGCTTGTTATTTGATTTTACAAATGTTTTAAAAGTTTTAAATTGATTAAATAAAATTGCATATTCAGAGCTTCAAGCCCTTGTGATGAGGAGTGATATCAAATAAAATTTGCTTTCTTTTTGTGAAAGCCAATGATTCAGACAGGAATACCTGGAGGGTACCTACTTGCTACTCCCCACAGCTAGCAGTGGAAACAGTGAACCAGAGGAGTGGCTATCTCTGCAAAGCAGTGTGCAAAAGATGGAGATTAGTGTCCAAAAGGTGGATAAGCAGAAAAGGGGCAAAATTCAGCAGAAGGGCAGACAGCAAGGAGAACCAGGGATAAATGACAACCAAGGAAGGGGCTGGAGTAGAACAGTGAAGCAGTCTAGGGAGGTCAAATCATGGAAAGCCATGTGTGCAAATGCCAGGAGCCTTAGCAACAAGATGGAAGATCTGGAGGCTGTCATGGTACAGTCAGACCTGGACATTGTGGCCATCACCAAACCTGGTGTAATGATAACCATGACTGGGAGATGGCCATTCCTGGCTACAACATATTCAGAAGAGACAGAGCAGGCAGGAAGGGAGGAGGAGTGGCACTGTATGTGAAAAATGACATAAGGCCACAGAGATCCAGGAGGAACAAAATGGGGAGAGATACTGTGGGTTAAGCTGGAAAGGAAAATGGGGCCAGCCATCCGCACAGGTGTGGTCTATAGACCACCAGCCCAGGAGGAAGAAACAGATAGGGAGCTGATGCTAGCCATCCAAAGGATGGCAGACAAGAGTGAGGTAGTACTGGTTGGAGACTTCAATATTCCAGATGTGGACTGGAGCATCCCAGCAGCAGCATCAACTAGGAGCAGATTTATCCTGGACTCCCTTCAGGGTGCCTTCCTCAAGCAACTGGTCATGGAACCAACTCGGCAGAAGGCAATACTGGACCTTGTGCTCACAAACAGGGACAGTGTGATGGGGGTAACAGTGGGGGAGCACCTGGGTAACAGTGACCACCAGTCATTGTGGTTTGAAATCACAGAAAGAGCAGAACCAAACCACACAAAAACACGTATCCTGGATTTTAGGGGGGCAGACTTTGGGAAAATGGGAGATACTTGAAAGAGGCATTAAGGGAATGGGACAGAAATCAGGGGTTGAGGAACAGTAGGCAGTATTTAAAATGGGGATTATAAGAACAACAGAATTATGCATTAAGCAGGTTAGCAAGAGGAAAAGGAAGAGGAGACCATTATGGTTTTCCAAAGAGGTAGCAAAGAAAGTGAAAGCCAAAAGATTGCATTCAGGCAATACAAAAGACACAGGCAGAAGGGGATAGGGAGAAGTACCAGGAGAAACAAAGGGAGGCAGGAAGTCAGTAAGGGAAGCCAAAGCTCAGACAGAAGAACACATTGCAAAATCAGTGGGTAAAGGGACAAAACCTTTACAGGTACATAAGTGAAAAAGAAAGACAAAGGGAGGGATAACGAGACTGAAGGGGAGGATGGGAGCCGTGGAGGATGACAACAGTAAAGCTGACATATTGAACAGGTATTTCTGCTCAGTCTTTACTGAGGAAGAGGGGTAATGGGTCTGAAGGAGTACAAGGGTGAGAATGGTGCAGAAATGGACACAAGTCCCTTTACACGAGAAAGGGTTCTGAAGGAACTGGAAGTAATAAGAGTTGATAAAGCAATGGGGCCAGATGGGGTGCACCCCAGGGTCCTTAAAGAACTAAGAGAGGTGGTGGCTGAACCTCTGGCTATGCTGTTTAGCCAGTCACTGGAAACAGGGGAGGTACCCAAAGACTGGAGGACAGCAGATGTAGTCCCCTTATACAAAAGTGGGAACAAAGAGGAAGCAGGGAACTACAGACCAGTCAGCCTCACCTCGGTAGTGGGAAAGATCATGGAGGCACTACTGAAGGAGAGATTGGTGGAAGATCTGGTTGTCAATGGACTACAGGACCCAAGGCAGCATGGTTTCACCAGGGGGAGGTCATGTCATACCAACCTCATTGAATTTTTTGACTGGGTGACTAGGGAGGTGGATCAGGGGAGGGCAGTGGACATGGCCTATCTGGACTTCAGCAAGGCCTTTGACACTGTGCCACATAGAAGACTATTACACAAACTGGGGAATATGGGTGTGGGCAGGACAGTAGTGTGGTGGGTAGGTAACTGGCTGGGTGGCAGGACACAGAGGGTGGTGGTAAATGGCTGTCACTCCACAGAGGAAGAGTGACCAGTGGGGTACCACAGGGATCAGTGCTGGGACCGGTCCTATTCAACATCTTCATCAGTGACATTGCGCAGGATCTAGAAGGCAGAATTTCTCTGTTCACTGATGACACAAAGCTCTGTAACAGAGTAGACACACCAGAGGGTGTAGACAGAATGAGAAGGGACCTGCAGAAACTTGAAGAATGGTTAGGGGTTTGGCAGTTGAAATTCAATGCAAAGAAGTGCAAGATAATGCATATGGGTACAAAACCCTTGCACAATATATCAGTTGGGGGTGAGGATATAGCATGCACCAAGCAGGAAAGGGATCTTGGGGTTGTCATCTCTGATGACCTCAAGGTAGAAACAGTGTGACAAGGCATCAGTAAAGCAAATAGTATGCTGGGATGTATAGGCAGGGGCATCACCAACAGGAAAAGGGAGGTCATAATTCGCTATACAAGACACTAGTGAGGCCCCACCTGGAGTACAGTGTACAGTTCTGGAGACCATACCTACGTAAGGACATAAGACAGGGTAGAGAAGGTTCAGAGGAGGGCAACAAGATGGTGCATGGATTGCATAACAAGTCCTATGAAGACAGGTTGAAGGAACTGAACATGTACTCCCTGGAGGAGAGGAGGGAGAGAGGATATGATAGAGACATACAAGTATCTTACAGGGAGGAACAGGGTGCAGGAAAACACTATTTTTAAGCAAAAAAGATGTTTCAGGACTAGAGGGCATGGGATGAAATTGGAGGGAGGATGATTCAGAGGAAACATGAGAAAGAATTTCTTCACAGAACGGATAGTGGACAAGTGGAACACCCTGCCAGAGGAAGTGGTGGGGGCTGAAACAATCACGGGATTTAAGAATGCATGGCATAGACATAAAGGAATTCTAGAGGTCAGAGGTAAGGGGAAACAGACTTCTATGTAATAGTGGGATGGACATGGCATGCTCACTATGGGCTCTATTCTCCAAGGCATGGAGTGGCTACGTGTTGTATATCTGCAGTGCATAGACATTTCATGGCCACTGCATGCCCTTTGCCCAATGCTCCACAGGAGTGCGGGGCTGTCATGCACCCAATTCCCCAGCTGTTAATGAGCTCTGGGGGGGGTGCAGTCTGGGGGGTGGTGCTGGGGTTGTGCCAGTGCTCCATGCTTTTCCCATAAGTGCTGCTTACCAGGTGAGAGGGGGTGCAGGTTACATGATCCAGATGCAGTCATAGCCACTGTGTGCTCCTCCAACAGTATGCTGCCAGCAGTGGCAAACACTGTAGGGTTCCTTCTGACATGTTGCCCTAGCCTGCCTGGACTACTGCAAGGGCTGGGGATGTCTGCCTCGGCACACACCCAGTGTTTGTGTTTGCAGCCCTGCAGACCATCCTTGCAGCCATGGCACTGCATGGTGCAAGGGATCCAATGTTGGACCATGTCTGGTCATCCTATTGGATGCCAGAAAGCCCCCATGCACCTGTGCACCGGGGGGCGAGGCCACAGAAGGGGTCTGTGTGGTGGCCAGGGGATATGAATATGTCCACTCACATTTTTCTGCAGGTGCGTGGCTGCATGGGCAGGATACATGTCTTTGGTGCATACTTCCCACCTCTTGAAGAATTGCCCCCATCTGAATATTGTTCACTGGCAGCAAAGTGCTGTTTTTAGCACAGCATTGGGCTGGTGCAGCACAAATGACTATGACTAAATATAAAGGCCAATGTGTGTGTATTTTTAAATTAATTAGTCGTTCGTTATCTTTAATTAAAAAAAAAAAAATTGCACAGGAATCCTTCACAAATTTGATAAAAATATACATGCTGCATGCAGTAGTGGCACCAGGACTGGGGGCCGGGAACATAGCAGTACTTCAGGGGCAGCTAGATGCCAGCAAGTGAATGCCAAATTGAGAATGTGATGTGGCCTGCTGCATAATCAGTGGGTTTTATCTATAATGGGTAATAAAGTAAAAAAAAAAAAAACTTTTGGAAACTTGTAAGAACTGTATTTTACATTCAAAACTTAACTAACGGTCCCAGCAGAGGTCACACATAAGATGTACAGTGGCATCTCCCAGGACGAAACCCAATTCTGCGTAGCATTTTGTAGCACTTAGTAGAATGTTGCAGTAGGTTTCCATTGGACAAAGTACGTGAGTTTCAATGCTGTTAAGTCCCTATTGTCATTCAGGAAAATGTGACACTGCCAGGATGAAGTGAATGCCAGTTTCCTGAATGACAAAGGGTACTAATTGCCATTGAAATTACATTGCTTTATTCAGTAGGTCTGCTGCAGCATACTGCAAAGTACTTTAAAAATGGGTTTCATCACTGTATATTAGGAAGGAACTAGTAGGTTTTTAAACTTTTTGTATATCTGGGCTTATGTTCCCCCCAGTGTAAAAATTGCATTCCAAGTTTGAGAAGAGGCCAAAAGCTAAAACAAATTGTGAAAATTAAGTGGCAGACGTGCATTTTTAAGTAGTGAGGCTGTAACAGAGGCTGACACACATCACTGGGCACCTAGCCAGAGCACCTTCACTTCAAAGCAAAGGCAGCCTGACCTGTTTGCAAGTGAGCAAAGGCATCATTCTATACATATGCATGCACTCACCTCCACCTTACCTGCCTCCTGTTCTGTTTTTACACACAAAGAAGGGCTGTTTGCTATTGCTGCATGCATGTAGCAATCAAATGCAGCAGTGTGTGGATTTACAAATTAAATAATCTTGGAGTAGGGTACCAGATTTCTACAGGGACATGTATGTAAAAAATGGATATAGGATGCCAAAAATGTTACATAAAGCTGAGGTTCTGGTGGCCAGAAGCTCTGGGGTTTTAGAAACTCTCTGGTGCATTTTCAGGGTTGTTGAGGTGAAAGAAACACATTTTTTAGCTCTCAGTCTGTGTGCCATTCCAGAAGGAAAATTCTAATTCTCCTCAGGATTTTTTACATTTTTAATTAAACACAAATGACACCAACATTTAAAATAGGGAAAACCCTCTGGATAGGGTGGAGAAAATGTATATGGATCTTGGGAATCTCGAGGAGTTGTCAAAGACATGTCAGTTGGGATTCAATGCCAAAAAGTGAAAAATGATGTATCTTGGACAGAGGAACCCAGTTTCTGAGTTTAGGATGGGGGGAGGTACTGACTCTCACTAAACAGAAAAGTGATGGGGTTACCATATCAGAGGACCTCAAGGTGGCAGCACAGTGTGACAAGGCTGTGGGCAGGGCTGTGGGATTCTGGGGTACATGGGAGGGGTATCTCCAGAAGGAGAATGGAGGTGGTGCTGTCACTGTATACATCCCTGATATGTACCCATCGGGAATACTATGTCCAATTTTTGAGACCACACCTCAGAAAGGACATAGGCTGTCCAGAGGAGGACAACTAAAATGGTGCAGGGGAAGTCCTATGAGGAAAGACTGAAGGGTCACAACATGTACACCCTGTAAGAGAGGACAGAGAAGGTTGACATGATCAAGACGTACAAGTACCTCACTGGGATGAACAGGATGCAGGTGGGAGTCTTTTCCAAATGAAGATGAGCACCAGGACTGGGAGACAGGTGATGAAGCTGGTGGGTGGGGAGTTCAGAAGAGATGTAAAAAAATATTTCTTCACTGAAATGGTGGTAGATGCCTGGAACAGACTATTAGCAGAATTGGTGGAGGCTAGAAAGTGAGGGGCTTCAAGCATGCGTGGGATAAGCAATTGGGTATACTAGAAAAGGAACCATCAATCAATCAATCAATCAATCAATCAAACAATCAATCAGTTTTTATTTGCATGGCACTTTTCAATTGCCAAGATGCCTCACAGAACAATTAAAACAGCTACAGTGTATAATCACACATATTATAAATAGTATAAAATGGAGAAAAAACTGTATTTCAATTATTCACCAAATGCTTGAATCCATAAAAAGGTTTTTATGGCCTGTTTAAATCCCTCCATGGTCATGCACCCATGTAACTGACAGGGTAGAGAATTCCAAAGGGTAGGGGTGGGGTGCATAAATGCATGGGCCCCAGAAGATTTTAAACAAACCCTTGGAATCTCTAGCAGCCCCTTGTCAGTCGAGCGGAGCGATCGCCCAGGGCAGTAAGGGACCAAGAGCTCTTTCAGGTAGTCCAGACCCTGACTGTGTAGTGCTTTATAATTCAAAGTCCGACTTTGAAGGTGTTTCACCACTGTACTGTCAGCCAGTGCAGATCGCACAGCACTAGAGAAATATGACAGGACTGGGAGGTTCCTATCAATAATCGGGTCGCTGCATTATGCACCAGCTGCAAGTGGTGAATATCTACCCCTGGAAGCCCTAGGTACAGGGCATTGCAGTAATCCAAGCATGAGGACACAAAGGCATGGACCAATGTAGGAAGGTCACCAGACTGAACAAGATGCTTAACTCTGGAGACGTTCCTCAGATGGTAGAAAGAGGATTTGACGACAGCCAACACCTGTGAACGCAGTGTCAGTCTCTCATCAAAAATTACCCCCAGGTTTCACACCCATTTGGAGGTCAGGAGTGGCAGATCCTCAAGGAAAAGTCCAGAGGATGACCCCAACCCCAGGCCCCCTATCTGGCTTCCCGGGTCCACCACCAGCATCTCAGTCTTTTCTGAGTTCACCCTCAACCAGCTGGAAGTCATCCACTCCTGGATTTCTGCAAGGCAGTTATTAATTACTGAGACAGTTCTATCCTGGTCAGTCATGAAAGAAAGGTAGAGCTGAGTATCACAGCATAGCAGTGAAACCTTAGCCCATACCTTCTTACAATGTCTCAAAGGGATAGCATGTACAGCAGTAGCCAGAGACACTGCCAGCTATTTCTCAAAATGTCAATATTTCCAGAAATATCTGATGCTTTTTGCATTTAAACAGTAGGGGCAGCAGAGAGAAACTCTTCAGAAATTTTGAGAAATATCTGGAAATAGCTGGCAATGTCTGTGGCTACCACTGTACACTACAAACAACATGGGGGACAGCACCAATCCTTGAGGAACCCCACATGATAGCGGAATTGGGTCAGAGGAATAAATCCCTGACACCACCCTCTGAGTTCTTCCAGTAAGAAAAGATGAAAACCACCTGAGGACCATACCTGATAGGCCACAGATGAACCTTAAGTGGTTGAGCAGAACCCCATGGTCCACAGTGTCAAACACTTAAAAGAGATTGAGAAGAAGCAAGATGGTGTGGTTCTTCCGATCTCTAGCCATCTGGAGATCACTGAGCACCTGAACCAGCGCTGTCTCAGTACTCTGTCTCTTTCGAAAACTGGACTGGAGAGGCTTATAGATATCATGGATGGTAAATGATTCTCCAGTTGTATGGCAGCTACTTTCTTGATCAACTTCCCCATAAAGGGAAGGTTTGAGATTGGTCTGTAGTTCGCATGGCAGTCTGGGTCCAAAGAAGCTTTCGATGTCACCACCACCTCCTTCAGGGAGCTAGGAAACTTACTTGTTTCCATGGAGCACCAGACTATGAGGGGGAAGGTCACCAGAGACCAGGTAGGGTCTGCAGAGGTAGAAGAGGCATGGAACACTTGGGCACACTGGGTGGGCCAAGTGGTCCTTTTATGTTTTCTATGTTTTATAATTTAAGATAGCGGTCCAAATGAGAATAGACTATTTTTTTTTTTACTCACTGCAATGAGCACCATCCTCCTCTCTCTGTCAGAGAGAATCACACAACTGGTAGCCCTGATCTGTGTGGCGCAGGACCCCCCTCATGCTCCTCTGACCTCCTAACCTGTCTCTTTTGTTTTCTTCTCAGAATTTGTTTCAAATACTGATTTGTTTTTTACTTATTGACATTTCTATTTTTGTGGAGAAAATTTACTCACTAACTTGAATCCACCACCTCCACTCATTCTTTCTTGCACTCAGTAACTGGCAGTCCTGATCAACTTCAGACTTCTATTGCCTGCATGAGCCCCCTTAACCTCACACTTCTTGTCCTGCTTCTCCTCCAACCCAACATCGGGATTTAATTTCTAATTATATTAATAAGGCACTGGTCCTGATTAAAATGGAAAAAAGAGAAGCCTTATCACAAAGAAGGAGAACAGTGGTCACCCCAACCACAATCTGGCACCAGCAGACACTGTTCCTTGAACTTGAGCACACTACATGCATGCACCAAGCTGCAAAATCTGACCAGTGCTGATACCCATGCTGTGTGTGACAGACTCTGTGGTCACATTGGCAGCATTGGTGTCTGCTTGGTGGTGTGTGCCTGTGCTCTCATTGGGCAATCCACGGAGTTCTATATTAACTCTGAAACAATCACAATTGAAGGATGGCTGTATAATACATGGGTCCGGGTCTTAAAGGAAGGAGTAGACTGATAGCTAGCTAGGAAGCAACCAGACAGGAAGAAAGGATCTGACTCCACCCACAGGGCAAGACAACTATAGCAAGCAAATCTTTAAAGGTTGAAGAGCGAGTAGGTCAGTGGTAACATCACTACACTAAAGGGCCAATTTTTTCAGAATGGAAAAAAGGTTTGCAGTTAAAACCAGGACAAAGCACCAGTTTTAACAGTAGTATCAGGACACTGTGACAGGCAACAAAATTTAGGAGTGTTACAGTAAAACTGGGATATCTTGTCAACCTATCTTAGAGATTTGCTGTCAGAAATCTGCACACATCCTGGTGAAAGGCACCAGTTTCACATGCAGGGACTATAGAGAGGTGAGTGACCCCCCCCCCATAGTTCTGCTACTGGCTACATGAATATTTTTAACATCCCTATTATGGCTTTCAAACTTTTCATTCTGTATGTTAGCTTTCAAAATCTGCATGCCACTCAGTGGTTTGCACATCTATGTGCTGCACCATGGTTTTCAAAATCTATGTTGCACGAAGTTTTTCACAAAATGTTCACACCAAACTCCTTCACAAAGGTTTTTAAAAACTAAACACTGTGCAGCAGCTTTTAAAATCTACATGCTGTAAGACAGCACTCAAAATGTATGTGTAACCCCCTTTTTCACTCTGGCCCTCCCTCCAGTCTCCTCACTTCCATTACTAGATGGCATGTAGTCCAAGAATGTCTTTCAGCTGTGGCTGCTGTTCTTGTTCTTTAAATTGGGGCTGAAACCATACAGTATGATAACCCTCTCTTGGCATCAGGCAGAGACTAAGGATGTGCTCAGCCCCAGGGGTACCCGCCATGTCTAGGGTAGGTGGTAACAGCTCACCAGTTTCAATCAAATACACTCAGGCTCCTGTTGTTTACAGATCCTTTCTTTTCCATTTACTCCTTGGTGAGCATTGCTTGGTGCCCATTTTGTCACGTCAGAAATGAACCACTCTGCTACATAATGGGTTGTTGTCATGTTTACTAACATTTTTATAGTTACGTACATAGGAACACTGCTCCCATGATTGCTTTTTGTAAGTACTGCAAGGCAGGCTCAATCTGACTCTGGACATTACTGTAAGTCAAAACCTTAAGGTCCCTTAAAAAGGGTTGTATCCCTTACTCACCTTTGCATGAGTGCCATGACTCATTTTATTCTTTGCAGTTTATCAGTGGGTGAGGATTTACCTCAGCACAGAGCCTTTCCTGTGCTAGTTTCTGAATTTACCTGAGCTCCCACCTTGTCATATACTTTGGGTTCACTCATTTTTCATACAGTGCCATGATACTGCAGCATACATTTAGCTGGTGTGCAAGAGGTGGCACTGCTGTAGGAACAATCACGTTGGCATTCCAGGTTAATGTCCACCCTTGCTCTGAGCACCTCACAGCAAACAGATCTTTCACCAGACAGTGTGCTGTGTGCACCAATGTGCCAGCAGCTACCTCAGCCTGCCCTCAGGCAGTGGCTGGCAATCTCTCCTAGCCTTCTTCCAGAGGTAACGTCTCAAATATACATAACAGCTTGGGATTCCCAACTAAAAGTAGTATCAGTAGTATATTTATTTATGGACACCCTTCTCTGTAGGTTCAGGACACTGCACATGTAGGCCCATCTCCTAACTGTTTCAGCAGCTCAGTCTTTGGCAGCAGAAATCTCAACATCTTCAGCAGAGCTGGCAGAATCTCTTGGTCACAGACAAAACCAAAATTTCAGCCCCAAAGTGAAAACTCCCACGTTGGTGAAATCCTCTGTGCATCACAAGGCCACCAGGGAGTTCCCTTGAGTGTAGTCCCTTAGGAACATCACTAGTTTTCCATGATCATTTACACTCCCACCAGAATTATACAGTGATCTACACTAAATGGCCTTCAGACAAATTCCTAGAGTCATCACTGCTGTCCTGGTGTTTGTCCTTGGAGGCCACCAGATGACTAACATACTAACATACTAAAATGCCAGCAGAATAGGCCTAATGGTCTTTCGTGTCTGCTCGTTTGGTCAGCCCCCACCCTGGGAGCTGACCTTGCTGCCTCCCTCTCTCCCTCTCTGGCTTCTGCCTTCCCAGTCCCAGATATTCTTGCTGCACTGGTTTTTGCTTCCAGAACCCTTCCCCTGTACCTGTCCCACCCCCTCTTGAACCCCTCCATCGTTTCTGCCTCCATCAGTACCCTGGGCAGCGCATTCCATAGCTCCACCGCCTTCTCAGTGAAGTAGCACCTCTTCCTTTCTCCCCTGAATCTCCCCCCTCCAGCTTCCACCCATGCCCTCTAGTTGCCCCATCCTTCCTTCGCAGCACCCTGACTGCTCCTCCCTATTTAACCCTTCATGTACCTGAAGACCTCTAGCATGTCCCCGGTCCTTCTCTCTTCCAATGTGTACATATTTAGCTCTTCGAGCCTCTCCCATAGGTCCTATCCCCAAGCCCCAAATCATTTTGGTTGCCTCCTCTGGACCCTCTCCAGGAGTTCAATGTCCCTCTTTAAATGTGGCCTCCAAAACTGCATGCAGTAGTCAAGGTGCGGCCTCACCAAGCAGTTATACAGTGGGAGCATCACTTCCCTCCTTCTGGAGGTGGGCCCCCTAGCGATGCATCCAAGCATCCTGTTGGCCTTTGCCACTGCCCTCCTACAAGTCTCCGAGTTGTTCATCTTGACATCCACCCCAGTTCCCTCTTAGCCATCGAGACTTGTAGCATCCCCCCTCCCAGGGTGTACACTTGGCCTGGGTTTCTGGCTCCCAGGTGCAGTACCTTGCATTTTTCTGCACTGAAACTCAGCTTCCACTTTCTCGACACCTTTCCAGAGCCTCCAGGTCCCCCTGTAGGGCCACCCTCCCCTCCTCCCCATATACAATGGGTTCTGCTGTTCTCACACACTGTAGGGCTCTGCAGAAAGAAAGTTAAGACTCATGTACAGGGGCCAGCCCGGTGGCGCTGAGGGCTGAGGCAGTGGACACCTTACCTCACATGACCCAGGTTCGGCAATGACCTCAGGTCATCTGGCTGCTGGCATGGGGGGGAGGGAGGAGCGGGATTGAGCAAGGCAGTAGGCTGCTCTCCTCTCCCGGGAGTAGTAGGGGAGGGTTGTCCTCCCATTTGTAGTTCTGCCCCCTCCTGGTGGAGGTCCAGTGGGGTAGTGTAGGTGAGGAGGGGGAGGGAGTATGGAAGGGTGGACAGGGCTCAGCTGGCTTCAAGTGTGTGTGCGTGCCTCCACATGCATGTACGGCTGTGTGCCAGGGGCCTAAGGTGGGGACAAGTGGAAGAAAACCTTACCAAATAAACACACAATAAAAAATCTCTATATAAACAAAAAACAACTCATGCACAGGAACCAAAGTGCCCTTTCCAAAGAATATTAGGAGACACAAAGAAAGTTAAGAGTCACTCAAGGACCTTGCACAAAACAAGTTACCACTCTATTGTCTGATAAACTAAAGAAACTTATTTAAAACCCTTTGTTAATGTGGATTACAGATGTTACTACGCAAAATATAAACCCTCAAAGTTTAGAAATGTACTATTATGTTGTTTTTTTCATCCTCCTTTCTCTGCTTGGCTGGGTTTGGCTGTCCCCCATCTGCAGTGTCCTCCCAATCCCTCTCACCTGCCATCTCTGGGGCTTGCTCACCTGCCTGGTAGTGAGTCTCACAGTTTCCCCCTATGGCACTGCTCCCTGGGGTTCTACAAGCCTTGGGGAGAGTTTAGCTCAGATGAGGTAGGTAGAAAGCCCAGTACAGGGCCTCAGGAGGATGCTGGATCACACTACCTCTGCCAGTAGTCTTTGCCCTTGTTCTCCCTTCCCCTGGGTGCTTCATGGGCAAGGACTGCAGTGATGTGAGCATGCATGCATGCTGCTATCACAGTCTAGATGTGCCTGGCCTTCCTTTGGGGCTCTGCTTCTACCCTGACCTATTGTCACCTATGTGGTGGTAGTGCAGCAAGCATACATCACTCCCTTCCCAGAGGAGAGCATCCTCTGGGATATTCAGTCCTCCTCCCCTTGGCTGGCCCCAGACAACCAGAGATCGCTCCCAATCCCAGGTCACCAGCATCACAATCAGCAGTGCTACCACTCTACTGAAAGGTTAGCTGGTATTATGTTTTCCAATTCAATGCCCTCAAAGTTTGGAAATGTGCTATTATGGTTAAGCTTAACTCCCACCCTTCATTCCCCTCTCCTTTTAACCAAAGATCCAGCTTCAGGTATGGGCTATGCATCAATGGTGTGCTACCTCATACAGAGCCAACAGATTCAAAATTTGTTTAAATAGCAACCCTAATTACCACTGCATCTTCTTCCCTCATGACTCAAGTTCAAGCTACAGATCCATCTCCGTACTACAAGGCTGCTTCCTTGATTGGGGGCATCATTTTCAGCAAGCTTTTTTGTCACATCTTGGTATTTGTGTTTATTAATTTTTATCATCTGTGACTATTGACTCTTTAACTGTGTTTATATTTAACTTTTATAAATGTATTTTTGTAAGTGTTGTACATTACTGTATGCATTGTGAAGTGCCTTGAGCCCACTGGCAGAGAACACTATAAAATTGTTTTTTTTTGTCTCTGTCTGTCTAATCAATCTATATGTCTGTTTGTCTGTCTATCTATCTATCTATCTATCTATCTATCTATCTATCTATCTATCTATCTGTCTGTCTATCTATCTATCTACCTCTGTGCCACTGGAGATCAAAGTCATCTAGTTATCTACATGAAAACTATAGAATGAGAACTTGCAGTACATCTCTTTCACTCAGCTCTGTTAATGTGACTTGACCCTGTCAAGGAAAGACCATCTCTAATGTACTGTATGTTATACAGTAAATCATGAAATTATTCTTAGCCAAACCAGTCAGGACTGTTTATTTCTAAACATTCCAGAAAATGTAATAACCTTAAGAGGGTGTTACATACACATGCTCTAGTTCTAAAGTTCTAAGGTCAGTTGACAAAGTCCATTTTCCACAAAGGAGTTCTCCAATATTCTGCAACAATGTTTTTAAACAAATATCTTTAACCAGATTTATAACATGCATATCTATATATCTATATATCTATATATATACTATCTCTCTCTCTCTCTCTCTCTCTCTCTCTCTCTCTCTCTCTCTCTATATATATATATATATATATATATACACACACACTTCTATGGTTTTAAGTTTCTTCCAAATACTTTTTGTTAAAGGAATGCTCAGCTTCTCTTTGTAGTTCTCAAACCTTTTTTTTAACTTTATTTATCACCCTTGCTTGCTGGACTCTCTCCAGCTAAGCTACTGGGCTAACCCCAGCTGCTCCCGACCACCTGAAGCTCTCTCTGTCCCCTCCTGGGACCCCATGGGATCCTTACAGTTTTTACCTCCACCACTTCTGCTGGCAGTCTATTCCAGGCATATACACTCTTTCAGTGAAACAGTATTTATTTAAAATTTGGTAACCTGAGAAGAGCACTGTGCCATGATTCATTTCCAAGCATGATCGGGGGGGGGGGGGTACAGACATGAAGAGCAATTACAGGACATCCAAAATGCATATGCAAAGTACATTGGCAGCTGAGTCAAAGTGAATATAAGCTGGAGGCCCTCTGTTTATCTACATGGCAACAATAGCATGGAAAGTTGCAGTATAATATTTTTATGCAACTCTGCCAATGTTACTTGACTCTGTCAGGGAAAGACCACCTCTAATGTACCGTATGTTATAAATCATGACATTATTCTTAGCCAAGTCAATCAGGACTGCCTATTTCTAAACCTTCCATGAACTGTAATAACCATAAGAGGGTGTTTCATGCAAATACTATAAATAATACTGCCTCACATCCCACTTTAACACCCCCCCCCAAGCTTTCTCACATGCCCTCTGGTCCTGATTATGACACCAACTCAGTTCTTTAAAGATAAGAAAACAAAATATTTTTGTTTGAATTGTGAACACATAGCCTTTAGCTCCATACCTTTTAAAACACAGCCCATCAATCTAAATTCACAAAGAGCCTTCTTCTTCAATTGGACTCATAAAAGTACTAGTGTGCTGCTTTGCCAAACCAAATAGAGAAGACTATTACAAATTCACAGTCAACAGTATTTTAAAGAGAAAGGTTCTAGTTTTTCAAATGAGAACTAGTGAATTTATAAAATAGGATTTGTAAAATAGCATTCTGATTTGGCCACTACAGACATTTCACTAGCCACATATCCCCACATTTTGCTTCTGAAACTGAAAAAGCTGTCATCCATTGTTTCTGTTAGCTATGTCATATCATATCATACCATATCATATCATATCATATTACATTTTATAGAACAGACTATGGGCCAGATATTCAAATTGTGCCCCGGGGCTAAATTAGCACTGCCCGGCAGGCAAACTGTGCCCAGAGCAAAAACATAGCTATATTCAAAACGAATAGCCCGGTACAAAACCAGCTGAATATAGCAAGCGAAGGAAGCTGGGCAAACAGGCCCAGGAGTGCAGGGCAAACATTGCCCAGGATTAAGACAGCACTGAATGTAGCAGAGAAGACAGCACTGAATATAGCAATCAGACAGAGGCAGTGCAAACACCCACAGAAACAAAGTGTCAGAGGTGTAAACAGCTGTCCAGGAACACAGGAAAGTAAAATAGCCCAGCCAGACACAACTACAGTACTAGTGAAAGGCATGGAATAACCTGGACCCACAAGTGAAAACAGAATACCACAGAACATTGTCAAATCCCAAGTCCACCCCAAAAAGACACAGGACACGGGAATGTCAAGCATAATAAAGTATAATGCAAAAAGGGAACAGGTAAGGCACAAAGGCAACAGGAACAAATATACAGAAAAACAAAGCAAAACATAGCAGAACACCGTTTGTAAAAATGGGGTACAAGAAAAACATAATGAAAGGGGAAAGGGCAGACGTAACAAAGGGACTGAAAACAATGGGGAAAACAACAGTAACAGTGCAAACAGGTAAATGTGAAATATATTTACAGAACAATGAGGAAAGAACGTGGAAGGGAGAGGGATGTGGACATAGGAAGCAATGGAGGGAAACAGGATGGCAGATATAGGGCTAGGGACAGTGGGCCAGGGACAGGAAACAGGCTAATGAAAATAGTAGGCAGGAGTTAGGTGCGGGCAGGCGCTGACAGATGTTCATCCAGGATGGCCGCAACCTGCCTTGTCTCAGAAAACAAGACAGCCTGCTGTTCAATCAGGGTACGCTGTTGCCACACCACCCTCCTCAACAGCTCCTCCGTGCCTTCACCCTCTTCTGGATGGGTGGCCCACAGTGACGCCTGACGAGGACCTACAGGAGAAAGGGGGCCCATATCAGGACATGACTATGACACAAAGGCACCATGTACCACCACATGGTGGACAGCATGCCCCAACAACCATGCCCATGTGCCAGTACAGAACAAACCACAACACACACTAACGTGTGCCTGCAGGACAAGGCAGTATGTAACAGGCAGCATGCAACACCCAATGTACATGGATATGCATAGATGTATGCTGAGAAACCTAACACAGTGGAATCCAGCCAGCACAGCGGCGTGCAGACTGTAACAGTGCAAACAGACAGCCACCCCCAGAGATGTGAACGACAAGTGGACACTGAATGACATGCACATGGGATGACACATGGTGGGACATGCTGCCCACGGTCACACAGCTATGATACACAATACAGATGACACCAACTGGAGAAGGTGCCACAGCTCCAACCAGGTATGTAACCAGACATGCCTGTCCGTACACCCAACAGTGGCCCACCCTCACTGCCCTCCACAAGAACTGTAGAGACCCAGCAAACTGCCACCGATGCTATAACTGCAGCAGCTGTACAAATGATGACAGGAAAGACCTGAACGGGTGGGTGACTGACATAAGTGTGAAACAGTGGCAAGTGACACAGATAGAGACTCGACATGGACCACAGAGACCTAATGACCACAGAGGACAACGACACTGGCAACAGAACAGTAGGGACTGCAGGATGGGTAACCAAGCAGTACACAACCAGAGGAAGCCAATGCCCACCCACACCACTTGCCACAACAGAAGGGTGAGGGGCTCACAGTGGTGAAGAGCATGGCACAGGGCTGTGCCACCACCCATAGTGGTAGCACCATGAAGGCACACATGCAAGAAGACACACATGTGAAACAGAGACACAGGCCATGGTCCACTGGTGGCAGTGCAGCGGTAGGCCAATGGCATGCACAGGACAGTGTCACCCTGGTGGTCAAGGCATGGCGAGGCACACACCCACACCTGTGGGAGCAGCATCTGCCATAGGGCCTGACACCCAGCACACCATGCTACCACAGAACAACTTCTGCAGCACAGCTGCATAACATGTGCACAAACAACATGCACTGCAGTGACTGAGGGACAGCACCCTCTAGGGGACAATGGCCCCCACAACAGAGCTGGAGCCCACAGGCAGGGGTGTAGCCAGGGAGGTCACAACTGCACACCATGTGGACACGCTGCCACCTCTCTCCCCATTGTTAGGGTGAGCTACCCCACCCCGGAGTGTAGCCAGACAATATACAAACGTACACCAGGACTGTGTCTGTTGCCACCAGTGGCATACTAAATACAACTTATGAAACCCATGACAATGGGCGCTGCCCTGCATGCATAAATACAAAGCCATGATTTGCTCCCTAAGACACCCACATACCAGCCCACAACCTGTACAGTTGTATTGTCCATGGGATACACAGACAGTCATAGTGCACCTAGCGTAGACCACAATGAATTAAATCACAGAAAGGTACAACATTGTCTTTGTTAGGCTTCATACATAAAGTAAGCAGTTCAACGCCAATTTTCCAACTCCCCACCAGAAATCAAAAAGCTCACCATTGAGTGCTTGGAGGATGCCTGCTGACACACATGCCGCAACAGGCACACATGCAATGTACAGCCACACAGACCCGTGTGGCACCATAGTCCCAAAGGCTGCCTCCCCAACAGCCCCATGCATGTCCGCCAAGGAGGTCAGACAAGTGCACACAATAACATACCCATGTCCTCGCCACCATGACAGTACAATGGCAGAGAGATACAGGTACCACATGATACAGTGGCCCTCCAAATGCCATAGTGTGCATAGCCCTGGAATGTGCTTACAACATGTCCTGCACAGATACTGACATGTTATACATGGTACTGTAAATGACACATGCCATGAGAGGTGGAGTACACTGTTGCCATGGCAGACAGGACAACAGCAGCAGCAGTAACAGGTGGCACAACAGGCCGACCCCAGTAATCCCCCACCCCCAGGCATGACAACTGGCCTATAGCCATGCAGAGACATGCAGCATCCTTCCACAATGGTGGCCATAACAGCAACATGACACACATGGCAGTACAAGGCAGATATCAGTGCACATGGCGGCAATGGCAACAATAGTTAAGACACACAGCAAGCCATGTCTCAGGCCTCACAGCAGAAGGCACGGCACTGGAGTCAAGGAGGACAACAGAAATGCACGCAGCCATATCACATCTGGCCTGGATTATCTAGCCAACTGGGCCACGACACCAGACACAGCACTGTAGTGCAGGGGTGTAGCCAGACATTCACATGTTGTACACACAATCCCCAACAGCCACCTCCTTACAATATATGTACTCATCAACTCCAAATGGTACCCCTTCCAAAAGGTATGATGGCTGTCAGATGACTCCCTACTCTAATGAGGTCATACATGTATCTGTCTCACACAACAGCATTTCAAACAGAGCCACACCCAGTGGATTACAGTGACCCAAACAGTGCAGGTAGGTAGTAACTGTTGACAGAAAGGCAATATAGTTTGGGACATGCACTCCACAAACTGTAACAAATGTGTACAGTGAGTATGCCTGGCTACACCCTTGCTCTACTGCCTGCCCTGGAAAGTCAGACACATAGTAGAAAAGCACAATATCACACAGTACTCACGCAACACACCCCTGTCACCGTCACTGCTCTCCACCACACGCTGCGCAATCGGAGGCACCCTGCGCCTGTCCATAGATGGCCCCTGTTCGGCCTGCATCTCACCCCTCCTGTCTCCGGTGTGTCCTTGGTGCTCTGCAGTGGAAAGAGGGCACAGCAGCATTACTACAATATCAGCCACCACGGTACACTAAAGACCACCCTGTACCCCAGTGGTGTAGCACAACACATGCATCACTGGCACACAGGTGCAGTGCACCACCAAAGCCATGCCAAGCATGACACGGGTCAGTGCACACCGTCTACCCCTGGCCCACACAGTACACACAGAATGGATAGGAGGACCTCATGGCACATGAGCAACATGTCCAGCACAGCAACACACATCCACACAAGCACACCATGGAACACACAGCCCCACCACCCATGCCAGAAGTGCCATGAGAGTCATCACTTACCTGGCACAGGCACAGTCCCTTCCTGAATCATCACCCTGCAGCGTTCAAGCAGTGGGTGCTGCCTGCGCCTGATATCAATGTATTGATGACGGCACTTCTCACCATCACGGGGTATACCCGTGATAGCTGTTAGGTGAAGGGCAATTGAAGCCCAGACCTGGCTACGGGGATGGGCACCCTACTGGACTGGTCCAAATAGGTGCCAATAGCACCTCTCAGTTAACTTTACCAGGTTGGCTGTCTCCACCTCATCCCAATGCCTGTCACGACCCACCACTGCCCTTTGCCTACGTCTCCTAGACATTGCTGTTGTGGAGAAACTCAACCACTGCAGCAGTGTAAAACAGCTGGCCACACACCTGACACTCCCTAACACTGCAGTCTAGCACGCGAGATGTATCCTAGCGCGCACCATGCTAACAGGAAGTGTTCGCAATGCATGCGCAGACCCCTACCATGACCCTGAGCTCATGTACCGCATGCGTGTAGCTGCGCTATGCTGTGTAAGTGCCACGCTCGACAGGGGTGATAAGCGTGGGCAAGGGGCCTGATGAGCATTGTATGCACATAGCGCAGCGCTACTTGGATAGCATGGCGCTGACCCTCCATTAGCCCTGCGCTGGCCTTTGCACAGTGCTGCTGTGCTAGCGTGGGGCTATTCAGAGCCATATTCAACAGGTGTATGCAAATGGGGGTACTTGTGTATGCATGGAGCAAACCGTGTGATTAGCATATCATTATGCACTCATTTACATGACTAACAGGCCTGATTGCCCGGGTGGGCTATAAAAGGGCAAGCAGTGCACCACCAGTGTTGTGTTGTGGTACTGTGGCGTAATTACAGCAGTGGGAATCTACGACATGGATAGAGATATGCAACAGGGGGATGAGCAGTGAGAGGCAGGTATGTATGACCGCCGTGGGACACACTTGCATGCGCTGTGCTGACGGCTGCATGGGACTACTACTGTCCACTGCATTGTGCACATTCCCCTGCAGGTAACTGTTCCATGTGCCACTGCCTGCACAATGTGTCTGCCAGCCAGGTGCACTAGTGCACTACCGTGCTGTGACCTGCGACACTGGCCCACCGACTTGTCTCCCTGGATATGTGGCATGATGGCCTGTGGCCCCCCCTGCAGGACGTACACAGTGTACCAGCGATGTGCAGTCCCATGCAGCATGGTGTCCTGACATTGCTAGCACACTTGTCCACGCAAACACTGTGATGCTCAAATGGGGCACATCACAGTCATGGGGGTTCATGGCAGACACAAGCCACAGCAGTGCATGTCTGTACACTGCTCGCTGTCCATACACTGGACAGACAGTGGCTATGTGGCCGTGTGCACCGTACATGCACATGCAGTGATCTGATATGTCCATGTGGCCTGTGGCACTGTAGGGGATGACATCGTGATGTCTAATGTGTGATGCACTGCAGCACTGACACAGTCAATGACACCTGTCCTCCTTTGATTATCCCATAGGTGTGGTGGCATGACAGGAGCACATCCATGCCCACAAATTCTCGGAGGATGAGTTGAACACCCTTGCACATGCGGTGAAAGAGAGGGAGCATGCGTTACGCACACACAGGGCCACTGATGCTGTTGTGCGGCAAGCTTGGGAGGAGGTAACTGCAGCTGTGAATGCGGTCAGAGGCAATGGAAGAACGACAGAAGCAGTGTGGAAAAGATGGAATGACCTCCTGTGACATGCAAAGGAGGAGGAGGCACACCAACTGAGGGACAGGACCAGGACTGGTGGTGGTCCACCTGAACACTAGCAGCATGGGGAGGAGCCACACATGGTGGTGGTGGCATCAACACTGCAGATGGTGGCAGTGACAGGTGTGCCGGGTGGTGGCTGTGAGTCGACCCTCGCACTTCCAAGGCCAGGTCTGTATTTGCACGTGTAACCCTTATATGTAGTGCAGGCAAGGGTGCACGGTCATGCTGTTGGTGTCCTACACAGGGTGCACTGTATCCTGCTGAACTGATGCCTGGCATGGCCATGGTCACTGTGGGGTGGGTGGGTGCATGTTGTCACGGGCTTGTGTGAAGGGGGTACCTGTCCTGAGGACTTCATGGTGTGGTGGTGGTAGTGGTGGTGATGTTTGGACACAGTGTCCATGGACGGGTGACTGACCCTGTCCCTATTGTCTCCACAGCACTCTCCGACAGGCCTGCACCACTACAGGATGTTCCACGGATGTTCAGCCAGGTTCCTGATGTTGTGGAGGAGGTGGATGAGGAATGTCCATCAACATCCGGACTGTGTCAAGCTCAGGGCTGCATGGACACCATGCATGTGTGGCATTCCCATGGACAGGGCATGCAACTGCCTGGGGAGGGGGGTCACACCTCACTAGGGGTGTTACAATACAGTGGGCACCTGGATGCTGCACACACAGAGGATGATGGTGTAGGAGGGTACTGCTGGTCACTGTCACCAGTACGGATGACACTGATGTATCCAACTATTCTCAGAACCTGGCCGTTCCTGTGCCAGGGGATGCAGGGGTGGGGCTGCTTGCAGGCCATGGAACAGGTCCAAGTGGTTTCATGGGTGTCACCAGTGTGGCTGTACCTGAACACACAGTGGTGGGCAGTGTGGGGGATATTGCAGAACAGCAGGGTGTGCAGTGTCAAACACATGCTGTGGTTAATGTCTATACGGTGCCACGGACCACCACCAGTAGTAGCCAGCAGCAGGATGTACCAGTTGCTCCATTGCCACGGGCACCTCTGCCAGGTGCAGCTGGGGCTTCTGTGCCTCTGGGTCATGAAGGCCATGGTGCCCGGCCACTCCTGCAGGCTGCTGTCACCTCCCAGCAGGAGGCCCATCTGGACCTGCATGCCATGCAACGGGAGCTGCGACATGAGCTGGGACAGATAAGGGAGGCCATTTCAGTGGGCTTTGCCTGTGCTGAGCAGCAAGCAGAGGACAGGTTGGGCCACCTGGTGGGTGCCATCAACCGTGGCTTCTCTGGCTTGACTGCTGCAGTGGTGGACATTGGGAATGTCATGCCTGGTGTGCCTGTTGGTCGTCAGTATGGGATGGTTGGCCATGGTGCAGATGGCAGAGAGGCACACAGGTAGGCACACCGTGGCTGCAGGGCTGCCACTGGTTCCAGCTCAGCTGCATCATGCACTCCGCCTGCAACCCAGCGCCGCTGTGGCCGTCCATCAACCCTGTCAGTCTCCACCATCCCCCGGGGGCACAGGAGGTCAACACTGCCTGCCTCCCCTTCCACTTCGGCTTTGTCCTCTGCCCAGAGCACCCCAGGGTCTATGTCTCATGGTACGGGTGCACGGCACATGCATGGGTGTCAGCGTTGGTGATGCACACAATCGGTCTGCAGTACTGTGCATGCATCTCCCACATGCATGTGCAGACATGCACACACACTCCCACCAACACAGTTGCCCCCCCTTACCCTCACAGCACACATCACACTTCCCCACTGACAATACACCATTTGTGTGTGTCCCCCCCACGTATGTCCTGCACAATCCCGACCTCACACCACATGCACACATTATTTGTCTGTTACACTTGAGTTTGTTTACTGGTGTGATTGTTGGTGTCAGTGTTTTGTTAGTCTGTGCACATTAAAATGATAATCACTTGTACTCTTTCAGGTTGTTGTGCAGTCTGTACTTACCCTCTGGTCTGTTGCAGTGTCCTGATGATGTTGTCCTGGTGCTGTATGGCCCTGTGTGCCATGCAAGGGTCCCTCCTCTCGAGTTGCTCCACTATTCCCCTGACCACTGGCTCTGGCTCACTGTCAGACTGTCCCTCAGGTTCAGGTGCCTGTATCCCACGGTTCATTGCCATGTTGTGCAGCATACAACAGACTAGGAAGATACGGCATACCTTCTGAGGTGTATACTGTAGGGCATCACCTGATGAGTCTAGGCATCTGAATCGCATCTTCAGGATGCCAAACACCCTCTCTATGATCTTCCTTGTTCTGGCATGTGCCTCATTGTACAGCTCCTCGGCCACTGTGGCCGTTCGGAGTACTGGTGTCAGCAGCCAGGGTCACAGGGCATAGGCACTGTCCCCTGTCAAGAAATGTATACCTGTTAGTACTGTACTGCGGTCTGTCAGCTGCTGTTCTGCACCTCTATGTGGCCCTCCCACACCCCTTCCCTGGCCTGCAATGCCTGCCCCCATCCATGCTGTTGTGTGTATGCCTTGTATGCTACAACTCACCGACTAGTTGCCCACTGGGTATCCTGCCTTCCTCAAAGGCCTGACACAGCTAGGACTGGTGCCAGATGAAGGAGTTGTGGGCACTGCCGGGGTACTGTGCATAGACATTGCTGATGCACCCAGTCGCATCGCACACCACCTGGCAGTTGATGGAGTGGTACCCCTTCCTGTTGACGTACACGTCACTGCCATCACCAGGTGGTACATGGATGGGGACATGGCTGCAGTCAATGGCACCCAGTACGGATGGTAGGTGTGCAACTCGATGGAACTGCTGCATTGTTTCTCTGCGCTCTGCTGCCCTGCTGGGGAATACTATGAATTCCCCAGCATGTGGCAGGAGAGCCTCTAGGAACTGGGTCAGGAGGCATGAGGTGGCAGACTGCGTTACCCTAATGGTGTCCCCCATTGGTCATTGGAACGTCCCTGTGGCAAGGAAGCACATCGCTGCTGTCACCTTCTCCTCCTCCACTGTCATGGCATGACTGCGTCTGGTATTTGGGTGCAGCTGCTCATGCAGGAGTTCACAGAGCTGCCTCAACATTCCTCTGTTCATCCGGTACCGACCAATGATGTGGTCATCAGGCAGGGTCTCGAAAGGAGACCCTGGGCCGGTACAGCCTGTTTGCAGCATACCATCTCCTTGGCCTGCATTGTGGCCCATGTTGTGCCTGCTCCCTCTCCTCCTCCTCCACTACAGCTGCTACCAATGGCAGCATCACTGCTACTGGCACTGCACACATTCCCACTTCCTGTGCTGGTCCCTCCTCCTCTGTGTTTTGCCCTGTGTTTAGACCAGCCTTTTATAGGCCGTAACTAGTGCCGCGCTATGTGCTGCACTATGTATCCTAGCGCAGTGCTGGACCTTTGAATATCCCCTTGCACATCTCTCTTGGCCCCCTTTCCTTTTGCCCCTTGCATACATTAGTGGTTTGCCCAGTGCTATTGCTGTTAGAGCACGCTAACTGGTCCTTTGAATATGGCGGCTCCGCGCTATTCCGGCGCTATTGCCATGCTATTGGTTTGTGCACC
Source organism: Neoceratodus forsteri (assembly GCA_016271365.2). Classification (NCBI taxonomy): domain Eukaryota; kingdom Metazoa; phylum Chordata; order Ceratodontiformes; family Ceratodontidae; genus Neoceratodus; species Neoceratodus forsteri. Next base: position 642,275,140 of record CM028134.1, read on the forward strand.
GTGCTATGCTTTGAATATCTGGCCCTATGAGTTAGATACAGCACCTGTGGTTAATTTTCTTCTATATAGAGGACAGTTTATATCCTAGAGACTGGAGCAAGAACTACCACCTACCCCCCATAAAAGAAAAAAAGTGAGGAGATATGAAGAACTCACCCTTCCTTCCAACAGCTAAAAAATATGAAGATACAAATGGAAAAGCTACTTACAGATGCACAGGAGGAGCACAAATAATACTAATCAGATTGTTTTACATGTGTAGACAATTCCAACTGGATTACAACCCAGTAGTTCCTGATTTTTTTTAATGCTGGACTTTTTACATGATGGTGAGAAAGAACGTTACTTACAGCACTTCTAATTCTTAATCTTCTAGAGTACCACCTTCAGAAAGCAACACTTCTTGGTCTTAGAACAGAGGTGCTAGGACCATGTGAGAACCAGAACTTTAGGAAGTTGGTACACACTATACATATATCTCCAACAAATAGTGGTACATGAACTCTTGGTATGATTAGGAGCGCTATTCGATAATTTCCTGAGTCCCTTCTAAATACAATGGTAGCCAGCAACATGATGAAGACTATCCAGATATGTCATGATATATCACAGGAAATCTTCACTGGTTTCAATTGGATTCCTGTAATAGTTTGTGATATATGCAAAGATGGAGTGCTTTTTGTCACGGTCTACCACAGCAAATTGATTTCATCATTCAGCCTTTGCAAACCCAGAGTCAAACTGCTTCTTTACTCAACCTGCAATGATGAACTGAGCTATTTAGTTGGCATGCACCTGATTTCCAGTTCAACTTCTCTTTTTCACTTTTAGTGAAGCAGTGGTTATCAGATTTGTTTTGAAGAGCATGAGGTTGTACATTTTTGGAAAGTGAAAGATAAATTAGTCAATTTCTAGCTAGGAAATTGTTGACTAGGAACTGAGCAGCATCTTCCACTGGAGAGCACTAATGAAGATCTACTGCTGTGTGACTGAAGCGGTTGACCATCACCTTGTTCACTCTTAGATGAGAGTGACCTGCAGCTTAACATTGTTATGCAGTGTAATAGGAGAGTGGGATAACATATGGATGAAACAAACAGAATTATGGTTCAATGCACCATTGGCAAGGCACAATGTTTATTGAAAAGGAAAATAATAAGCTCAAACTGTGAGCAAAATAAAGACTTTACAAAACAAAAATATTCACATCTGTGGTAAATTTAGCAAGCAGTTTCCACTTGGTGACAGGACTCCCTTGGTCCTTCACCTGCACTGGTCAGAAGGTACTGACCCTATCTGCTCTCATACATGCTAGAGAACCCTTATATACCCGCCCACACAGTCACGTATTCACAGCATCATCAAAGCTTTATTTTATCTTTATAGAGTTCCTTTACTTTATATAATAATAATATGGAGCCTTTAGCTAAGACATTCGGACAATTATTTAATAACAAAAGCAGTATTTAACTAAGGAAGCTTCATTTTATTTGTAAAATGGTTTGTTCTGCTGTGATGTACAGCTAATACATTATAAAAACAGACACTAGAGGCCACTGCCACCCTATAGTGAAGGCATACAGCAACCTGGCTAGCAACAGAGAACACGCCTTGTTTGTAGAAGTCTGCAGAATTCTGCTCTGTAAGAAAAGTATGTTTTGTCATACTTTCATATGCTCTAAAATGTCCCTGTTTAATGCAACCTGCAAAAGAGCACTGTGCATGGTGCACTCTACCGGTTTCTGCCCTTTGTTGAAAGCTCAGCCATAGGCTTGCAATACCTTAATCTCATACTTTTTGGTACTGTTTTCTATCAGCATACCTCCATACTGTTTGCCGGTTCAGAATGCATTAAGAATACTTTGCTGCACCTCTGTGTAATAAGGGGGCTTGCTAATGCGATAATTCGCATGTTCGAGGAGAAAGGACATTAATATTTTATTTTACTATTTTGGTCAGCTTTAGTCTGAAAACGAGTCTGCTATGACTCGTGCTGCACAATTAAATGAATTACACTTTTGGCACGAACGGGAGTCGGGTACTTATGTGCAGCAAACTAGAATGCTTGTCTTGCAGTACGCTGTACCAGACTTTTAAAACAGGGGTCATGTACTTACAATTAAATAAATCTTTGCATTTTGCCAGTTGCTATGCACATTTACAGTTGCACATGCCAAGTACCTATTAGCAACCTGGAATATGCCAAAAAAGCTTTGCAAGATCTGGTTTAGGGGCATTTTTACTATATTTCATACAAGAACCATACTTTAAATCATAATATGGATGAAAACCTAGTTACTTCACACTAGCTGGCATTTACATTGCAATATTTGCCTATTTTAGGCAGCTTCAAAACTGATAATTTCAGGTATGTTTTTCAAATAGCCGCAGGCATGTATACAGCACCTGATTCATTAATTTAAGCAATGCTAAACTGCATATGGACCTTCTACTGGACCAAGGAGGGGGCATCCAGAGGTGGCCAACCCTCTGCACTAGGAGCAATAGAACAGCGGAGAAAAAGAAAAGAACTGTTGCAGCAGTAGTTTTTATTAGAAACGTAGGTCCACTTCAAGAGACAGGTTTAATCCCTGTCACACGCAGCCTTAGTAGAATAAATTGGGTTCAAATGGCACCCTCTAATATTTGAAATCTGAACAGCACTACTCACATCACAAGCAAGTTTATATGAAGATTGTGTTCTTGGTGTGGCCGGACACCTTGGGATGAGAACCCCCTGGCAGTGGTCTCCTCACACTATGAAGAACAACCTATTGCCACTGGCAGTAGAAGACATGTAAATGAAAGGAGATGACTTCTGTGAGGGTTGCTACCTTTATCACAATACCAAATAGTTGTCACCCACACAGGGAGAGTCGCTGATAGTGATGCTTGTGAGCAGTTATTATTGAGAAGCTGGCAGAGCCCCTCCTGTGAGGCTTAGTAAGAGGGGCTGAAAAGTTACCCTGATGTTCTGCACTCTCCACTATTGCAGTCTTTGAACTGAAACTACTTGAGGCTTGACTGACTCAAAAGTATTCTCATGGCTTCCAAGTAGCAGCAAACTGCCTGAGTTGCTTCCTGCATTATATCTCTAGATGGGTAAAGTATCAGCCTGCCAAGCAGAAAAGAAAATATTTTAATCATAGTTCTGTAAGATGTTCCACTAGAATTTTAAGCACTCTATAGAGATGTGGCACTGAAGCAAGCCCAACCTAAGACTGCTCACAGAGACCAGGCAGCCCTGTTTCTCCAGTGCAGAAGGATAAAACCTCCTGCTTGCTTTGGACCACTAGTATGAATTCCCTGCATTAATCTAGCCCCATGGTGATGCAGTACTGACTCTTGTGTGGCAGTGCATGGCTATGAAAAAACATGGCACCTTGTCGAAGGTCCAAAGAGGTGCCTCATAACCTTATCTTTTTCCAGGTTACATACTGGCACAAGCCATGGGATCTGAAATGCTATCCTAGTGTTCACTGACCAGAGTGTACTGTATTTGTATACACACATTTAGCTAGTTGAGTGAAGGTTGCACATCTAAGCACATTGTTGCATGAAAAGTCACTATGAAGCACACATGTGAAAGCTCACCTGGACATTTAAATGAGCTGTGGCTGACACAAGGCTAAACATTCACTGAAGAGAGTGTGCCTAGAGATGATCTTTGCCTGAACTTAATGGTCCATCTAGCAACACAGCCTGTTGTAGGAGGCTGGGTTTCAGGCACTTGCAGTCTTAACATGTTGTCTTGTGCCGGTCCAGTGGCGTTGAGGGTTGAGGCACTGGATGCCACACCTCACTCTATGCCAGCAACCCGAGTTCAGAAGTGAGCTCGGGTGCCAGGGGTTGGCAGGGGGAGTAAGAGGACTAAGCATCCATCATGCTGCTCTCCTCTCCTGGGGGGGGAGGGTTTCGGGATGCCTGGCATTCCGGCAGCCCCCAATGGAAAATCGGGGGCACTGCAGGATTTAGGACCAGCAAGGAACTGGGGCGAGTGTGGTGATGCTGGCAGGGTTGCCATGTGCCATGACATCATTGCACACCACACTCAGGGAGAAAGGGTGTTCTCCAGAACAGGGAAAACGCCAGCTCTGTGAGGTAGGTGACAGCACCTGATCCCCATGCCTTCTGACGGATCTTACTTACCCGGCCTTCCAGTTCCTCCACCCGGGCTCTCACCTGCAGCTTAGCCAGCTTTTAAAAGCACCCAAAGAGGAGGGGCAGCCCCACTCCAGAGGGGTCAAGCTGGAAGGTACTGGCTGCAGGAAGGAGGGAAGAGAGGAGGCTCGGAATGAAAGGACTTCAGGCAGGAACAGATCAGAATGCTTGAGAGAGGCCCCACAGGCTGCGACCAGAGGAAAAAAGATAAAAAAAAAAAAGATGTCATCTCATAAGAGAAGAATGCCAGCATTGTTTTCCAAGGAAGATGGCTACATTGGAAAGTATTCAATGCTGAGACACAGTAAGAAGGTCCCCAAAAGGACACACTCCACTGTACAGGGAGTAGAACCTGTCTAAAAGTGTCCTTAAGAATAATAGTCACAATACCTATCGTGTAAATATGCAATCTAGTTACTACCTGTGAAAGTCTATTTTAGCCCAGCTATATTGTAATACTTAGGCCTGGCAATGCTCTATAATGCTGGAGAAAGGCACCAGCTGTTCTTTTTTCCAGGAATGGACTCATCAGATTTGGACAGCAGAGGTGAATACACTGTTGATCATCTAGTTGGCTAAGATGGCTGAAAGGGGTCATCAGGGAGCCCTAGTCATTCTACCCTTTGTTTGGTTGGCAGAGTTGCATAAAAACAATGCAAGATGTGTTTTGTGAAATAAAGCAAGTCTGCATGAAGATAATAGAAAGTGGCATGACAATAAAGCTGACTTGTGTAACCCCCATGTAATTTGGGGTTGCTAAAATGTTCCTAGAACCTAAAGGGCTAAGATAATTGCTGAGAGATGCCAATGTAAACTTGAGCAACAGGGAACAGAATGTTTGGTTCAGCAGTAGTAAAAGTCTTTATTTTTAAACAGGAGAAATAATTTGAGGGCAAAGATACCACATTTTCAAGGCAGTAATGCATAAATACCATTTTGTTTCACATAAATATAAAATACAGGCAAATATACTGTACAACATATGCAATTCATAAAGCTTGGCTTACTGTTACAGGTTGTGATAAACAGAAAATTCTGAGTGGTGATGAAAGTATTAGTAGCAGAGCATAAGAGCATAGGGAAAATTCTGGGTTAAAATTCTAGTTTAAGAGTGCCAAATGGTTCTGTTGTTCCAGCTCTGTGACTTGGACCATGCCTATGTAGCTGGGGCAGGGGTTTCTGCTGGCTTGGATTGGTGGCATTGCTCCAGGTCTAGGGCATGAAACATGTGTCCTGTATGGTTCGGTGCAAGAGGGAGACCAGAAACAATGCAACATAAGATAATGAACCAGCCAGCATAGGAGTGATTAAGTCAGGGCCAGCCTATGGCCCCATCCGCACTGCTCCACATTTTCTGAAACATTTTAAAAAAACATTTTGTGTTTCATGCTACAGCATGGTTGTCGGTGCGCCCACACCGCAACCCGATACCATGCTTGCCGTTCTGAGTTCCCATGCATGCTTGTGGCAATACTGGGCACCACAATGCATGCCGGAATACTTGCAAATGAGCATGGCCGTGGATCGGGAAAATAAATACTTCATTTGATCCAGGAGCTCGCCATGAGGTCGGGGATGTAAGTCATTTTTCCCCTTTTCTTTTGGGCAGCAAGGTACAAGCTCCAGAAGTCAGCAGAGGTTGCCTTAAACCATGTTACCGCATAGTTTGCGTCCACACTACTGTTAACATGGTTTAAGGCAACCATTTTGATCTGAAATTATGCTCAAAACCTGCTCCGATCAGGTTTCTATCACGGTTTGTAGCATGGTTTTCCCATGCTACACTGTGGATGCAAACCGTTTTTGCTGTTCTTGTAACATTACCGACTGCTGATAATGTTACAAGACCTCCATTGTGAACAGACCCTTAAGGAGAATGATTTGTGGGCTGTGAGGCCTGAAGCTAGCATACCAGAAGATATTTCAAGCACCACATCATAGAAGTTTGCCAGGTGGTAAGCAGAGTAATGGGTAAGAGCAGAATGAGGGGATGCTCACCTAAAGGGGTATTTAGTACTGCATTTTCAGCAAAAGGCATATAGGATTGTGAGGCATCTTTTCAAGTCAGCATTAAGGCAGGAGGGGCCTGGCCAGGTTTGGTACTACTATTAAAATCTGGAGATAAAACTGGGTGGTCATCACCACATGGTGATGAGCAAGTTCTTTTCATTCCCAGGACTTGAACAGCGTCACTTCAAGATGGGTGAGGCATAAGTGCATGTGACCATGGAAGGACAAAGTGAAGGACTTCAGTCTGCTGGATGTAGACTGAAGCATCCCAGCTGCTGCTTCAGCTAGGAACAGGGACATCCTAGACTCCCTGCAGGGGGTGTTCCTCAGCCAACCAGTTAGGAAGCCTATTCATGGAGGGGGGGGCAAATGAGGAGAGTGTTGCAGACGTCATGGTGGGTGGCCACCTGGGGACCAGTGAGCATCATACTTTGTGTTTCAATATAAGTACTGGTGCAAAATCGAACCACACAAGGTCAAGGGTTCTGGACTTCAGGAGGACCAATTTTAAAAAGATGGGAGAATGCCTCATGGATGCCCTGGCAGAAGAAGGGGACTTGGGTGGAGTGGAGGAACTTTAGGCAAAACTAAAAGGGGGCAAAGAAAAGGCAATAAACCTCTGCATCAGAGTAGTAAGCAAAGGCAAGAGGAAAAAAAGACTGCTATTGTTCTCAAAGGAGGTAGCTGGGAAAGTAATTATAACAATAATAATAATACACTTTATTTGTTAAGCGCAATTCAGAAATCAAAGCACTGTACATAAATAAAGTATCATATACAACAACACTACACAGTCTAAAATTATTTAGAGTACAAATACAGATAATCACATAAAATATCATTAAATGCTAAAAAACTTGCTGAAACAAAAAGGTTTTTAGGCCTGCTTTAAAGCTCTCCACGGTCCCACACTCTCGAATCTGGTGAGGTAGAGAGTTCTACAGGGAAGGGGCACCAAACATAAATCCTAGGGCCCCAGATGTTTTCAGCCAGACCATGGGAGTCTCTTAAGTATGGGCAAAAAGGGAAGCATTTAAGAAATATAAGAAGACACAGAAAAAGGAGGATAGGGAGCAGTATCTAGAGAAACAGAAGGAGGCAGGGAAATTGGTTAGGAGTGCAAAGGCACAAACAGAGGATAAAAATATCCCAGGAAGTTAAGAAAGGAGACAAGACATTTTTTTTGATATGTAAGCAAAAAAGAAGACGACAAGGGGAGGAATTGCAAGATTAAGAAGGGAAGAGGGGGACTGTGTGTGGGGGGGTAAGAAAAAGCAGACATCTTGAGCAAATACTTTTGTTTACTGTTCTCAGAAAAAGGGGAAGGCAAAGGACCACAGAAGTGGGACAGGAGCATCGAAGGAAGGGGAGGTGGACACTAGTCCATTCACAGAGGAGAGATTCCTGAAGGAACTCACAAATCTGAAAGTGGATAAGGCAATGGGGCCAGATGGAGTCCATCCAAGAATACTGAGGGAACTCAGGGAGGTGCTGGCTGCACCTCTAACAGTCCTGTTCAATCTCTCACTGGAAACAGGAGTGGATCGGGGGGACTGAAGAAAGGCAGATGTAGTCCTACTTCACAAAAGTGGCACTAGAGAGGAGGTTGGCAATTATAGGCTAGTCAACCTGACTTCGATTGTGGGGAAACTATTGGAATCACTACAGAAGGAAAGGATAGTAGAATACCTTGAAACCAGTGATTTACAGGACCCAAGACAGCACAGATTCACAGGGGGAGGTGTTGTCAAACAAATCAAATAGAGTTCTTTGACTGGGTATCCAGGGAATTGGATCAGATAGGAGTGGTAGATGTGGCCTACCTGGATTTCAGCAAGGCTTTCAACACCATTCTACATGGGAGATTAGTAAGTAAGCTGGGTAGCCTAGGAGTTGGACCCAATGGTGGTAAACTGGGTAAGAAATTAGCTAAGGGGAATGGAGACTGAGGGTAGTGGTAAATGGAGTTCACTCGGAGGAAGTGAAGGTGATCAACAGTGTACAACAGAGATCTGTACTGGGATCAGTCCTCATTAATATCTTTATTAGCAACATTACAGAGGGGCTGGATGGGAAGGTCTGCCTGTGGTTTGCTAGTTAACACTTTCTGGATGAATATGGAAGGGAGGCAGGCAGAAGACTGCTCACAACAAATTCCTTTGTCAAAACAAACAAAAATCTCTTTGAATTCGCATGCTGACCACCAATAAAGTGACAAAAATACACAAGCAGGAAACAGACAAACATAAAAAAACTTCATGTATGCCACACCTAGTGATCCACTCTAGCCACCTTTTGTCCATAAATTAAATTCATGAATAAATGTCCAGCCCTCATCAGATGCCCCATGTCTACTCACATTGTAAAATAATATATTAGCTATCTAGATACTATAATGAGACACATCCCCAAAAGCAAAACTATCACTGTGATAGAACATCCATGATACAGTAGCCACAGCATAGCTTTCACCCGCTCTACTTAGGAAAGCTGGATTTGACTTCATACAAATCATATCTGTGACAGGACATATTGTAAATATGAGTCTAGAATTACAGGTCTGCCTCATATAAACACAGATATGAAAGAAACAATGGCTTAGCGTGCATTTCATTCTCCATAATTCCTCTCACTCTTTAAGAAATATGGAAATACTAGTAATATAGAACTTTTTCTTCTACCGACTCTGTAACAGCACAATCTAATGACAACCTCCCATAGAGCTTCAAGCTGTATTACCATTGAAAATAGAAAAATATCCCAAATCTACATTTTTCTAACAAGTTTAACAGCCAAAACCTACAGAAAACAATACCAGCATCAAAACATTAAATGGATTACATTTCCCCAATGCAATTAAAAATATATTTTCTATGACTTTTCACTCTTTGTACATGTACATGTTATAAGCACAATAAGACCCTTGAGGGCATGTTTTGTCTGGTTTTACACATACTTCATGTTTGCTCAGAGGAAGCACTTAGCTTTGCCTCATCACTTACTGTACACTGGGGGTTCAGCTTACACAGTGCACTTCTACTGCTTTATTGAACAAATATTTGACTTCCCTGTTTTTACATGAACTTTTACATTATCAGTTTTTATCACCGAAGAAATGTGGTGCCTAATTGCTTTCATATTTTTAGATACGCCACTATTTAATGTTATCATTCCAAAAATGCTTACTTTGTATTTTTCAGTTTCATGCCACTTTATTGTAACCTTTGGAAATGGGTTGTCTTGATTAGACCTATATCCCATTATTTTGATTACCTTGACTGTGCTACTGATGTCTTTTTACTGCACCTATACCAGATGGAAAAATATCTATTGTACTTAAAGAAAGAGAATAATCGGATAAATTAGGACTGAAAATCCTACAATTACTATACTGGCCCTTATTTCATTTGATAAAGGGCTTTAAAATCAGAAAAAAAACCTCTTCAGACATGATTGTGTATTATTTGCTTCCTCTTCAGGACATCTTTCTGCCATGATAAATAATGCATTAAAGTTCCAGCCTTTACTGCGGTAGAGAACAGTGTGGGCTATGCAGTTTATAAAGGAAATAGGTCTGCCTTTGACCTCATTCAACAGAACAAGCCAGGCATGAATTAGTCTGTTTTTCAAATGTATCCCTAGGCTGAGCCCTGTTGCAAAAAATTCCTCTGGAATAGCCATTATGATGTTATCGGCCTCTATTTGAACAAACAATAGCTGAAGCATTCTCCATAGTTTAGCCATAAAAATAATGATGTGAGATGCTTCCTCTTGTAGTAAAGATATATTCTAACAACATCTCCCACTGGGTGATGGCAGCTGAAAGTACTTATAATGATTATGATTAATTTCATTAGTGCTCGATTCACTTTAATATTTCTTTCCTCTCTCCCTCTCTCTGAGTGCAGATAATTTTTCTCAGCGAGTAAATCCGAGATGACAGTTTAATAGGGCTTAGACATGCTTAGGTCTGGAATGAGACTGTAATATTAATATACTATTGACTGGCTATGGATTAAGCAAACTCAGGGCACAGTAAAGTAAATGGCTTCTGAGGGCCGAGTTAATGTGCTAACTACTCCATATGCAATGATTAATAAGATTCTTCATTTACTTAGAAATTAATTGTTTTTTTAAATTAAACCAGTAAAACATGTACTTTATTACAAATTTGATGTTCACTGCAGTAAAGGATGATGGTAATTGCATGTTTAACTTTTTTCCACCTTGCTCACAATGAAAAAGATTCCCTTTCTTATCCAATGAAAATCGGTACAATGGTATTGTTGGGTCAAGGCAAGACTATTATACCACAGTACTACTGTAGATGAAAAATGGAAGCAATCTGAACAGGTATATGTTCTAATATTATGCTTTAAATGGTGGCAGTACGTGCTAGTGCTCCTTGGAACTACTATTTCCACTGCTCTCTATTATATGCCACATTATTATGCTACTGTACATCAAATGCTGCTGGTTTGGGTTTCCACCATTAGTGATACGGGACTGTGCTATACCATTGAAAATGATACCACCACTGTGGGTGCTGAGTCATACCGCCCTTACTTTACTTGAAATATTCTCAAGATTGATTTATTAATGGAGAGTCAAAGAAGCTTGGCGCTAGTATTATACCGCCATATTAAAACTTTCCCAGTAGCTGAATTTGCTAAAGATGGGAATGAGAAGAGAATTAGTAAAACATTTTAGATCCTGCCCTATTAAGTGGTGCTACTTTGGGAGCCACACACTGGTCCAGTGGGTCATGTGTCACACTCCCCAGCTACAGTATAACATAGGTTTAGGAGTGGACACAGGGAGCTGGATTGGGTGGCTGAAGGGGGCTAGTGTGCACTGTCACATGGCAGTGCTCCCAGCTGCTGAATGACAGCACTGTGGTTATATTTCCTCTGCTACCCCTGTGGTGCACCAAGGAGCTTGCTTCCTGCACAAGTGCATCACTGCATGTATATGAGGCCTGATGGGGCACTGGCCAGCATCAACAGGAGGTGGGAGGGACTAGGGGATGGGAGCTAAGAAACACAGGAAAACCTCCATGTCTTTTGGGCCAATTGTATAATGGCCTGTGGTACTGTCAGGCCCACTGGCCTGGATGGTGGGAGGAGCAGCTGATGGGACATGTAGATTGCCAAACATTGACCTGATAGTGGCAAAGATGGTGGTCTGGGGAGCAAGCAGTTATATGGCCAAAAAAGGTGCTTCTTCTTTACTGGCCTGGCTGCCCCCTTCTCCAGTGCAACAGTTAATCAACTGGCCTGGCTGCCCCCTCCTCCAGTGCAACAGTTAATCAAATGTTCCTGTATAGTATGGACCAGGAAATAACATTACACCTGAATATAATGTCCCTTTACCAGTTTTTGTAACTGTTATAATGTTTTTTTCCAGCTTGCCTCCCCCTCCCAATCTGCTGTGAGATCCTCCTCAAAATTATCCTGTTGGTATTTGACTATGCTGACTTGTTATATGGCAGTGCTCCAAAGTCCTCCCTAGCAATCCTGGGCTCTCTGTTTCATTCCTTCTGCTGCTTTACCTTCAACTCATCTTCTCTTACCCATCAATGTTCCCTCTACCTAGAATGTTTACTCACCACCCTTGAGTCCCAACAGCTCTCCAATTTCCTATCATCCCTCTCCAAAACTGGTACTCTTTCCTACCCCCTACCTCTCTACCCTTCTCTCCTTACCTGTTACTTCCAATCTCAGTGGTCCACTGACTCTTGCACCCTTTACATGCCCTGGTGAAGAACCTGTATTGCTCAAACTGCTTTTTTCCATCTATCTCTCTACACCATGGAATAGCCTTCCTACTCACTTCTGCCTGTCTCCCTCCTACCTCTCTATTAAGCAGGTCCGACAGAACCACTTTGCTTTTCCTGTGTCTGCACCTAACCTCTTGCTTTTCCCCTCCCTGTCTTTTTGGCTGCTTTCCCCAAAACTCTGCCCCCCATCTTTCCCTCAAACACCCATGGGATTTACTTTCCTTGTTATTTTCCTGACCTCTGTCTCTTATATGCCCCCTTTGCTTGTCCCTCCCCATTTAAAGCAGCCAAGTGCTTGCTCTACCTGTCCAGCCCTCACTTCCTCTGGTCCTCTTACATCAGTTCACCCCTTTCATATAAGTGTCTTCCCGATTTGTCACACGACTTTTTGCCTGTATGATATTGTATTTTGTGCTCTATTTTTTTTTTTTTTGCTGTTATGTGCCATTGGCAATTTGGACTGTGACTATTTTCTTACCTGTATTTTTGAGCATCGTACTCTCCCCTTTTTCTCATTGTATCTTTTGTATTCTGTTTCCCACATGTCTTTGCCCTGAGTCACACCTGAAAACTAGCCCTGGCTCAGAATTCCCTTCCCAGTCACCAATTTGTAAATAAATAAATGAAATGGGTGCAGGCCGTGTATCAGAAAGGAATGCGTGGTAAGTGTTAAGTTGCAAAAGGCCCACAAATGTTTAATACATTTAGTATTAATTATTTCAGCATTTATCCAAACCTCCATGACACTACAGTGTCTGCCACTACTGGGCTAATGACCCCAATATTGGTCTCTGAGTTGGCTTTCTAAACAGGTTGTATCAATGCAAATGACCGCATTTTGTATCCATGTAACCTTTTTGCCAGCATAAACATTTATAAACTGAGTAACTGAAAATAGGGAGCTAAGTTCCTGTTTACAAAGACCATTCAGTGCTGACACCTCCTCTGCAACCCTGTTGAACCATGCTCAGTATTCATACTGGGTATTCATACTGAGTGACAGACAGAAGAGGGCCAAATGCCCATTACGCCTGTCTACCCACATTAGCGGGTCCAGATTAGTCCACCACTCAATAGATAGTTATCTAGTCTACCTTTAAAGATGTCAATATTTTCACTTTGTATTTTATCATTTGGCAAACAGTTCCATGGTCTTGCCACTTATTGTGAGTAGGTATTGAAGCTCATTCTTCTAGTATACTGTTCCAGTTTAATTTGATAATTGTGAGATCTTAATCCTGATGGTTTGTTTTGGATTTCAATTCCCAACTCAGCCATCAGTTCATGGTCTTTTATTATTTTAAACATCATTAATAAATCACCACTTGTCTGTCTAAGCTCTAGGTGATACAACCCCAAATGTTTTAATCTGTCCTCGTATGTCGTATGTCATTTGCCTCATTCCCTGAATCAGCTTTGTCATCCTATGCTGGACTCTATCTAGACTATCTATGTCTCTTCTCATGTAGGGGCTCCACAGTGGTGAACCATAGTCAAAATCGGGCCTAACAAAAGACTTATACAGTGGTAATATGCAATTAGTATTCCTACTTAGGAAAGTTCTTTTAATGTTATTTATAATATAATTGGTCCCTGTGGCCAACTTAGTACAGTGACCACTAAAGTTCAAGGCAGGGAACTATAGGCCGGTCAGCCTCACCTCAGTAGTGGGGAAGATCACGGAGACACAGCCTTAAAGAAAGAATAGTGGGACATCTGGAATCCAACAGGGCCCAGAATCCGAGGCGACATGAATTCACAGCAAGGAGGTCATGTCAGATGAATCTGATAGATTTCTTTGACTGGGTGACACAGGAAGTAAATTGGACGGGGGCAGTGGATATCGTCTACCTCGATTTCAGTAAAGCCTTCAACACTGTCCCACAGAAGAGGCTGGTTAACAACATGGGTAGTCTGGGCATGGGGCACAAGGTGGTAAACTGGGTTATGAACTGGCTAACAGACAGGAGGCAGAGGGTGGTGATAAATGGGATTCAGTCTGGGGAGAGGGGAGATGACCAGTGGGGTACCTCAGTGATCAGCCCTGGGGCCAGTTCTGTTCGATATCTTCTTTAGTGATATTGCAGAAAGACTGGAGGAAAAGGTCTGCCTGTTTGCAGATGACACCAAAATCTGCAACAGGGTGGATACTCCTGATGGGGTGGAGAAAATGAGAAGAGACCTGGAAAAGCTGGAACAATGGTCTGAGGTGTGGCAGCTGAGGTTTAATGCTAAGAAGTGCAAAATTATGCACCTCGGACAAAGGAACCTTAGGGTGAGCTACTGGATTGGGAGGAAGTTGCAGACTATCAATAAGGAAGAAAGGGACCTAGGGGTTATTATTTCTGATGACCTGAAAGTGTCAAAGCAGTGTGCTAAGGCTGCAGGGAGGGCCAGCAGAATGCTGGGGTACATAGGCTGATGTATCACTTGCAGAAGGCAGGAGGTAGTAATGCCTTTGTATAAAAACACTAGTCAGGCCTCACCTAGAGTACTGTGTGCAGTTCTGGAGGCTGCAGCTTTAGAAGAACATTGACAGGATTGAGACAGTCCAGAGAAGGTCAGCTAAGATGATACAGGGCTGGTACTACAAAACATAAGAGAAGAGATTGAAGGACCTCAACATGTACTCATCAGAGGAGAGGAGGGAGAGGGGGACATGATAGAAACATTCAAGTACCTAAAGGGCATAAACAAGGTGTAAGGAGGGGACATCTTCCAATACAGGAGGAGTAGAAGAATGAGGGGTCATGATATGAAATTGGAAGGTGGCAGGTTGAGAGGGAATGTAGGAAGTTCTTCTTCACAGAGAGGGTGGTGGACATATATAATGGTCTGCCACAGGATGTGGTGGGAACAAGCATGGTGGGGGGATTTAAACATGCCTGGGACAGGCATAGGGGAATTGTGGAGGTAGGGCAGAGGGAGGGGAAGCCACTGACCAGATAGGGTCAAATATAAGGCTAACAGGCAGACTAGATGGGCTTTGCGATCCTTATCTGCTGATAATTTCTATGTTTCTTTCTAATTCCTGGTCAATGAATATTCCAAAGTCTTTTTCTGATGTTACTTTCTTAATTAATTTGGTATCTAAGTAATAGTTCTGTTTGTTGTTATGTTTCCCCAGGTGAAGAACTGGATATTTATCAATGCTTTATTAATTCTTTGTTAAACAGGTAAGGCCCACTAGGCACAAGTGCCTGTTTTCAGGGGTGACCTGGGAGCTTTGGGCTGGTTAAATGACTTGCTCAGAGTCACATAGTATGCAAGTGGAGGCTGTGGAAATCCAGTCCTGATCTGCAGGTACCAATCTTATTCACAGCTCGTTACTCTAACCTCTAGGCTATACTGCCAGCCAATATGCTAAATAGCATATTGTTATTAATGACCAATTTTTCTACTTTATCCAGCTTGCTCAGCAGGTTATTTCTGTTTAGGGCTGTATCAACAGGCCCCCCCTCCCCAGTTTAACATCATCAGCAAATTTGATGATCCAACTATTAATGTTATTATGTAAGTCACTTATAAAAAGTGCAAAAAGCACAAGTCCCAGAACTGAGCCGTAAGGGACCCCGCTGGTCACGTCTCCCTCCTTGGAGTAACCCCCCCTGATTCTCACTCTTTGTTTTCTATTATAAAGCCAGTTCTGTATCCAAGTAATACTTTTCATGTCTACCTGTAATGTTTTCAATTTTTCAAGCAGTACACAATATGGCACCTTATCAAAGGCCTTTTGAAAGTCCAAATAGACC
Source organism: Neoceratodus forsteri (assembly GCA_016271365.2). Taxonomy (NCBI): domain Eukaryota; kingdom Metazoa; phylum Chordata; order Ceratodontiformes; family Ceratodontidae; genus Neoceratodus; species Neoceratodus forsteri. The sequence continues at coordinate 642,290,842 of CM028134.1, forward strand.
ATGGCAGCTGGCACACTATTGTTTATAGTTTCTTTTACTTTTTCATAAAAACTTAACTGAGGTACTGGTATCACACCTTTCCCTTTCATCTGCAGTCACTTTTTTTGAGTGTTCAGAGTGGAAGCTACTATGTAAATGACCCACAGAACATTTGAAGATGTATGGCATTCCTCACTGGCCCACTCATATACTACTGTGACTTTATACTACTTTAATTTCCTCCTTAAGGACGATAGAAACAGAATCAAAGTGGTGAAGATGGGTGCAAAAGATAGACCGTGAGGGAATCCCAAACATAAACCATCATTTTGAAGAACACTACTGGACAACTAGAAACCACATTTTGGGGGGCTGAGTTGGGTACTACTGGACTACCAGGCTTAATGGACACTGAGGAAGCTGAAGAAGAATGGTCCACAGGATCATCAAAGAATGAGTTTAAAGGTTATTAGGGTTGATGAAACCATTGAAACACCAAGTAACAACTGACTTGTGGAGGTTTTTAGAAGGGGGAGGGCCTTTCTGCCTTTCTACCAGGACACTCATGTGCCAAGCAGCATTGACACAGTACACTGTTGTTCATTGAAACATGAATCAAACAATTGTTACAAGGCTACATCATGCTACATTTGGGGGCACATGCAGGGATGTCAGTGGGTGTAAGCCCCATTTGCACATGCTAACATCTGAAATGGTAATCTGCATTTCAACACATCTGTAGGATGTCCTTGTTCACCTACAATGTGCACTACTCTTTGTCTGTTGCAGTTTTAGATGGTGGCACCATGTTATAGGTACAAAATGCTTGCTTTGTGCTGCCCTAGAACTGTGACTGAGAATCAGACTTTAAATATCACTAGTGTACCTCTACAAACCTTTAAACATTTTGGAATTTTGTGAATTTCAGAGCAATGTCATGTTAGCCATTTTTCATAATTAAACAGTGAAAAACAACTATTAGACTGGAAATCATAGATAAAAGCCTGCAGATGTTTGACCAGTAGAACAATGATGCTTGTCAGACATCTATTCTGTTGTAAACTATTCACGAAAGCCCTTATTACAAGAACTACTTAGATAATGTTCCTTGCAATTCTTAACATGTTGTCTTACTGAATTATTCATTATAAAAGTTTCTCAACTCAGCTACAGTACCTAAGAAACAAAGCATATTAGAATTAGAAAGTGAGTGAATAGTTGCTACCTTTTCTGGCTATCAATTACATGATGTATGAGAATGCTGCAGAATCACAATGAAACCTTATCCTGAGCTCAGAACTTCCAGAAAGTCCTTTCTTAGTTTATACCCATTAAACAGATTATTCATGATGTTGATGGCATAAAGGATGATTTGCCATCTGGTTATCACTGTATTCAAGCCTTAACAATACCAGGCTAGATTTCATTCACGTTGACCTTTTATGCATCTGGTAGATTTTGTGCCACTGCGAATAATACCACCAAGGCCAGTCAGTCATTCTTCTGAATCTGAATGCTGAAGTCAAGCTTTGAGGCTATTTGGCCTAGTGGGTAGAGCACTGGCTTGGGAACTAGGAGATCACCCGTCCAAACCTTACTACAGAAAACATTCATTTCATATTTAGTAAGCTTTATTGAGTTTATCATACAACATACAAATCCAAAACACCATTGCATAGCATGACATAATGCTGTACAGCAAACACTTAGATCCATTATCCTTTTATTATAAATCCGTTCCTAAAATCTAGCACCTTATGAAGGGAGGTAAATTAAGTTGCTGTTAGGAAACTGGTGGTGTAGAAGGAAACATGCAACCAGAAAAATCACCTATCCTCCCCCTCCCTCCCCACCTCCACTACCTTCACCATCAGGAAAAGGGGAAAAAAGAAAAGAAAAGGGAAACCAAGGGGAGGTAAAGAGAGCAAGTAGGAGCTACCACTTGTCTCAAACTTTACTCCTCCACATTTCAGGGTATGTACAACAATACTGTTATGAGGGATGTTAAGTACAAAGTAGGGTATGTAGAGGGGCCCAAATCTTTTGATATTTTTTACTATTTTTGGAGATGCTAGCTATGGTGTATTCTGCTTGCAAAGCAAAGAGAATTTCACGATGCCATTCTGTATATGTGGGGATCTGCTGGTCTAGCCAATGACGCAGTATTACTTTCTTAGCACATAAGGAGATTAACGTCATATGTTTCCTTTGATTCCCAATGAGGGTATTTCCCGAATCCCCTAGAATACAAATCTCTGGTCGGAAGGCATTTTGTAAACCCAGTAATGGGTTGAGTTTAGAGCAAATACTTTCCCAGAGGGGATGCTTTGTCACATTCCCACAGAATGTGAAACAGTGTACCCCGTTGCTTCCCACATCTAGTACATCAGTCCACCTTGAAGCTTACCCATTTTACAAAGTTTTACAGGGTATAATATAGATCCTGTATTATCTGAAATTGAAGCAACCTGTAATGGTCCCACCTAATATCCTTATATAGCCTTTTCCAAATTTCATCCATTGGCAGGAACCTCGAGATAGGGGGGAATATCCTGTCCCATGTGTAGTGGGAGTAATTTTCAGTTCTGTAACTCTTTTGTAATTCTTTATAATAAAAGGAGATTAAATGGGAAGTAGGCCTTGTTTGTAACGTACTGAGAATAGGTCCAGTCAGATAATGATCCCATAAACCATTACCAAAGTGCCTTAATAAGACCTGGAAGATCTGGAGATACTTAAAACAGAAAGTAACAGGAAGATTATATTTAGCCATTATCTCTGGGAATGTTAATAATCTGTGGTTCATTGTTAGGTCTATAACTGTTTTCCCTATTCCACCTGCCCAAAGCATATGATTGATAATCTTCCCTCCAATTTTGAAGTTGGGGTTACCCAAGATGTACTGTGAAGTATCTTTCTCCATGGACTCTTTTATAATATTATTTAATTGCTTATGGGTATGAAGGGTTCTTATAATGGGAATACTTTTAAGCTGTCCTGGGATCATATTAGAAGGGAGGTATGGTAGTACACTGATATCTATACCAACTGAGGTACAGAGCGACCTCTCTATCTGTAACCACAATGGGGCATAGGTTTCCGAAGTTAGATTCGGTACAGAGAACAGCCATTGTGAGACAACTAGGCAGTTAATGGCAAGGTAATAGAGATATATGTTAGGAACTTGTAGGCCACCCAACTCCTTCGGTCTCTGTAACTTAAACAATGCCCTATGAGGGGTTTTATGTCTCCAAATAAATTTAGATATAAGACCATGAACCTGGTTGAACCAGGTCTTGGGTAAATATTGGTGGCACAGTTGAAGGGGATATAATAACCGAGGTAAAATATTCATTTTAATAATATTAATTGGCCCCCATAAAGAAATAGGAAGCAAGGCCCAATGATTCAGGTCAGTATTGATTCGTGTTATTAGCTGGCCTAAATTATATTGCTTCATTCTAGAGTTAGATGGTGATAAATATATGCCCCGATATCTCATTTTATCTTTTATCCATGTAAGCCCAAGATGTTGGATATCAGCCTTTGAGGTCCAGTTATTTAAAGGCATGACCTCTGTCTTAGACAAATTTAATTTATAGTTAGATATACATCCAAATTCTTGGATAATATCCAATGAAGCGGGGATGAATTTAGATGGATGGGTTATATGAAGCAAGATATCATCTGTGTACACTGATATTTTGTATTGGAGATGGTTGATATGAATGCCCGTAACTAAAGTGGATGTATTTAACTTTCTGATTAGGGGTTCTAAAAATAGATTAAACAAGTAAGGTGAAAGCGGGCATCCTTGATGGGTACCTTGATGCAATGTGAATGGAGAAGAGAGAACTCCGTTACCGAAAATACGGGCTGACGAGTGGGAATAGAGGACTTTAATCCATCATATAAATTGTACTGGAATAAGATATTTAGGGAGTAGATTAAATAGGTAATCCCATGACACTCGGTCAAAGGCTTTTTCTGTGTCCAGGGACACCAGGACTGATGGTGTATTGGAGTTCCTGGACGCAGAAATAAGATGGGAGATTTTTCGTAGGTCATCAGCCGATAGGCATCCGGCCATGAATCCCACTTGTTCAGGATTTAACAGAGTCTGCCATACTTGAGCCAACCGACTAGCTAAGATTTTTGCTAAAATCTTCAGGTCAACATTTATGAGGGAAATTGGGCGGTAGCTTGAGAGCATTGTAGGATCCTTATCTGGTTTTAAGAGAACCACAATAGTAGCAGAGGTAAAGCTGTGATCTGAAAGGCCATTATTATAAACATAATTATAGAACTCAAGGAGTTTAGGACCAATTTGGACTTTAAACGATTTGTAAAAGTTAGATGTGAAGCCATCAGGGCCTGGTGCCTTATCTGCCGGTAAGGCGTCAATGGCTTGGTAGACTTCATCCAATGTCAGGGGAGCTTGCAAAATAGAAATTTGGGATTGAGACAGACCTGGAAGCTCTATATCTTGAAGGAATTGGTCCAGTGCAGTATGCTTAAAAGGCATTGATGAACATGAATAAAGTAATTGATAGTAATCTTTGAAAGAGGAAACAATATCCCTGGGGGAAGTGTGGAGGGTACCTGAGGTGTCTCGCACGGCTAAAATAAGCCTTTCTGCCACCTGTGCTCTAAGCCTCATGGCAAGCAATTTCCCAACTTTGTCTCCTTGATCAAAGTAGGTAATTTTAGAGCGCAGAAGGAGGTGCTCAACTCTGTCACTAAGAAGGGTGTTATATTGAAAGCGGAGACTTTCTATTTTATCTAGGTCATCAGGTTGGAGTAGGGCATAAGGGCTTGTTCTAGCACCCTAATTTGTTGTAATATTAGGGAGGATTCGTAGGAAATTTTCTTTTTTCTTATTGAGGCTATTCGAATGACCTCTCCTCTTAATGAGCATTTCATGGCCCCCCATAGTATATCCAGTTTTGGCATAAAAGGGGCATTAAGCTCATAAAAATTTTCTATGAAGCTACCAAGCTGCCCCACAATATGTTCTGATTTTAGCAATTGAGAATTAAACCTCCAAGTCTTATCATAAGTCGTCAAATTAGGTATTACCCATTGCAGTAGAGTTGGATGGTGATCCGAAATCACTTTTGCTAAATAGTCACAGAGTTGGACCCCTGGTAGGTGCTCAATCCCCCCAAAAAAATAGTCAATTCTCGATAACATGTTATGCAGCAGGGAGTGAAATGAGTAATCCTTAGCCGAGGGGTGAAGGGTCCTCCAAGGATCTACAAGGCCCAAGAAATCCATCATTTCTCTCAATGCCCATTGTGCGGGGGTAAGGGAGGAATGCCTAGCATTGGATCTATCCAGTAAATTATTAAAAACCAGGTTGCAATCCCCCCCAATTAGCATGGGAAGTGTAGACCAAGGGGCCAGTTTAGTCATTAGGTTAGTGAAAAATTGCGGATCATCTCCCACTGGACCATAAACAGAGCCCAGCACCAATTCTGTGTGAACCAAAATCACCCTAAGCAGGATATATCTGCCGTGGGGGTTGATGACTGAGTCTAACAATTTAAAAGGTGTCCGTCATGCTATCAACACCTCCACACCACATTTGCGCCTGTCAACCCCTGCTCCCAGCACAGTACCTACCTATGTTCGTCGTAGATTAACAATCTGTGCTGTGGGAAGATGTGTCTCTTGAAGGAAGGCCACTTCAACATTAAGCTTATGGAGATGTAAGAGAATCTTGGCTCTTTTGGCGGGGGACTGAGCACCTTTGACATTCCATGAACAAAACCTTAAAGATACGACCATGTGTAAATATTGAAAATTGTGGAATACTTCTTGAAGAGACAACCCCATATCTGTGGTTATCAATAACCCTGAGAGTTAGAATATCTGTGCCTTGGTGGTGAATGATATGTGTCCCTTTTCCCTTTCCCATTTTCTAACACAAACTTCCACTTCCTAATCACTCTATCCCCCTCTCCCCTACCCTTCCCTCCAATTAACCTACCAACTATTAAGAATGCAAAAATATTTGTGAGCCTAAGAGAAATACAACATACTAGAAATGAGTGAGAAAAACCATTAACCCCCTTCCCCACTCCCCTTAACCATATCCCTTCTCTCCTAGTGGGGTATTCAGTATCCTTATTGAATTGCCTAGTCACCCAGTCCCTGATATTTTGCAACACCCAAAACATAGTTACTGCATCCCATAAATACCAGGTTGTTCCACCCCCTATGGTATCCCCCCCTCCCCTATTCAGGAACATGGTGCACTGATTAGACTGTGCTAAACCTCAAACCTTGCCGCCTGCCCCAACCCCTTACCAGAATTACGTGACTAATCATGTAAATACAATGCTTCAATTGCTAAATATAATTAGCGCTACAGAGAGTCCTCAGATTCACCGGCTTGATATGTAAGGATGAGAAGAAAGCAAAAAAAAAAAAAGGGGGGGAAGGGGGGATAAAAAGAAAATGGGGAGGAAGGGGAAATTGTCCTTTAATCAGTTCACCAATATATGGTATCATGAAGTTAGTTCACTCAGCATGAAAAGGCAGGATCATGTGCCTAATAAGAAGTGTCTATCCTCTTAAGTTAGGTTGCAGGAGGTAGTGGTGCTATCATACCGCATCATCGCAGGGTAAGAGGTAACCGAAACTGTACCCAGAGCCAGTCATCAATAAGAGGGAAAAAAAAGGGGGGGGTTCTGTTGGAAAAATTGCCAGCCAGTCTCAAGACTATTCCGTTAATCGAACAAGGAATTATCAGGTAACTATCACCAACTGGTGATGAAATCGCTTATTAATAATATTTGAAGTGATCAAAGCTTCAGTATTTCGAAGTCGTGGGCTTTGTCGCTCTCTTGTGGCCAATTATCAGAGGTGATCTTCTATAAGTAACCAAGTTGTCATCTCAGTAAACCAGATGGAATGATAAGAGAAAAGAAGGGCAATTGCCCTCAGGATCTACAACCAGCAACCTCAACGAAGAGAAAATAGATCAGGGAGCAGAGACTGTAGGGCTGTGTTAGCTTGCTGTGCAGTATCATAGGAAAGCCACTTCCCCTCATGATACACTGACAGACGAGACAGGTACTGTACTCTATATTTAATCCCCGCAGCAATTAACTTTGAAATGAGGGGGTGGTATTCTGATCTCCGTTGTCTCACCAAGGATGGTAGGTCTTACGCAAATCTCAGGGGGTGTTCTTCCCATAATACCTTCTGTAGGCTTTTAACATTACCAAGAATATGTGTTTTGTCTAAAAAGTTAAGGAATTTGACAATCATTGGTCTTGGAGGCTTCCCAGCAACTGGTTTAGGGCGTAGTCAGCGATGATCCCTCTCTATTATGTAGGTTGTGTTGCTAGGAGAGGGGCCAGCAATTTTGGTAAGCATCTTTTGGAGAAATATAATGGGCGTAGAACCCTCAGCGTCTTCTGGGAGGCCAAAAATTATTATGTTATTCCTACGGCTTTGGCCTTCTAAATCTTCCAGTTTAGCTTCTATTTTGTGTAGCCATTGCCGCATAGCCGTTATCTCAGGCTCCTTCATATCCTTCCAGCTTTTGAGGGACGTGGTACGGGCTGCAAAGTCCGAGATGGCCCGATTTGTTTCTGAGAGTTCACTCCTAGTGATTCTAATTTCACCAGTAATCTCCTGTAAAGCCTCCTTGAATGACTGAATCTCTTCCATAAACTTTTGCTCTGAGAGAGGTATCTGCGTCGATGAGGTAACAGTGGGGGCAGTAGTTTTAGGTGGATTCCCTGAAGGACCTTTTGAATGCTTGGATCCCTTCTCAGGCGTCTGCGGGGGTGTATGCTTGGGTAAGGCATGGCGCATCTCTGCCTCCATACTAGCAGTAGGCCCCATTAACCAAGGTAGGCACTTAATGACTTTCTCCTTTATGCTGCTGCTCTGAACTATTATCCGATCACCCCTCGCACTTTCAGAAGTGCACTCCGCGGGTAAACACACAGCAGTCAGCGGTAATTAGATGATTTTAGCGTTATTTGCGATGGTCGAGGCGGGAGCTCGGTCCGAGAGCTGCTCGTCTTATAGCTGCATCACGTGATCTCACTACAGAAAACATTCATACTGTGAGACAATGGGCAAAAGTCACTTAACCTCATTGTGATCCAGCCCAGTCTGCTGTGAAAAAAATAGAAACAAGATCCTAGTGGAAATGTAGTAGTAGTAGTATTTATTTATTAATGGCACCCTTCCCTGGAGGCCCAGGGTGTCATCACAATAAAACAATATAAAACCAAAAACAATTAACCATTTCAAACCCAAATAAATAACAATAAATAACTACATTGATTTTGTCTAAAACATCATAAAAAATTCAATAATGCTTTACAATGTGCTGAGAAAAGGTGTTATGGGACATCTCTAAATGCTTGTTGGAATAGGTAGGTTTTAAGGCCCCTCTTAAAAGCCTCAACTAAGGGGGGCCTTCCTCAAGGTTCTGGGCAACAAATTACACAGGATTGGGCCTGCCACCGCAAAGGCCTGATCCCCTGAGATCTTCACCCTAGCCTTGGGAACCCACAGGAGGCACTACCCAGCCGATCAGAGCGGGCAGACAGGGATGTGTGGATGTAGGAGCTCAGCCAGGTAGACTGGCCCCAGTTTGTGTAGGGCTTTGTAGGTTAATAAACCTACCTCAAACGAGATATACCACTTCACCAGCAGCCAGTGCAGATCTTGCAGTGCCAGAGAAATATGGCATGATCTAGGAAGGCCTGAGAGTACCCAAGCAACTGCATTCTGCAGCAGCTGTAGGCATCACAGCATACCCCCATTAACCCAGAGGTACAGAATGTTACAGTAGTCTGACCTGGAGGTCACAAACACATGATAGAGTGTGGCCAGGTCCTGGGCAGGGATAAGGAGTCTGATGTGGTGGATATTTTGAAGATGGAAAAAGCCTTCTGGACTATGGCAGACACCTTGTCCTCCATTGTCAGGCCTTCGTCCAGTATGGCTTCCATATCCTTCACCCTAGGGGCAGCTAACAGCCCAGAGTCATCAAGTCAAAGCTCATTCTCTCCTGCTCCAGCTTCCAACCCCCTCACAGCCCAACTTAATCACTAAAACTTCAGTTTTCTTGGGGTTGAATCTCAAACAGCTTGATGCCATCCAGTTCTGGATCTCTGTCAAGCACTTTTTCAGCACATTGACAACACCCTGTGTCCTGGGAGCAAAAGACCTATAGAGTTGGGTCCCATCCACATACCAGTGAAACTCAAGCCCATGTCTAATGACCTTGCCCAGGGGAAGTATATAGACCACGAAATGCATTGGCAACAGGACTGAACCCCTGGGTATGCCATAGGACAGAACCCTTGAGTGAGAGAAACATTTTCTAAACTACCCTCTGGGTTGTAGCCCAAAGATAGATCTCAAACAAGTAAATTATGGTGCTGGTGAGTCCAGTGTACTCCCTGAGTCAGTCCACAAGCAGGCCATACTCCATGATATCAAATGCAGAAGAGCGATCAAGGAGGGATGAGAATTGATTGTTCTCCTCTATTCCTCACCCTGAGCAGGTCATTAAGCACCCTGACTAGTGTTGTCTCCATGCTTTACCTAGCTCTAAAGCCAGACTGGGTTCCACGTAATAATAGTGACCACAAAATAGCACAGCACATATTGGCAAATGCACTACAGCACATACAGTAACAGCTCACTTCAACCCCCAAAAAACCACCAGTGCAAAAAATCACCCTAAACTTGACACAGCCCAAACAGAAATCACAGCTGTAATCAGCGTACACCAGAAGCAGTCTCCTCTTTTGGCTCATCAAGAACTCGGCAGCCATCTCCACACATAGGCCTGAACAACAACACTCCCATGTAGCACACTCCTCTTAAAATAACCCCTACCTCTGATTCCATGATACCTGCATCACCTAACTATAAACACTAGTCACAATCTCCTACACTAAAATAAAAGCACACCACACATCACTGCACCTCCTCACAGTAATACCCACACATACAGCACATAACGGCAGCCAAAATCTAATCTAACACATTGCAATCTGCCTACCTTACCACCTGCCTAACTAACAATCTGCCTAAACCACTACACCACAGCGACACCACAGCTACAGCACACCTAACACCCTACCACAGCACACCATATCCAGGCTACATGCACACATATTACCCCACCCTGTCATCAGAGAGCACACACGCCAACCCCACTCCCCCTCCAGTACCCCAATCAGGCCATCACACAGCCCGCCACTCATCTCTATGGCTATCGGCCCAACTGAGCTCTTCAATGAATGAGCACACGCATGTACAAGCAGGTGCTCATTCATTGAAGTGCTCAGGCAGGCTGCCAGCCATGGAGGTGAGTGGAGAGCTGTGCCAGTGGCCCAATCAGGGAGGGGTACTGGGGGAGCAGGGGGGCACTATCTGATGACAGGGTGGGGGGATCCACTAGACACCAGGTAGTGGGATTACATTTTTTTTTTCGGATTGGAGCTCCATGGAAAATAATAAGTTAGCTGGGGGGTGGGGCTTGATTTATTCACTTTGGGCCAATGATAGGCTGGGGGGGGGCCACTAGATGCCAGGAAGTATTAATTTTTATTTTGAAATTTGGGCCGGAGGGGATCACTAGCCAGGGTCCAGTGACTCAGGGAGTCATTATGCTAGTATATTTTACCCACGAGTGGTGAAATTATGCCCAGGCACGGTGAATGTTTGCTGGCTGAGGGTGAAATTTTGCTTACTCCATGAGGGAAATTTTGCATTTTGCCCAGTGAAATATTTTGCAAAATGCCCGAATTACACAAAATATTTCATCAGGTGAAATTTTCCAGTTTCGCACAACACTACAGGAGGGTGGAGGTGTGGATGGTAGAAAGGAGATGAGAGGAGAGAGGAGGCACAGGAGGTGAAGAAGGTATTGAACTCTGTAGCTACTGGGGGGCCAGAAAGAGTGGTGTCAGCTACCCTAAGAATAGGGGTAGGTTGGCTATTTGGGGGGGGAGAATAGTGCGTTGACTACCTTCCAGAATTTGGAAGGGTGGTTAATGTTTGTTTAGAAGGTATTTGAAAAGTACTCTGCTTTAGCTTGTCTAACTAACCTTGTACAGATTTTGCGGAGTTGATAATAACTTTGGTAGACTGCTGTGGATGGTGATCGTTTGTGGTCTTTCCATGCTTGGTACACTTATAATAGTAATCACAAGGGTGACAGGAGTGACTGGAGGTGAGCTGCTAGGGACAAAGTCTGAGACAGTTTAAAACTAGAATGGTCCTTGGCAGAGAATCTTCATAATAGTATCACCTCTTCAAGGTCATGTGTATATGAATGTAGGGGTTCCAGACAGTGGGGCTATAATTGTCCTGAGCAATTAGTTATTGCAGCCCCAGCTAATAGATACCATTTACAGGGGGCATTGGCATGCAGGAGTATACTATAATACCAAAAACAACTCAATGAATCATGGTCCCATCTCACCACATAACCGTTCTTCTTTTAATATGATTGCTAGTGACCCATACAGAGTTCTGCAGAGAGGTATAATGTGGTCGTTGTTATCACTTTGTGTCCTTCCATGGCCTGGGGCCCCATCCAGCTATATGAGAAAGATTCACAACACCTAGAGCATATTCCCAGAGCATATTCATTAATCAGAGAACGTGGAGGGAAAAATCAATCAATCAATCAAGTCTTTATTTATCCAGATGAACACCATTGAGCAGGCTCATTTAAAAGGTGGACCTGCATTACACAAGGTCAAGACTAACACTTTTATGTACAGATAATAAATAGACATAATTACACAGAAATAGAAAAAAATACACAGAGCAATAACAAGTATTTCAGGTACAGGGTTAACAAGGTTAGGGAGAATGGTATGAGAAAGGGAATTAAAACATTCTGAAACAGCCAGCATATTAAAACAGTTTCAAGCAGCATGGTATATCATTGGTCAGGACATAAACAAACTTAAGGGGCAGATATGGTGGGGAGGGGTACAGGACTGCAGCTGTTCTAAGAGGGGTTCTACAGTAGATGGGCTGGGGACATCTATGTTAGGAATCTGAGGGTAAGAAAGGTAGTGGATTAGCAGAAAAAAAGGGGGGGTATAGGTGGAGACAATCCAGGGGTCGGGTTAGGTGGAGATGTAGTGGGTAGGTAAGCAGTAGGCACCCTAGCATGCTAAGCGTGCTGGAAACAGCTGCATGACTCCTTAACAACCTTGGCATACAAAGTCTTGAAGGTGGTAAGACTAACAGGGAGACTCAGTTTCATAGATTTCTGTAGTTTGTTCCAGAGTGAGGGCAACACAAAGCCTATGGCCACTCTCCCAAAGTGTGTATTGGCTCTAGGTACCTTCAGTAGAAGCAGAGAATAGCTTCTCAGTACGTAGTTGCCTACCACATATAATGGCAAACAGTCAGAAATGTATTGGTGTAATTTGCTGGTAATAGCTCTTTAAGTCCAGAGAGCTGCATTTCTATTCCTTCTGTACTAAAGGGAGGTCCACCCCACAGCTGCATGTAAGGAGCAGTGGTGGGTGGTGATAGATAGGACAGTTATGGATCTGAAGGCTCTGTGGTATAAGGTGTCCAGTTTAGTAAGACAGGAGGCATTACACTGACTATAAATGAAATTGGCATAATCAATTGTGGCTAGAATCATGGACTGAACTAACTGCATCTTGGCATCTTTGGTCAGGAGGCAATTTATTCTACAGAAAAGACCAAGCCTCTGCCTCAACTTTTTCAGCAGATTCTCGACATGCTCCATGAAGGAGAGTCTGGGGTCTAGCCAGAAACCTAGGTACTTGAATGTTGTAACAAATTCCAACCTCTCTCTCTCCTAGTAAAGTGTTTATGGGAGGTACGGAGCCAGAGACAGCAGGGTTCACTGAATGAATAGCTGGAGAGAACAGCATAGCTTTGGTTTTTTTTTTGGTATTGAGTAAGAGTTTTTTATTCAGGAGCTGATTCTGCAAAAAGTTGAATTCTGTCTGTAACTCTCCACAGGCAGTTTCTGGATTTGGGTGGCTTAGGTACAATACCGTATCATCAGCGAAAAGGTGAATATTGCCCTCATTGATGCCAACATCAATATTGTTTATATACATGGCAAACAATAGAGGCCCCAGGATGGATCCCTCTGGAATGTCTCGTTTTAGTGGTTTAAGTGGAGAGAGTGCCCCTTCGGCCTTGACCTGCTGAAGCCTATTTGTAAGGTAATTATTGAACCAACACAGAGAGGTTGGGTCCAGATCTATTACTTTTAGGGTAGAAAGAAGCAGGCAGTGGTTGACAGTGTCGAAGGCCTTGCTAAGGTCCAGGAACATGGCACATACAGATTTTTTGTTTTCCAGCTCTCGTTGCCAGTCATCAGTCACTTTGGCCAGAGCCGTAATGGTACTGTGCATGGCTCTGAAACCAGACTGCAATAGTGTTTAGAAGGTTCTTGTTATCTAGGTAGGTTCTCAACTGAGCATTCACAATTTTTTCCAGCAGTTTAGACAATATTGATAGGAGAGATATTGGCCTGAAATTATTTAAGTCGCAGGGATCCCCTGATTTAAACAGAGGAATGACCTGGGCAATTTTCCATAGGTGTGGAAGAGCCCCCAGGGACAAGTACAAGTTAAATAGGTGTGTGATTGGTACAGCTAGGACGTGGTACGCAATCTTCAAGAAGCAGGGGTTGAGAGAATCAGCACCAGTGCTTTTCTTGGTGTCAAACCGTAGAAGGAGGTCTTCAACCTCTTTCAATAAAGCAGGAAGGGATGAGAAGACCTCATAAGTGGTGCTAGGTTGAAGAGAGGGAGGTCAGGTGCCTTCCTGGTGCCATGGCATGGAGGGACAGGGAGTGAATCCTCAGGATCGCAGGATCAGCTGCACAGGGGAGGGAGCTGGATGTCATTGTCCACCTAGGGACAAATGACCTGGCTAAGAAAGGGATCAGAGCAGTGCAAGAAGTGTTTGTAGAAATGGGGAGGGGTCTTAGACAAATAGCACACACAGTAACCTTCTCGGAGGTGCTGCCTGTCTATGGCATGGGTGAGGCTAGGGTGCTTCACACCATGGGATTCAATCAGTGGTTGAAAAACTGGTGCAGAGCTCAGAGATTTGGCTTCATTGGGGACTGGGGGTCCACCTGGAGGGATGCAGACCTATACTGGCATGATGGTCTGCATCTGTCCAGGAGGGGAACCAGGATCCTAGCTGATAGGTTTAAATACTTCCTTGACAAGCATTTAAACTAGCCAAGGGGGGAGGCACTGGAAAGGAGCAGGGAAATCCTATCCCCTCCAAAAATATCAGGGTACTAAGTGAGGTACACACCAACATAGAGATGTCGATAGGGAGAAGTGCAGGGGTAAATGGAGAAAGTGACAAATGCAATAAGGACAGGGATGGGGAAAAAAGGGGTAAGGCCATCATGAAATGGAGATGAATGAGTACCAATGCCCATAGTCTGGGCAACAAGCTCCCTGAACTGGTGGTCTTGATGGAAGAGGGATGCCTGGATATCTTAGCAGTCACAGAAACATGGTACACAGAGAACCATGACTGGGATGTTAAGATACCAGGGTACACAACCTACAGGAGAGACAGGGAGGGCAGAAGAGGAGGGGAGTAGTTCTCTATGTAAGGGAAGGGATAAAAGCAACTGAACAAAAGAGTAAACAGGGAGGAGAGGAAGCACTGTGGGTCACCTTAGAGACTGGAAAAGGCACCACAATCTGCACAGGGGTTGAATATAGACCCCCATGTCAGGGGGAAGGAATAGACAAGGATATGATAGAAGCCATACTTAGGATGGCAGAGAAAGGGGAGATACTGTTGATGGGGGACCTTAATATGCCAGATGTTAACTGGAGCACCTTTGCGGCAGCCACATCCAAAAGCAGGGCCATTCTTGATACCCTTCAGGTGGCATGCCTCAGACAGCTAGTCTTGGAACCTACTCATGAGGGAGCAATCTTAGACCTCGTACTCTCAAATGGGGACAGTGAGAGGATCTCAGATCTAGAAGTGGATAGCCATTTGGGAACAAGTGACCACCAAATAGTGTGGTTCATGATAAACTCAGCTACAGGGTCAAGCCATACAAAAGTGAGGGTTCTGGACTTCAGGATGGCTGACTTTGGCAAGATGGGAGAGTGCCTTAGAAAAGCACTAGCAAACAGGCTAGAAGGAGGGGTGGAGCAACAATGGGGAAATATCAAAACTGCCATCACAGAGGCATCAAGCATTTGTGTGAAGCAAATAAACAAATAAAAATGAAAGAAAACGCCACTATGGTTCTCAAAAGAGGTGGCGGTGAAGGTTAAGGAGAAAAAGATAGCATTTAGGAAGTATAAGAAAACACAGAAGGAGCAGGACAGAGAACTGTACCAATTAAGGCAGAATGAAGCAGGAAGGGTAGTCAGAATAGCAAAGGCACAAACTGAGGAAAAGATAGCTAACTCAGTTAAGAAGGGGGATAAAACCTTTTATAGGTATATCAGGGAGTGTAGAAAGACAAAGGGAGGGATAGTGAGGCTGAATAGAATGAATGGTGGGTGGGCAGAGAGTGACAGTGAAAAAACAGGGATACTGAATGAATACTTCTGTTCAGTATTCACAAAAGAGAAAGTGGGGGAGGTGCCTAATCCAATTAACAGAAGCACTCTGGAGAGGGGGGTCGATCCCAGTCCTTTCACAGAAGAAAGGGTTCTGAAAGAACTCCTAAAACTGAAGGTGGACAAAGCAATGGGGCAAGATGGAATTCACCCCAGAATTCTAAAAGAATTAGGCAGAGAACTAGTGACACCACTGACTACCCTTTTTAACAAATCATGGGAGGATGGTGTGGTACCTGAGAACTGGAAGAAGGCGGATGTGATTCTCCTTCACAAAAGTGGGAGCAAGACAAAGGCAGGAAACTACAGACCTGTCAGTTTGACCTCTGTGGTAGGAAAGTGATGTAATCACTTCTGAAGGAAAGAATTGTTGAGTACCTAGAGGCCAGTGGGGCACAGGACCCAAGGCAGCATGGGTTCACAGTGGGAAGGTCATGTCAGACGAATCTAATTGATTTCTTTGACTGGGTGACCAAAGTAGTAGACCAGGGAGGGGCTGTGGACATGGCCTACCTAGACTTTAGCAAGGCATTTGACACAGTCCCACACAAAAGATTAGTAGTCAAATTAACCAGCCTGGGAGTGGGTCCCAGGGTGGTAGCCTGGGTAAAAACATTGGCTGAACAACAGGACACAGAAGGTAATTGTAAATGGAGTCCACTCTGAAGAAAGAGGGGTTACTAGTGGGGTACTGCAGGGTTCAGTACTGGGTCCAGTCATTTATAATGTCTTTATAAGTGACATTGCAGAGGGACTGGAAGGAAAAGTATGCCTTTTTGCAGATGACACAAAGATCTACAACAGGGTTGATACACAAGGAGGCATGAAAAGGATGAGAAGAGACTTGGCAAGCTGGGAGGAATGGTCAGAAGTATGGCAGCTTGAATTAATTGCAAAGAAGTGTAAAGTAATGCACCTGGGAAACAAAAACCCAGGGGAAGATTACGCAATGGGGGGAGGTAGTAACAACAACAAAAATGGAAAGGGACCTGGGGGTAATCATATCAGATGACCTTAAGGTTGGCAAGCAATGTGAGAAAGCAGTAGGGAGGGCTGGGGGGATACTGGGATGTATAGGGAGAGGTATCACCAGCAGAAAACAGGAAGTTGTCATCCCCCCTGTACAGACAGTTGGTGAGACCCCATCTGGAGTACTGTGTCCAGTTCTGGAGACCCCATCTCCACAAGGACATAGACAGGATGGAGGCAGTTCAGAGGAGGGCAACTAAAATGGTGCAGGGTCTGCAAGAGAAGCCATACGAAGAGACACTAAAGGAGCTTAATATGTATACCCTTGAGGAAAGGAGGGAGAGGGGGGACATGATATAAATGTTTAAGTACCTCAGTGGAATCAACAAAGTCCAACAGGGTAGCATCTTTCAGAAAAAGAGATGTGCAAGAACAAGGGGACACAATCTGAAAATAGAGGGGGATGGCTCAGGGGCAATGTGAGGAAGTATTTTTTCACAGAGAGGGTGATGGATGCATGGAACAGCCTTCCTGAAGAGGTTGTGGGGTCTAAAACTGTGGGAGAATTCAAGAATGCATGGGACAGACATAAGGGAATTTTTGTGGGGGGTTAGGAAGAACTAGGCTGTTGGTTAAATAGGATCTGCAGCTTATCCTCTAGGTAGGGAAATGGGAAGACTAGGTGAGCCAAGTGGTCCTTATCTCCCGTCATAGTCTATGTTTCTATGTTTCACTAACCTGAGAACGTAACACCCACAAAAGACCCACAGTACCATGCCCTGTGAATCCAATTCTGAAAAGCAGTTATCGCAAATGTTTTTCCTGTAGCATTAAATGCTTAATATTCATTTGATTCATGTGGTCAATACATTTCATTACATTATCACTTCCTCTCACATTTCTCAGCACAAAAAAAGACATCTTTATTCATTCTACTATCCATTCATATAATTAAAGTATAAAATACTCTCTTACACTAGTGTGGTTTCCTGCCAACTCAGTCTTTGAACATCTCCCATGTATTTCAGTTCATGCTTACTCTTCTAATTATGATCTCCTGAGAGAAAGATCTGAGAAAAGAGCAGGGATACAAAACTATACAGAGTATATAAAAGCCCTCAGGTTTCCCTGGTTTCCACTACTGTACTTTGTGCCATCTCAACCTATGCTGTTGCTTAGTGTGCTGCCAGCTGCCTCACCCACCTAGACTCAGACTTCAGTTTTTCTTTTATTTGTGCAAACTGCCTGAGATTTTAGTTGGTAGGTCCTCAGTTGTTGTTGCACTGGTCAAGGGTGGGCATCATGAACAACTAATAATACCCCCTAGCAATGGCTAGCTCTGTCCTACAACAGTGTCTGTTGGCATCCTCCACCCCACTCTCAGCAATTTGGTGGGTAATCATGCTTTTACAAAATGGTTCTGCCTGCACACTGTGAAGGAGTCAGACAAGTGCAAGTGTGAGCCACCATGTTTGCTATTGGCCAGGGTGGGTACACATGTGTGTACCGCCACATACTATACCACAAACACAGGGAGAAGCTTAAGAGTCCGACAGCCAAGAGGAATTACTTGAGTATGTGTATAGGGGATGTGTCAGTCAGGCTGGCAGTCATCAGTTAAGGCAACGGGCAAAACTGGAGCATGGCAGTGACAGTCTGGCAGCCACAGGGCAAGGCTTGCAAACAGACCATGGGGCCACAATAATATCATAGGGGTCACAAATACAACCCCTGGTGACCCTAAATCATGCCTCTGCCTAGGCTCTTTGAGCCATAATTAAGAGTGTTGCCACTGCTACCTCATGTGGCCTTCTAGCTGTGTGACTCAAGTCCTTTTCTCTATATCTCTGAGTTAGCTTCAGCAGCATGATATGCTGGTATATACTATACAAACATAATGGCCTTTTCTCCTTCTCATATATATTAAACATAGGGGGACAGCAAGTGTGCAGGCTGGTTGAGAGCAAGCTGGGTGATGAAGACAGAATGAGCAGGTAAAAAGACCTACAGTGAGAGCCATAATGAGGCAGAGTAATTCAGACATTGTGCTTTCTTTATCCGATCCCTTTTTTTATCAGACACAGATTGAGAGTAAGAGTGAGAATGACAATAATTAGTTTTTTTTTCCAGGAGCAGGCTGAGAGAGAGAGAGAGAGAGAGAGAGAGAGATACATTAAAGAGAGTCTAGGAGAGCCAGAAGTGTCTCTTTTTTTGTCAGATACAGACAGAGACAGCGTGGTGGCACAGGATAATCAAAAAGATTAAATGTATTTGGAAGGTTTGCAACCAGTGCTACAGAAAAGATGGCCTACTTGCTTTGTTGAGAGCAGGGTGATGATGATGACACCACTCAGCTGGCTGCTGGGTAGTGTCTAGTAGATTAAAGGATGCAGCTACACTCTGATAGGTGTGGCTGCCTTCTTTTAACTGCACAAAGTTTCTTCCCATTAACCAGGTCGAACAGCATTACTATCAACCTGCTCCTCATGGGGCTGTCACTGGTGAGACTCCTGTAGCCTGAGCTGCATTGGATGCTCCAGTGACACACCTCTGCAGCCATTATTCTCTCTGGAAGACACGTTTGCTTGTTATGCTTGTGTGCAAGCAAATATGATTATGCTAATTAAACAAGAATTACTGTAACCTATGGAGGTAGCAGTTACTATCAATGCAGACTACAAGCCATCTGATATTATATATATGATTAAGCCTCAAGTAAAGAAAGAAATTCTAGAATTCCACAGTATTACATATTTATCTACAAGTTTAAGCAACAGAGAATTCTGTGCTAAGAACAGCTTCTTTCCAGATGCATTTGGCGGTGGTGGTCAGGGGATACAGGGGAGCAGTGTAAAATGAAACACAATGTTAATATAAAATGCTCAAAATATATACAGTAAATATAATGGTCAAAGGGTATTCTTTGAAAATGAATCACTCCGCTACAATTGTATTTCTTCTTTTATATTTGTTTAAAACATGACTTGATAAATAATATTGCAGGATTCTTAAAGTTTTACAATGTTACCCATTGCTTCATCAGGATGACTAGGACTGGTGTTGTCAAACCAAGTTCTTTTCCTCCCACAAAAATGTTTTCAGAAAGCAAAGTCAAAATAATCTTCTCTAGCTTCTATCACATGCTTCTGCATCCCCCATCTGGGATTGGTAATTGTTCAATATGACTCATTATGTTACAGTTTATTAAGCATAATCTCTTCTTAATCTTTTGGCTGCTCCTTTTAACTGTTGCATCTTTCATGACTGAGACAGTATCCCTCCTGCATCGAGTCTCTATACAATGGTAAACAAAATTAAAAACAAATCAGAGCAGAACTGTGAGGTAGACCCAGTGCAACAAGCAGATGCACAGAAGTGCAATATCAAGGGTCAAAAGTGCTATATCAAATGCAAAATACAGCACAATACTGAATGGCATAATAAGGTGTGCAAAATAGATAATACTGTGCATACAGCATATATGAAGATCACAGCAGATGAGCAAATAAGCCTTAGAGCAAACAAACAAGTGTGCAGACATCCAGGAACAAGGATGTAAAGAACTGTGTCTACTGTGAAATATGGTAGTGGAAGCCAACCAGATTCAGCAACCGTACAAAAAAAAGTCCGATAAGTATGGAACAAGGCTAAAAGGTTGAGAATAATAAAGGACCCAAAGGGAATAGAAAGGGTTTATAGGAGTAAATTGTGCTGAATGGTTTAATGATGGGAGAAGAGAGCAAGGGGGTCAAGCACAAGAACAAAAATAAGAGGTGTAGCAATTAGGGAGGGAGTTTAGTGTAGATGGGTAGTAGGAATAGGAGTGAATTGCATGGGGAGACTAGGCAAGGGTAAGGCAATGTATTTCTTTGGTGCCCATCCCAGAGGCTCTTGGCACCGTAAATAGGCAAAAGATTAAAATTCATAACAAACACAAAATACAAGGTATACAGTATAACCATGAAGGTCAGGTAATAAAATGAAAATATTAGAATCTCAGAATTAAATTAAAATCCATCAGATTAAAATTCTTATAATGCAGTCCTGAATGCTGCATTAAACAAATACATTTTAAGCCTTATTTTAAAAGCTTCAACAGATGGGGTTAATGAACATATTGTTGGCAATGAGTTCCACAACAAAAGTGTAGCAGCACCAAATGCCCTGTCTCCTGAGGACTTGAGATGGGAGCATGGAACTACCAGAAGCCCAGCCTCTGAGGAACAAGGGGGTGGATGGGAGTGTACTCAGTCAGAAGGTCTTCCAGGTAGCCAGGGCCCAGATAATAGAGGTCATTGTATATCAACAAGCCTACCATGAAATTGATGTTTCATCACACCAGCAGCCGGTGCAGTTCCTGCATAACCGGTGTGATATGTGTAGACTGTGATGTCCCTGCAGTCAGCCAGGCTGCTGAGCTCTGTACAATCTGCAAGCAATGCACCAGCTTCACAGCTAACCCTAGGTAAAGAGTGTTGCAGTAGTCCAATCGTGACAAATGCATGCACTAGTATCACCAGGTCAGTGGGTTCCAAATATGGTTTAATTCAGGTGATATTATGCAGATTGTAAAAGCCACTGCAGACCACTGTTGACACCTAATGTTCAAGAGTCAGTCTACTGTCCACAATGATGTCCAGATTTCTAATCTTATCTACACCTCGTAGTGTAGTTTCATTTAATGATGGCAATAAGGAAATACCAGTATTCATTGCAGCCCACACTCAGTCTGCTTTCACCAGTATCACCTCTGTTTTTCCTGAGTTAAGCCTGAGTCCACTTGAGGCCATCCACTCTTGAATTTCCACCAGATACACATTCAGCACCACAACAGCATTCACCTCATCAGGCTCACAGTATAGGTAGATCTGGGTAACATCTGCATAACAATGAAAACATAGACCATACTGTTTGATTATCTCCCCAATGGCAGCATGTACACTGCAAATAATGTGGGGGCCAAAATCAACTCCTGAGGCACTCCACAGCTGAGTGCAGCAGCTTTCGAAATGTCACTACCCAATGCCACTTATTGCACCCTACAGGACAAGTAGGACTCAACTCAATGCAAAAGCATACCTGTGAGCTGCACACAGTGCCTCACATGGGCCAGTAGCAGCCCATGGTCCAACATGTCCAACACAAATGAGAGATCCAGCAATTCAAAGATGGAGCAACAGCCATTGTCTCTTATTAGGATGAGATTGTTGCACATTATGATGCCTCTTGCCTTGGTGCTATATCGATTCAGAATGGAATGGCTTAGATCTCAAAGCTTTCCTGTTTTGCCACTACCACCTTCTCAGTTACCTTTCCTAAAAACAGAAGGTTTGAGACTGGTCTGTAATTTGCCAGATCATCAGGGTCCAATGATGTTTTTTCAAGAGGGTTTTCACCACTGCCGTTTTCAGTTTAGTGAGGAAAACACTCTCCTAAAGAAACACCTAACAATTTTGGCAATAATTGGAACTAATCCACCCCCAGCTTCCTGACTGGAAGCTGGTAAGTTCATGTCCAATGTGCAAAACATAGTGCACAACCCAGGGAACACCTGTGAGATCTCTTCCATCAAGACCGGACCAAACCCCACCAAGAGCATCAGAGTTTTCAAAACACATACAAACAAGCATTTGTCAATGCCGAATGTTTGCTTGCTGGCATTGGCAGTGGTAGTGTAGAAGTTACAGAGCTGCGTAATAGGAATGGCAGTGAAGTATTGAACTGAAGCCAACCCCACCACCACCCTGCAGAGAGTGACAGGCATTGGGGTGTGCGTTTGGGTCGTCAGGCATAACGGCCACGCCATTTCACCACACCCCACTCTGCAGAGACTGACAAGTGTCACGTGTTCCTTGGAGTCTTTGGCCCTTATGCGCACCCCATTTCATTAGGAAATACAGTGAGATGGGTGCGATATAGGAGAATGGGGTGAAGTTTGGGGCTGAAGAGTCCAAGGCATACCTCGATGCCTCTCAGTGACTGCAGGGTGTGGAATGGTATGAGCATCACAGGCAAGAATCCCAAGTCACACTCCTGATTCCTGTCATTCTCTAGGGGTTGGGCGATTTAGTTGAAAAGCCTAATACCTCAGGCATTCGTTGGTATTTTCACTCCAAATTTTCAACGTGTTTGTTTTGTGACCCCACCTCATGAACAGGGGGAATATCAGTTTGGTAGCCGAAAGCTGCTTATGCACAGTGACTACGGCATTTAGCACCACAGGTGCAAAAATATTCCAAACAGGATGTAAAAAATGACAGCTGTACTCTTTCATGGGGAGGTGTAAAAATGGCTATGTTGCAAATGTGTAGTAAAAATATTTAAAAATGGTGAAGTCTAGATATAGAAACTGTAGCGCACACCTGTAATATAATTAGGTTGGGGATTTTTATAGCAGATTGTCAACTCAGGCATTTTGGTGCCTCCGATCATGAACAGTGTCACTGTGATTTTCTTTATCTGTGCCCAACAATGATTTCCCACAGCGACCACGCATCTCTGCACTGAAAGTGTGAAAACACACTCCGGCCATGTTGTGAAAAATGGCAGCTGTACTGTTCATAAGGAAGTGTGGAAAAATGCCACTAGTGCAAATCTGGACTGAAAATATTACAAAGTCATGAACTAAAGAGGATGTGTGGAAACTGCACAATGCTCACTCGTAACACAGTCATTTTATGGACTTTTGTCACCAAATTTTCAACATAGCCATTTTAAGACCTCTGCTCATGAACAGTGTAACTGTGATTTTCTTAATCTGTCCTAAACATTGCTTTCGCACACCAACAGCACCATTGTGCGCTACATGTGCGATAACACATTTTGGGTGACATATGAAAAATTGCAGCTGTACTGTTCATAAGGAAGTTTAATAAAATGGACATGTTGAAAATCTAGAGTGAAAATATTAAATTTGCAAACTTACGAGCATGCATAGGAACTGTGCAACGCTCGTAAAAGTCATTTTTAGGAATTTTTTCACCAAATTTTCAACATAGCCATTTTAAGACCTCTGCTCATGAACAGTGTCACTGTGGTTTTGTTAATGTGTCCTATACATTGAGTTTGCACACTGACTGCGCCATTGTGCGCTACTGGGCGGAAACACATTTTGGGCAGGATGTGAAAAATGACAGCTGTACTGCTCATAAGGAGGTGTGGTAAAATGGCAATGTTGAAAATCTGGAGTGGAAATATTGAAAATTCGCAAACCTACGAGCGTGCGTGGGAACTGTGCAACGCACACTCGTAAAACAGTCATTTTTAGGAATTCTTTCACCAAATTTTCAACATAGCCATTTTAAGACCTCTGCTCATGAACAGTGTCACTGTGGTTTTGTTAATGTGTCCTATACATTGAGTTTGCACACCGACTGCGCCATTGTGCGCTACATGGGCGGAAACACATTTTGGGCAGGATGTGAAAAATGACAGCTGTACTGCTCATAAGGAGGTGTGGTAAAATGGCAATGTTGAAAATCTGGAGTGGAAATATTGAAAATTCGCAAACCTACGAGCGTGCGTGGGAACTATGCAACGCACACTCGTAAAACAGTCATTTTTAGGAATTCTTTCACCAAATTTTCAACATTGCCATTTTAAGATCTCTGCTCATGAACAGTGACACTGTGATTTTCTTAATGTGTCCCATACACTGAGTTCGCACAACAACTGCGCCATTCGCGCTACATGGGCAGAAACACATTTTGGGTGAGATATGAAAAATGACAGCTCTACTGCTCATAAGAAGGTGTGGTGAAATGGCAATATTGGAAAATCTGGAGTGAAAATATTGAAATTTCACGTAACTTATGAGCCTGCATAGAACTGCGCAACGACGCCAGTTAAACAGTCATTTTTGGAATTTTGGCACCACATTTTCAACATGGGGGTTTTGGGCCCTTTCTCATGAATGATGTCACTGTCATGGTGGTATTCAGGCCCAAAGGGTGATTTCACAGTCACTGCGCAAAATCATCCTTCGGGCCCGAATAAAGCCATGACAGTGACATCATTCATGAGAAGGGGTCCCAAAAACCCCATGTTGAAAATTTGGTGCAAAAATTCCCAAAAATGGCTGAGATATGCACAAAAGTTGAACCCCCCCTATCTAGCCCATTATACAGCTTACCGGCATTTCCTCAGTTCGCGGTCGGCTTTGAAGAGTGCAGACGTGTTCCCGGTCCACCGAAGATCGTCGCGCGAGTCCGGAGGTAAGTATGGGGTGAGGGGGGTGTGGGGAGCTGGGTGCACAGTGGGTGAGTGCGGGTTGTGGGGGTCGGAGATGCACGCTGGACCGCTTTTTGTCTTGCAGTACAAAACATAAAAGTCATTGTGGGACCATTTGCCATGCTGGGGTGGGCTCCCAGGCGTGGCACAAGGTTTGGGGGCATTCAGCTGGCGGGGGTTGGGCACCCCGTCGGCAAATTGAAAAAATAAATAAATAAGACGTCGTGAGACCATTTGCCACGCTGGGGTGGGCTCCAGCATGGCACAAGGACTGTGGTGTTCAGCCGACGGGATTGGACACCTGCCAGCAAATGACTGATTGCCACGTTGGGGTGGGCTCTCAGCATGGCACCAACTACTGGGAGGGGGGAGAGATGATGCAGCTCAGTCGGCGGGGATTGAGCACCCGTCGGCTGCCACTGCGTCTTGAGGCGCGCAAACCTGCAGCTGGGGGAGCTGCCCGTGAGCAGCTTCTTATCACTGCTCACTCAAGCGTAGCTCCCCCTTTCAACTGTATGCCACTGCATTTTGGAGCGTGTCATAGACAGCTCCAAAATGCATTGGCTTACAGGGGCCGTGCCTGCCAGGACACTGCCTGAATTGGAGGAGGAGGTGACACACCTCCGAAATCTCCGATGATGGCACTATGTTTCTTGCACATGCGTGCAAGCAAACATAAAAATAATACAGTATGGATATGATGTGTACAACTTTGGTTTAATGAGCATGTAACATCAAGTACATTTCATAAGTTCATTTTCTTAATTTTTTACTAAATGATAGTGTCCCCTGGAAAAGCCCCATATGACAAAACTTTGGGTTTGCTGAAACAATAAAACCACTTCTACCTGAATCATTTGTCAGGGTCTTTTTGTAGACTAGAGAGGTCTGCATTTCTTGTGGATTGAAACCAAATGCATAGAACACAATTGTTCCTTAGTTATGGTCTCTAATCTGTGAATGTCCAGGCTGTTAGTGAAGAGTGGTGAAAAGAAGATCATTAACTACTTTTTTCAATCAAAGTATTTATTAATTACTTAATATAAATAAGCAATAAACTAAATACAGATGGCAGATTGCTGCAAAAACATATTCAAAAATATTTTAGAAGTCCAAAGAAAAAAATGAAAATACATTTAATATTGTTCAATAATTAAGTGACCATAATGTGCAAGTATTAATTATGTCTACATTGGTAATTACTAGAACAATCAAGACCTAATTGTCATCTTGTCTATTCCTAGTTACAGGAGATGCAATATCAGTGAAAGGAAGCATGGCCAGGAACCCCAGGTCCAAACATGTGAGCCTGTAGTTCAGTGGTTAGAGCACGGAGATGGTACTCTGGGGACCTTGGTTGAATTCCCAGTAGGTCACTTATTTCTTTCTCACTACAATTTGTGATTTAAATTGAATAGCAGTGCCTAATACTGCACCAAAAAATCCAATTGTTGCTTAGATCAATTAATTAATCCTAATGACAAACATCAGATTTCACCACACAGTATGCTCTGAACTATACAATGGAGCATTATGTACATATTCTTTGCAAAAAACAAACAAACCAAAAACCTACATTAATACACCAGTTAGGGTTCAAGTTTACACTACAAAAGTAGGGAAATGTAGCATTAGGGTTTTCAACCTCAACTCCTCACCCCCCAAGCAGCAGGACACAATATTATGGTTTTGGGTCTCTGGAGTCTTGGTGAATCAGTTGTGGGATCTTCCTTGGGGCTGTCAATCACAATATTCACTCATCCCCAGCCTATAGCCTTCTGTGTGAAGCACAAGGTACAACTCCACGCTATAGTGCCTCATACTGATGCACTCTTCAAAGGCAAAGAAGTATGTCTCACCACGTGTTGCAGACTTTCTTAACACCACATGTCCCTACTTCTGTTGCTTTAAGTTGAACCCTAACTGGTGCACTAACAGTTTTTTCAATGACTGTAAACTGGGGAGGAGTGCAATATATGATTTATCTATACAAGTGCTGTTGGACCTCATGTAACCTCGTGAATGGAGTAAGCCAAGTGTGAAGTGTCCGAGGACAAACAGCACCAGTGTAGATAAATCATTTATCACATATCACACTACTTCCCCATTGCATATTTCATTTATGCAATAGGCAAGAACTTTGTGGGTAGGTTGTTTGATTTTTATTTACTTTATAATTTTTGTAAATTAGTGAAGTTTGAGGGTTTATTTTGTGAAATAGTGCTACTGTATGTTATGGTTGCTTGGTTGCCGGGGAGCTAGCTAAGGACATGTCATCAGGGATGACATAGTAATGCTGAAGCATTGCAGCTGATTAGTGGAGCTATTTAAGTTCCCACAAATGTGTTAAAAAAATGGTGCAGCCACTTAGTGAGAGCAGACTTGCTTAGCAGAAGGCAGTTAGGGAATAGTGCAGGATCAGCATAATTGAAGACACTGTAGATTTTTTTATTTATTTAAAAACAGTTTTGTTTTTGTGCATTTTGGCCATTTGCTTGTGTTCTGCAGATGGTTAGAGACAACACACAGTGAGGTGGGTGTGGCGAGACTCGAATTTTGCAGCAATAAAGAGCAAATATGTTTGGCACTTTCAGAGATAAATGAAAAGAAAATGAGTAATTTCCTTTTGCTGTAGTAAGGCACTACATATCTGTTGCTCTGATTTGGTGCCAAGAGTTTGAATGAACAGATGGATGGGCAGGCAGGTGGAGACAGGGAGCAGAACTGTGGCCTGACTACTAGAGAATAAAAGTGCTATAAATGAGGTTGCCATTGTGGAGAGAAGATGAAATGGCAAAAGTAATTCAGGCGTGTTGAACACTGTCATTTGTTCATGATGATTGTGCTGCATATAAAGACTTTTGCTGTAGGATAGTGACAGTGGGTAAGGGGGAGGAAGTAGTGCTGCTAGGTAATGGAGAGGGTGAGGGGTTCATGATGAGGCAACTACCGAGATGAATGCAACTGTTTAGATAAATGCATTTATCTCATTGCTTACTATTTTGCAGAGATAGATAGATAGACAGATAGATAGATAAGTAGAAAGATAGATAGACGTAGTCCATTTTTTTATAATTTAATATAAGTTCTATACAGAGCTGATGGCTATGATAACATTATCATGTCAAAGTTTCAGTTGATGATATCTTGCAGGACACTGCAGGCACACAATGTAATTCAATGTCAATTACTCCAATTTATGATGCAGAAAAAAGTGCTTCTTCCTGGTGGGCTGCACTGTATGTGCTAATGGTTGGACTGTCATACAAAGGGGTAATCCTATTATGGGCATTAAGCCAACAGAGCTAATATGTATAAAGCTATCACCAAAAATATTGCCAGTAATTCATGCACTGTAGTCATAATTAAAATTAAAATTACTTTTTAAATCATGAGTAATAGCCAAACAATGTTACTGTTGCCAAAAGAAGTGCATGCTTAAAACTTAAGAAATATATAAATTTAGGCTGCCAGTACATGAAG
This sequence comes from Neoceratodus forsteri, assembly GCA_016271365.2. Taxonomy (NCBI): domain Eukaryota; kingdom Metazoa; phylum Chordata; order Ceratodontiformes; family Ceratodontidae; genus Neoceratodus; species Neoceratodus forsteri. Next base: position 642,319,113 of record CM028134.1, read on the forward strand.
AATGTATTGACATTCAGGACGTACAGGTACATCTATATCCACAGCTCAGCAAGAGTTAACCAAAGTTCATGAAAATTGGTCTTGTTGTCACTGCAACGTATCATATTCCAGTGGAGTCCATTGATCTATTGTATTTTGTGATGTTGTTTAGGACTGGTTCAAAATTATTTGTTTTTAAATTTAATCTGGATTGCAGGTTTGCGTCTTGAGCATTTGAGTGTGTACTGTTAATTTTGGCCTCCAGAGCAAAACAACTTGCATGAAAGTCTGAAAATACATATCGTTTCCCCTCTAGAACAGGTAGTACTGTATAACAGATGTAAAGTAGATACACCTATTCACCAGATTTTAGGGTTGAAAACATTTCCCTGCCACAGTCAGTGTCTCAGGAAATGTCAGGATACACATGCATCTATTCATTATTGTATTTCAGTCTTTTACATTTTTTTAGTGACCAACTAAACATCTTGCTACAATAAATATTGTCAGATATTTTCAAATATTTCACGATATTTCTAAAGAGATCCTCTCTGGTGGCCCAACAGTGGTACTGCAGGCAGGCAGGAAGTTCTCTGGAGATGTCACAGAAATTTTAGGAAATATCTGACCATGTCAATAGCTGTAGCTATAGCATCAAACTGAGAGCCAGATACAGAACTCTACAATTGTTATGTAGCATGTTTCAGTGGGAGCCTTGCTGCCTTACAGTGTTTCCCAATGTAAATTGTTACTGATAATTGCACTGAAGGTCATTTTTCTGCTGAGTTTCAGCAGTCTCTGTATTTCATAGTATTTAGCAGTTTTCAATGTTGAAGTTCAGCTGCTATTTTTCTGCCCATTTCCTGGGCATATAATTGTTCCTCCACACTTAATGAACCTACAATTATCCTTATTTTGGTGTCATCAGTGGACTTGGCAATCCAGTTTCTGGTGCTCACCCTCAGATCACTTAGAAATTTATTGAACAATGTTGATCTCAGCACAGAACATTGCAGAACTCCACTGCACACTTTTTACATGTAATTAATATTGTATTATGTATTCATTGTTATGCAGGTTTCCAGGTGTGACTGAAAATGGGCATGTTCCAGATCGCCTAACTGATAAATCAAATACAATGTAATGAAAGCAAAATGAATGGATCTACAATTTTGCACAGCCCTGTTTCTCTCCTACAACCAGTTTCTAATTCATTGTGTCACATGACTGGTTATGCTTAGGTTCTCAATTTTATGTAGTAGCTTCTAAAAGTCACATAGATCTGTGGTGGTATAGTGGACACCCACCAACCCCTCCACCCTCAGATGTAGTCACCCACCACCCCATTCCCCACCTTCCCACTCCTGTTCGGTGACCAGCACAACCCTCCTCTCACCTCTACATCTGGCTGCCGAATGAGCAATGAATGAGTGCCTAATACATTCTGAGGTGGGGGGTTGGGGGGACCACAAAACCACCCAAATAGAGATCGCACATTGGGGGGGGTCCTCTAGACTACAAGGATGAGTGTCTTTATAGGGAATGGTGATCGAACATCAGGAGAGGGACCACAAGACTACCAGGATTTTGTTTATAGCAGAACAGCGATTGGAGATCAGGGGCAGGGTTCACTACACTACCAGGCAGATTTTTTTTTTTAACAGAGACAGCGGTCAGACATTGGGGGGTGGAGAGGGACCACTAGACTACCAGGATTTTTTTTTTCATACAGGAATTGTGATCAGATATTGGAGGGAGGAAGGGACCACTAGACCACCAGGAATTGTTTTAATTTTTCAAAGGGAACAACACTGAACATCAAGGGAGGGGGGTGGGACCACTAGACTACTAGGGAACTTATTTTTGTTGTAAAGGATGGCGTTCAGAAAATGAGGGAGGTGGGGGGACTACTACACTGCCAGGGACATTTTTTATCATCACTGGGATTGGCATGAAACAGAATGGTTTGTGGTGCTTTACCATTCACAACAATGGGATTAGCCTGATTTAGGATCCTGTTTTGCAAAATGATCCTTTATTGTGCTTTCCCATTAACTACATGGGAAAGCAAGATAAAGGATCCTTTTCTTGCCAAACAGGATTCTACATCATGCTAATCCTATTGTAGTCAATGGGAAAGCACAATAAAGGATTCTTTGCAAAACAGGATCCTATTTTGTGTTGTCATTCAATGTATTTCAATTGTGTTTTCAACTTTCATTCATAACTCAGCTATTTCTTAAATGTAAGGCTATGCCTAAAGTTCAGTGGCCAAGCAGCCAGCCACTCCCACTTCCTGAGCTATATAAGCACAGCAGTTCCTCTAAGCCTCTCTGTGAAGCATTTTTTCTTTGCAGCTGGAGGCTATGTTGGTTTGTCCTCTGAGCTGGCTGGGGCCTACCCTCCCCCCCAGCCTGCTGTTTATGTGTGTCTCTGCTGGACTTCGGTGTCTGTTTTCTTCCTTCTGGTTTGTATTCCTCTGGCTGTGTGCTTCCCTGTGTGTTTTGTTTCTTTTTTGGGGGGCCTTTCCCTGTTCTGTTTTGCTGTGTTTTGGTTTAGTCTTTTTGGGGGCTTTTATTTTCTAAACTCCTAGCACACTGCTACTACAGAGCTCATACTCCTGGCCTTCAGTTGCAACTCTCAAATTAATTGCACTGCTACTGTGAACCTACTCAGAGCTCATGCTACTGCTTTCAATTACCTACAATTGCAGCCACTGCTGTTTACTTTAATTACTATTGTACCCAGTGCCTGTGTTTTAACACTGTGCTTACCACGTTCAAACTACTGCAATGCTACTGCATTCATTACCTGTGTATTTCCGCTCAACTATAGCTGCTCCTTTATTTGCACTTACAACTCAGTGTACTCATTTGTTTACTACTGCTGTGCAGGCCTACTTGCTTCCTGCTGCTGCATTGTTTACACCCATTCCTATTGTGCCTTGTTTACTCTGAGGTTAGCTGAAGCTCCTTCTGAGGCTATTAAATTAGCTTTTATATCTGCATGTGGTTCTCGGCCTTTCATCGCTTCATTGTTTATCCTACGGCAGGGACTGGGAGGTGTTTTGGGGGTCATGGCCTATTTGGTTAATTAATTCAGTTCTAAATCCTGTCTTAGCCACCGAAAATCCTCAGAGTTTGTCACCTTGATTTGGCTATTCATGTCTGGCTGGCTTGCCCCTAATTCAGTGCTGTTTACTTGCTATGCAGTTGTTATGCAGGTCCACCTATTACTACTACTGCTTGCTGACCTATCAGGTCCACACTTGCTTACGCAACAGTTGCTCCTTGCTTATGCAAACCATTACTTCATGCCTACTGCCATCCCCTCAGTTTCGGCCTGGGATTCTACTGTTCTCAATCTGCATTCGACCTTGCAAGGTCTCATCTCTCAATGCTCATTACTATCTCAGCATGCCGTGCTCATTCAGCTCTTCTGCTTTCAGCTCTCAATAAATTCTAGGACATGCCAGTCATTCTATTCTGGCGCAGGGTTCCTGCAACTGACGGTCTTGATCTGCATTTAGTCTACATCATCAAGCGTGTCCAACTTGGGGTGGGATACTTCTCACCTGGCCCATAGCTGGGAATGTCCTCACCCTGGACTTGGGTTTTGCTGCTTGCTACATGACAGCAGCTCCTGGTGTAGAATTTAAGACTAGTGGTGAAGGGTGGTTAAGATGATCTCCTTTGGCTCTAGTGTTCCACTGTAACAGTTGGCCATTGACTTTAGTGGCTTCCCTAGCAAGGCACCTTCACCGCATTCTCCCCATGACTGCCTCTGGTTCACCTGGTATGATTTAGGGTGGGTAGGCCAGGCAGTTGTTGCTCTCCTCCTGCGCCTTGGATGCACGTATTGTTGCAGAGTTTTCACGCAACCTTCCACAATGTTCCCGCTAGAGGGTTTGAGTGAGAGCCTCCCTCCAAATTGGAATATTTTCCACCTCCCTTTAATTGGGTTTTCCAAATTGCAGCTGCAGAGCCATCACTAAATAAATTTTCCCAAGCTTGGAGGGAAGATGACCTAGGCCTTGGATCCCCAGAAATTTCCTCCTCATGGGGGGGTTTCTCTCCTCCATTGCCTCAGGTCATAACTCTTACTTAGCATAGTTGTTTTCCCTAGCCTCTTTATGCAGGTTCCGTTGTTGGATGGAGGTGGAGGATATCCTGCCGTTCCCTCTCTCCTTAGGGGATCCCCTTCTCTCAATGCAAGCCATCAGTATCATGCTACACAAACCTGGAATGTTACTACAACAACTGAGCATGTCATTGAACTATCAAACTGCCTATGCTTCTCTACTACTACGTTGCAGTTTACTGCTTACACGTCACTGTTACTGCTTGCATTATGCTTCATGTTGCCTCCTTTTTGGGGATGATACTACTTTTTTGGGGGGGATTCCTAAGGTACCTTTAGCCACAGGAAATGTCCTATGGCAGCTCTAGGGGTGGAACCCTCTCCGAGAGTTCCTTGCTGTTGTACCCCTACTGGGTGGTAATTCCTCTGGAATAGAGAGTGCAAACGGCCAAAACCAAACTAACACAGTTGCACAAGCATAACACTATACTGGCTGCATAGGTCAGTGAAATGTGAGGCTATGCCTAAATTCAGTGGCCAAGCAGCCAGCCACTCCCATTTCCTGAGCTATATAAGCAGCAGTTCCTCTAAGCCTCTCTGTGAAGCATTTTTCCTTTGCCCCACCATCCTCCCCTCCTCCTCCAGCAGCAGCACTCTCTCCTTAGGGAGATTCCTAAAGTACCTTTAGCCACGGGAAATGTCCCGTGGCACCTCTAGGGGTGGAACCCTCTCCAAGAGTTTCTTGCCATCGTACCCCTACAGGGTGGTAATTCCTCTGGAATAGAGAGTGTGAACACCCAAAGCCAAACTAACACAGTTGCACAAGCATAACACTATACTGGCTGCATAGGTCAGTGAACATTTTGACCCCAAATTTTCAACATGGTCTTTTGCGTATCCCACCTCACGAAAAATAGGACTGTCATGAAGCAACTTCTACTCAAAAGTGATTTTGCAGTCACTTGGTGAATTCACTTTTTGTGTGAGATTTGGAATTTTTTCTGCCCTTGTTCATGGGGTGGGGTCATAAGAAGGTTATGTTGAAAATTTAGGCTGAAAATATGTAAAAAGTGGAAAGTTATGACCATTTGTTGCAATTTTGCTACACATGCTCCTAACTTGGAAGTGTTACATATTTTCACCCCAGATTTTCAATCTAGCTGTCTTATTACTCCACCTCATTTATGTCACAGCTGTCATTTTTCAAATCCTGGACAAAATATGTTTTTACACCTGTGGTGCGGAATGGAGTTACACTTGTGCAGATTTACCTTTTGGAGGGGATCCAAAAATTTCTGCACCAAGTACATGAGGTGGGGTAATAAGATAGCTATGCTGACAATTTGGTCACTGTTGTCCTATAAATGGAAGCGCAGGGCCTGGAGGGACCTATGCTTCCACAAGCTATATATATATATATATATATATATATATATACTGTATATACAGTATATGCAAATGTGGAGGGATGGTAGCGTGCTCCCACAGGCAAGTAAGGATACAATTATACTATCTGAAAAAGTAAGGAAATTAGTTGCAACAATCTCCATTAATGTATCAGTTAGGGTTGCAGTGGCAAAAGTAGGGAAATTTGGCATTTGGGTTTTCCAAACCTAATACTACACCCCCACCATGCACTCAGCGACAGGCATTGGGGGTGTCCCTTGGTGTCATCAGCCCTAACATTCACCCCATTCTCCAATACTACACCCATCTCAGCTTATTTACTTATGGAATAGGGTGAGCGTTAGGGCTGACGACCCCAAGGAACACCCCTGATGTCTGTTGGTGTGTGCAGGGTGGGGATGGCATGTTAGAGTTGGAAACCCTAACACCACATTTCCCTACTTTTGTCACTGCAAACCTAACTAATACATTAACAGAGTTTTTTGCAACATATATAAAATAAGGGCTATGCATAAATATATATACCCATAGAGACTGCATATAAGTAATAAAACACAACAGGGTGTGAGGTAGGCTGAGATAACTGCACTCTTAATGGTACAGTGAGACCCTACAGTACATCACATAAAGAGGTAGTATGGTTATCTCAACCTACAGTACTTGAAGTCGCACCCTGTAGTGTCTTATCATGCTTATAAAATGGGGTTTGTGGTAGAAAATGTACACCAACTACAGAATAACAGATAATGCAATGTTTTATTTAAGCACAATTTTACATTTAATAGTACATTAATCCCAAAATATATAAATGTGAAAGCAAATATGCATAGTTTTTTTATACTACTATGTGTTAGGCTAAGGTAAAAGTACAGGTGTCAGCTAGCATTCTTTGTACCCATTTTAAGGATTTATAATGTATACTGAAATTCACATACCCGACTAATTCAAAGTATCATGGCACATGTATGGAAATTACTATACATACTGTATACTTCCCAAAATGTTTTGCATTAGTGAGCTGTGTGGAATATGGTATTTCTTTGAAATATTACCTTGTTGCCACTGCTCTTCCAGGGTATACCTTGCTTCAGTGCTTTTGCACTGAGGTTGCTGTTTTTCAAGTTGCTTTTCTATTTTTGGCTCACCATGACCCAAATGACTTGAGATCATTCCTCCACTTGGCCTGAGATAACAGGGGTGCTATGCACAGCCACATTAGCAAGGCATACAAGGTTCCTGTACAGTCACCTATCAAAAATTACTATACACAAATGGGTGTTGCTGTCTATAGTGCACATATTCTCTCCTGCAACAACAGAGCAGCACACACTTATCCAGATCACCTGTTGAGATATAATACTGAAATGCACATCCTATTGATGGGCATAGGGTGCATGGCGCCATGCCTTAGCATGTATTTTGGGCACACTGCAATACTCCTAAAGTCTTTTAACCACCCCTCCCCTTATCTTGATGTCCATGCAAATACAATATGTACGTACCATTTATCACCGGTCTTTTCTGGTGGTCCAGTGGTCTTGGAATTGCTCACATCCCTGTGGTTCAGTCCATCCCTCCATTCCCTTCTGTAACTGTTCTTAGTGATGCTGTACACCACTTTCCCCTTCCCCCACTGGAATAAATATTCCTGTTTGCATAGTTACAATCCATGTAAGAACTGCTTACAGAAATTCTGTGACCTAGTGATGAGGGTACCAGGAAGCCACTGTGCATACCAGCACCCTGAAATGTCATCCACCCCTCTCCCAGTGCTTGTTCATTGACCTATGCACAAGCTCAGGGAAACATGTGTGACCCCTTTATGTATAAGTCCTTCATGACCTATATTTGTGTGTGCTCCCACCTAACCATGCCTGCTCAAGGATATTCCCATACAGATGGCATATAAGGACTTTCATAGTATATCAAATGACACATACCCACCAATGCAAATCATTATAAGAAGTATATGCAAATCACCAAGTATATACTTTCTATGATGCTTTGCAATAATGAGGCATGTATAATTTTTTCTCTTAAACTTGGCTTTGTTGCACATGCCCATTCAGGAAAAATGTATGTCAGTGCCTTTGCACTGGAATTCTTGTCTTTTAACTTGCTTTTCTATTTTGGGCTCATGACCAAAATAAATGAGATCATGAGGCAGGTTGCCCTGAGACTTTAGGTTGAGGATCTGAGGCTCAGTGTTATTCAGCCTGTTTATTAATGGTCTCCCAGGCACCTGCGCAGCATTTTCTGCATTGTTTTGTGCAGTTGATGCTGTTATTTACTCTGCAGTCAAGGACATACGAATGCAATGAAATGGTTGCAGAATGAATTTAATGTCTTCCAAATGTGGATTAATGAACATAATCTTATTCTTAATGCAAAAAAATGAAGACAATGATTTTGTATATCTTGTTCAATTCATGTCTTAAAAATGTAATATCATTTAAATATTTGAGTGTGATGCTAGATAGGGTACTGACCTATTCTCTACATGTTGATTAAAACAGTGAGTAAATGACTTGGAATGTTACTATTGCTGCAGAGATTGAATTGAATCAGCTTCATTACCTGTATAGCTCAGGCCTACTTAATATAAATGATTGACTATGGACTGTTGATATAATCAGCACCTAATTTAACCACATTGTCCTGCGTATCAACATTATCGCTGTTCTTTAAAATCTGACTGTAACACGCACCATTGTAACCTATATAACTCACCGAAATGTTTTCCTTTACAATAGCTACTTCAACATTCACAAGTAAGTTTGCTTTGAAATTTTTTAACCTCCCAGGACCTCCAAGTTTTAAATCCCAGGTACATTTTCAAAGTGGACATGGCATTACCAGGGCTAATGTTAAAAGGGATTGCCCACTTAAGGGCAACCATGGTTGTCAGGGTTTCCCAAAGTGGAATGCATGGGAGGGAGTGGGGAGGGGGAGATAGAGAGGTAGCAAGATGGGAGAGGAGATAAGGAGAGAAGGGGATCAGGTGACTCACAGACAAAAGGGGAAGAGAGAGGTCATGATTGTCTTGTCACAAAGGCAGGGGTGAGGCTACAGGTGGTACATAAGTGGGCTCTTCACTGAGCTCACCTCACTTTTTGCTGAAATTTTGAGATTCAGCACATCAATTGGCTGGAATGAACTTATAGGCTGGTATTTTGGTTTTTCTGTCAGGCAGAGTTTGTGGAAGATAAGGTTATCTGTTTAAAGTTCATTTGGGTTATGGACAGTTTAATGGCAAGAAGGTAATGTATTACTAAGGAGGCTTATGATTCTGATGTTTGCTTTATGCTGTGAGACAGAAGTTGTGGTGAGTTTGTGGATTTCTGTATGCCAAGGAGTCCATTAGCATAAGTTTGCTTGAGTTTGGTTTGCAGTCATTCATAGAGAGGTGACTGGGCATGTTTAACACAGTTGGGTCTGATGTGAGTGGGCTCATGGTTTTGTACTGGTACACAGGTGCTGTGGCATCCATGGTCAGGGAGGGAAGTGTAGTTATGCTGGTATAGGGAGATGGTTTCAGACAAGGGAGTAGGAAAGAAAGGAGCAGGACCAGAAAAGATCCAGATGGCTGCGAATAGCCCTGTCCAGGGCCTAAGGTGGTGCCTAGAAGCTTTTGGTGGCCATTTTTTATAAGAAGCCAGTTTGGGGGCAGTGAAAAAAGAAAGGAGTATTGGGACGCAGTGGAATAATGGGGAAAAGAAGGAAAGACACATGTTTAATGGCAGCAGGCATCGACCCACAGTTTGAACCACATAGGTCCATGTCTGACAACATGGGCTGCCGCCATTATGGGCCTGAGAGACTGGAAGGCAGTCAGCCCATGGAACGCAGGGGTAGTGGTGGGGAGAAGGCTGGTAGTGGGGATATGGTCAGCAGACTGAAATTTAGCCAAGGAATCAAAGGAAAAAACAATGAGATTTTGGGACCTCACACAGAGTGGGTCGGGGGGAGGGAATAGAGCAAGAGGATGTGCGAAGGAGCCTGGGGAGAATGCATTGTTTCTTCATGGAATGTATGCTCTGTAACATGGCACCCTTTGTCTAGTTTGAAAGATACTGCAGGTTTCCATATGTAAATGTATTACACACAAATGGCATTTAATATAATGTTGCCACATCATGTACCTTTCTATATCACATTCAGTATTGCAACACCTGTTACAAGATATAGACATCAAGGACCTGGTTAAAGGTTTTTATTTTCTTGACAGTTTTTAGAAGTTACTGTGAGGGAATCTTTGCTGCAACTTTATTTATTTATTTAATTTATTTATTTATTAATGCATTGCTGCACCGTTGGCTGCTACTGGTGAGAAACAATAATGGGGAATCCCTCAGACAGTAGAAAGCTTCCATGATAGCAGTACAATGAAAAATTCATATGAGTGTTAAGTATTAGAAATCTACCTTACTAAAACAAAAACCAAAGAAAAAAAAAAAAAAAAAAATTGATCACCGATGTATAATTGTTTTTATCACAATCTTAGTTAAAAGGAAGTTAATATGTTATGATTGGTGAAGTACTAACATACTAAAATGCCAGTAGAATAGGCCTAACAGTCTCTCGAGTCTGTTCGATTTTCAGCACCTGCCCTGAGGGTCAATTTTGGTGTCCCCCCTCCCCCTTGGGTTATACTGTCCCCAGTCCCAGATCTTCCACTTGTACTGGGCCTGGTCAGATTTACTCTCCCCTCAACCTGTCCCATCCCCATTTAAACCTGTCCAGAGTCTCCACCTCTACCAGCTCCCTGGGCAGTGCATTCCATGGCTCTACCACTCTTTCAGTGAAATAATGTCTTCTCCTCTCCCCTCTGAGCCTGCCCCCTTCCAGCTTACACCCGTGACCTCTCGTTGCCCCACCCTCCTTCCTTTGGAGCACCATGACTGGGCCTCCTTTATTAATCCCTTTCATGTACTTAAAGATGTCTATCATGCCCCCCCGTTCCTCCTCTCCTCCAGGGTGTACATGTCGAGCTCCCGGAGCCTCTCTTCATAGGTCCTTTCCCCCAGGCCCCAGATCATTTTGGTTGCCCTCCTTTGGACCCTCTCTAGGAGTGTAATGTCCCTTTTTAAATGTGGTCTCCAAAACTACACACAATACTCGAGGTGTGGCCTAACCAAGCAGTTGTACAATGGAAGGATCACTTCTGCCTTTCTGGAGGTATTCCCCCTGGCGATGCATCCCAGCATCCTATTTTCCCTTGCTGCTGCCCTCCTTCAGGTCTCTGAGTTGTTCATTTTGACATCTACCACTACTCCCAGGTCCCTTTCACCCTCGGTGACTTGAATCATGTCTCCTCCCAGGGTATACCCCTGGCCTGGATTGCTGACTCCCAGGTGCAGAACCTTCCACTTCCCCATATTGAATTTTAGTTTCCTTTTTCCTGACCACCTTTCCAGAGCCTCCAGGTCCTCCTGCAAGGCCACCCTGCCCTACTCCTCATCCACAACTGCACCCAGCTTTGAGACATCTCCAAAGAGACTCATCTCTTTCCTGATCAACCCTCCTGATGTCCGAAACATAGTCATTGAACAGGAGTGGCCCCAATGCTGCCCTCTGGGGAACCCACTAGTAACCCACCTTGGGGATGAGGCTAACCCTCCAACCACCACCTTCTGAGTATGCTCAGAGAGCCAATTTCCTATCCATCTTAACAACTGTCTCCCTACCCCCATTTCCTTCAGCTTAGCCAGCAGGCCACTGTGGAGAACTGAATGAAATGCCTTACTAAAGTCCAGAAAAAGGACATCCACTGACCTACCCTGGTCCAGGGCCCTCATCACCCAGTCATAGAATTCAACAAGGTTTGTCTGGCAGGATCTTCCCATGACAAAGCCATGCTGCCTATTATCCAAGTACCCAGTTTGCTCCATTAACCCCCCTAGCCTTTCCTTGGCAATACCCTCCTTCACCTTGCTGACCACTGATGTCAGGCTAATGGGCCTGTAATTTCCTGCCTCCTCTCTTGATCCCCCCTTGTTGATCGGCACAACATAGGCCACCCTCCAGTCTTGGGGCACCCACCTAATCCTCAGACAGATGTTGAAAAGCTCCACTAGAGGAACTGCCAGGACATCCGCCAGTTCCCTCAGCACCCTGGGATGTATCTTATCTGGCCCAGGTGCTTTCTCCATCCGAAGAAACCTGAGGGATTCCTTTATTTTCTCAACCGAGATTTCAGCCTCGACATCTTCCCCCTTTTCACCCTGCACGGCTGGCCCCCCACCTGTTCGTGGTGGCCACTCCCTTTTCCCAGATCCGTCAGGTCCCCTGGTCTCTACCGGTCCCACCCCTTCCTCTGGTTTGCCCCAGCTCCCCTCGCAAGACATAGCCCTCCATCACCCCTGGTAAACATGGGATCTGTCCTAATTCCCTCAATAGAAAATACCGAGTGATGAAATCCGGAAAAAATATCTTGATTAATCAAAATACAGAAACCAAAAAATACCGAATATCCAAATCCCACCTCATTACATGTAAACCAGTAATAATTATCACATTTTGCACCTCACACATCCTTTAATTGAAAAAGTTGTATTTTTAATTTGATGTTTTCCTGCCGCCGCATTAGGCTATCCTGGTTTGTTTACGTGCACTGCTGTAGTCAGGCGTTTCTGGCACTGAGAATCATCAATGTCATCACTACCCGATTGCGATCCTCGGCTTTGCCAATGTAAGCCAATTAAGAAGAAAAGGTAGCAGAGCACACAGTACCCATTTTTGTCTCCCCTTCCAAATAGATTTAGTGTAGAAATGATCATTTATGCAAGTAACAGCAATGGTGGTGTTTGTGAGGCATGATAGTAACCCCTCCCAAAAAAAACTTTGTTCTGCTCTGTCAACGGGAGCCAATGCAAGTACACACAGCACATTGCACATTATCTGCTTTCGGCTCCCATTCTCACTAATTCACAATTTCTTTTGGGGACCAATGGTCACTTGTAAGAGTGACATGTAATGTTTGTGTTACTGATCCGTGACTGTCAAAAAAACTGTTTCTTCACCTCTGTAAAATTGAAGGAATGTAAGTAAATAAAGCCAAGTGCACAGTACTCGTTGTTGGCTCCACTGCTATGTGACTTTTTGACATGTCTGTAAATGGGAGCCAATGCAAGTTCATTGAGCTGAGTGCACAGTATCCATTTTTGGATCACCATTTTCAGTCTTTCAAAACAGTGTTTGCTCGTCTCGATCACTGCGAGTCACTGAAAGTAAATGGAGCACAGTGTGCTATACTTGTTTTTAGTGCCAATTCTCATTTGCTTACAATGGCAGGAGAAACTCACAGTTTTGACAGTGACAGCCAATCATCTTTTATTACAGCATTGTCCGTCAAATCCCCCCCACCCCACAAACAAATAAAAATGTGTTTGATGCAATCCATTCAGTATTTATATATATATATATATATCTATATATATATATATAGATATATATATATATATACAGTATATATATATATATATATATATATATATCTTTATATATATCTATATATATATGGTTGATATAGTGTTCCTGAAAGAATGATATAATGTGTTGCTCCAAATTTCAAGAAGGGGGACAGCAGTGGCAAGTCATTCTTCACATTTGCAAAGTGCAAGAAACTACTAAGTGCTTGGATTATGGCATGTTGCAGAGAACTGAGCATATTTACGAATTTCAGTATTTTTTTATGGAGGGATTTCGACTGTATTGGGAAATCGGCCGTTCGGGATGTTTTTCGCAGTAATTTACTATTCGGTATTTTTTTAGATGGGATTTCGTACCTAACCTGGTAAACACTGAGGCAAAGTACTCATTTAGGACTTCTGCCTGTTCCCCCACCTCCTGTGCCCAACCATCCCCTACCCTTATCTTGCTGATCTTCCCCCTTACATTCCTTTTTTCCCCTATGTATCTAAAGAACCCCTTGTCCCCCCCTCCAGATCCCACTTGCCAAGGACTGCTCTTTTTTTGCCTTAGCTGCTCTTACCACCCTGGTGACTCTCTTGACTGTCAGCTCATACTCCTCCTGATCCCTTTCACTCCTTGAGCACTTGAAGCACCTATAGGCTTCCTTCTTTTCCATCGCCACCTCCTGGTACCTCCCGGGTCCACCAGCATGGTTTTCTGGCCTTACTGAACTTACGCCTTTCCCTTGCATAGGATCCGGTAACCTCCTGTATTCCCCTCCTAATGATCTCCCACCTGCTGTCAGCATCCATATCCAGCCTTATCCTGTCCAGATGATCTTTAAGGATCCTTCCCATCTCCCTGAAGTCTGTACCCCTAAATTTAGTTACTACCATCCTTGTTCAGCTTTCCTCCCCCTCAGGTTCAGGAAGAACCAAACTATGGCATGATCACTCCCCGCCAAAGGGTCCCTCACCTCCAGGCCCCTAATCTGATCACTGTCCACCAGGACCACTTCCAGTGTCTGGGCCTCCGTAGTTGGCTCACCCACCTGTTGTGCCAAAAACGCATTCTGGAAGACATCCAGCAGCCTCTGTTCTTTGGCCACTGGTGATGTCATAGTCCAGCAGTCTGTTCCTGGCATGTTGAGGTCCCCCATTATCACAACCCTTCCTTTTCCCAATCCATAGTGTCCCTCGAGATTTGCCACCAAACATTCTTCCAGGACCTCTGCCAGTGCTGGAGGTCTGTACACCACTCCGACCTTTACTCTTTTACCCCCCTGCATCAGCAAGGTGACCCAAATAGCCTCCACATTCCCCTCTGCCTCCTCTACCCCTCCAATACCCATGCCATTTTTGACTAACAGTGCTACACCTCCCCCTTCCCTCCCTCCTATCTTTTCTAAACATAGTATAGCCCTCCAGATTTAGGTCCCACTCGTGCCCTTGAGTGGCCCAGGTCTCAGTGACTGCTGCCACATCTGCCTCCTCCTCAACTAGCATCGCCTAGAGCTCAGGCATTTTATTTCCTAAGCTCCAGGCATTTATCAGTACCACTCTCCACCCCTTTCATGAAATACCTAATGTGTGTCTGTGCAAGTGGGCTGCAAGATGGCTGCATTAGGAAAGGGGTTGGGGGGGTAGGAAAGAAGGACCAGGGTGGCCATTTTGGGCCAGGCCATGTGGCCAAGGGTAGGCACAAGATGGCAGCTGCTTGAGGAAGGGGGTGAGACAAAAGAACAGAACGTCAAGCATAAGGATCGGTTTTGTTAGCAGGGGATCATTGGGAGAGCAGGTTGGGAGGCATCTCCTGGCATGGGGGCAATAATGATTGTAGCAGGTTAATACACAAAAAGAAAACCCCCAGAAAGAACCAACATTAAAATGAGAAGGGGGAGAGTTTCAGGAAGGGATGGGCCGGCTAGTGGAAGCAGGCGGTGCACTAAGGTTGCAAAATATGTAAAAAAAAAAAAAAAAAGGTCAAGTTGTTTCCAGGGGGTAGTGGTTACAAAGGCAGTAACATAGGATCACAGTAGATGTGGAGGTGGGACTATGGGGCAGCTCCATGATACTCCCTTGAGGGGGACTTGAAATAAAAAGAAAGATGAGTATTGGGGACAGTGGCTGTGGGGGAGAGGCATAATCAGAGGCACACATGGTTTGTATAACATTTACTGCTTGGATTTTGGTAGAATGGCACCAAGAAAGAACAACAACAAGGCAGAAAGCTGTAGCGAGAAACTCGCTAAACAGGCAATGGATCTCATGGGGCAGGTACTATCCCTCCTAGATGAGGCACAGAAGGCTGAGGATCAGGAGAGAAGAAATGGCAAGAGGAAGATACTGGAAGACAAAGAGAACAAAGGAAAAGGAGGAAAGCACCCAAGGAAGCTAGCGGTTGAGGAGCCCCGTACATCAAATCGTAAGGAACTGTGGGTAGACTTGACAGTAGATGGGAGCCTGAAAGACTACCTAGCAGGTATAATCAAAAAAAGGGGTAAGAAAGGTTGGGAAGAGATGAAAAAAGCACTGTTAGAATTGAAGGGAAAATGGACTAGGGGACAAGGACAAGGGGCAGGGGTGGAGCGGGGTGGAAGGGGATAGTGATGGAGATATTCCAGGGTGGCTTTAAGAGATTACGTACCACAATTAATTAATGAAAAAAATTGGAAGTGAGAGAGTATGTAGATATGTTTGCTTTGGCAGACAAGGAATCAGCTCTGGTAGGAAAGACAACAGAGGATAAGGGTTACAAAGGGAAGTCATTTGAGATATGGGAGGATGGTTTCATGCACTATAGTGCCATCCTGCTGCAAAAGCAACTTGAATTGGCCATACCATTGCTCATGTACTTGGCTCCTGTACAATGAAAAGTTTTGGCAGCTGATGGCATCACATGGTGACATGCGATGGAACACCATGCAAGTGGACCTTTGGGTAAGGACATTGACTACCCATGGGGGAGGGTTGTTTGAAGGGGCCAAAGAAGGGTCTGGGACCACACTATAAATGTGTTGGGGCTACAACAAGGCTACCTGCAGTTGGGCTAACTGCAAGCTCAATCACGTTTGTTCAAAATGTGTGGGTCAGAATCCAGTCTCCAGGTGCAGGAACATGGGAGACAGGACAGGGTTCCAGCAATGTGCAGGACAGCCCTTTCAAGGGGTCTCCTGGGGAGCAAGATGGGGTTTGGCAGGCCAAGGGAGCAGGGGGACTTTCAGGTCTGGTTTAGGTGGGCAATGAATCAGGAGAGGCAAGGCCACAAGGAGGGTGAAGGGGTTTTGAGCTAGCCTGCATGCCCCTCAGGCTGGATGTCATGTGGAAAGGACAGAGGGATACCTGAACAGCCAAGCCAGAGAAAGGTTATGAACAGGTTTTGCACAGGGTTTTAGCTTGCATTATGAGGGGAGAGAGGCCATGAGAGTTAACAGTCTCGGATCAGTTAAAGGTAGTGAGGATGTGGTACGGAAGAAGACTGAAAAAGAAATAGCAGCAGGGAGGGTCAAGGGAACGTTTATGGTCCCCCCTGGCCAAAGCTCTGGGTGTCCGCATTGGGGCTGGTTCCCCAGAAAAAGCCCTTGGAATTGAGGCTGATTCACCACCTATCCTACCTGGATGGGGGTTGATGAATGATGCAATTTCAGACAGGGAAAGGATAGTATCACATGCCACTCTAGATCAAGCAGTAGAGCTGATCTGAACGGTGGAAGGGGTTTGGCTGGCAAAGATGGATATCGAGACCACCTTTCAGCTACTGCCAGTGAGGGAGGAGGATTGGGATCTATTGGGTATTAAATTCAGGGGAAAAATATTATTTTGCTAAAACAATACCTATGAGGTGTTTGGAGGCATGTGCCACTTTTGAGGCTTTCAGTACCTGGTTACAATGGGACCTTTGGGGGTAGACACAGCCACAAGGTGGTAGTCCACTACCTAGATGATTTCCTGCTGATGGGACATGGAAGGGCAGGGACTAAGAAGATGCTCAGAGAATGTGTCACACCCTAGGGGTACTATTGGCAGAAGAAAAGATTGTGGGACCAACCCGCAAGCTGTAGTTTTTGGGAATAGAGGTGGATGCAGAGGTGGGCATATTCTGGTTGCCTCTGAATACGGTCATAAAATCGAAGGAGCTCATAACACGGGTGAGGGCTAGGAGGAGGGGATGACTGACTCTAGTGCAGTACCTTTTAGGTCATTTGAATTTAGCATGCAGGTCAGTGACCCTGGGGAGGGTTTTTCTCCATTAAACTGGCCAGGGCCACAGGGAAGGTCAGACTGCTGCACCAGTGGGAGAACATTATAAAAGGTGTGCAGCAGGATTTAGATGTATAGAAGAAGTTTTTAGAAGACTATAATGGGGTCACCTTCTGGAAGGAGGACTGGTTGTTCAACACAGATTTGGAACTATATACAGGCATGGCTGGGACCCTGGGAATGGGTACATACTTTAGGGGGTGATGGATATCAGAGAGGTGGCCAGGAATGTGGGCTGAAAAAAAATCTGCTGAAGGATATAAAATTCTTGGAGATTTTCCAATTTGAGTGGTGGTCACAGTTTGGGTATATCGACTAATAAAACAGAAGATAATATTTTGGCGTGACAACAAGGCAGTGGTGGAGATACTGAATAGGCAAAGAGGGTCCACAGACAAGGTCACAAGGGTGATGAGGCAATTAGTTCTTGTAGGGTTGTGGCTGAATCTGTCATTCAAAGCCAGACATAACAAAGGCATTCAAAATGAGTTGTCAAGCATCCTTTCCCATCTTCATTTACACAGGTTCAGGTCATTGGCTTCTGGAGCAACTGCCAGGAGAACGGCAGTCCCATCTAACTTGTGGGAAATTGGATGGAAAGAGCACAGTTGTTGTACTAAAGTTCTTGGTCAGCAAACATGCTGAGGGCACATGAGAGGGTGTGGAAGGCATTCCAAGAGTTTGAGCAGATATCTGGCATGGAGGTAGGTGGGACGGTCATAGAAAGTCAGATTATTAGTTTCTTGGTTCAAAAATGGGATGAAGGTATGGCACATTCCACTATGGGGATTTATTTTGGCAGGTATAGGAGTGGTGTGCAAGCCATGAGGGTGAGACAAACCCAGCAAAGCGCCAGTAGTCAGGAGGATACTGCAGGGGGTAGCAAAGGATTAAAGGGAAGCTAGTGGACACTAGAGGCCGAGAGTGGGGGAATTGTTTGAGAGGTTACCAAAAGAATTTAAAGGATACCTAAACAACATTTTAACATCAAACTATTCAAAAATCTGACTCCGTAGGTGACTAAAGGAAAGGCTGCTGTATCCATTAATGCTAAAACTACATTTGCATAATTTACCTAAATGTGGTTCCAGAGCATTTGAAAATTGTAACATCAGTCTTCCAATTTCAAAAAAAACCCTTACCTGCTTCCTAAAATGGCCGCCAAATCTGTTATGTGATGACATCATTGGAGCCAAAGTCAGAGAGATATATGGCTCTTTATAGTGCTAACTAGTTCTTATTTCTCTTTGTATAGAATTGTTTCACCCAAAGGGTCAAAACCATATGCATTATTTTACATAATACACATGTTGGGCTATGGTTCTGTTCATTTTGTTTACTTTAACATGCTGAAAATGTGTTTTAATCCAACCAACTTTCTCTGCGTCAAACCACAGTGCAGTACAAATTTTGAATAACCTGGTGGTCTAGTGGTTATAGTGGATCCAGGATGTTACAATGGGGGTGCTGGGGTGGTGTACATGCTTAATATGCACTTTTTAACATATTTATTAAACCTTAATATTTTCTGCTATTATTCTTTTCTAGTACATTATTTACAGAACCTACAAATGTAATCCATAGTTTGAATGTAAACATTTGTACATTCAATAAATCAAACTTCTTCAACAAAGTGAAATACAGCAGCAGCAAACAAGTACATTAGTATGGGGACGGGGTTGCAGCCACACCCTTCACTACCCCTAGAGCCACCACTTTTTTGTAGCAAAGTTCTTGTGCAGTCCAATGTTAGAGTTCACACTTTCTTGAAACTCAAATATATGCTTCTCTCATCTTTTTCCATGGATATAATAATAATAATAAGAAGAAGAAGAATCAACATTTATATAGTAGTTTTCATACACATTGCATCCCAAAGTGCTTTACAAGCAATACTAGACTGGTAGTGAAGTGACTGAACATGTAGTGGCAGCCATTTCATACATTAATATCCACACAGCCTTGGACAATTGCATTAACTGGTTTTATAGGAAGGGGAATGTTGGCTAGGACAATGAGGTCAGGTAGTGTGCAGCCCCACATCTCATTTCTCACAGTAATCTGCTCGTATTTCTCTCCTTCTGCCTTCCTCCTTCCCTGAATATAGCAGTGCCTTGCAAGAGTGGCCTTCTCAGTCCCCCTCTGGTATTCATTCTTCACTATCACTCCTCACATTAAAACTGGTGAGCTCATCACCCTTCTGCATCATGAATGCAAGTAGTACAGTCCCCGTTTTATTTTGACATATCAAATATAAACATATCTTTCCAGTAAGTTAGGCTCATAGCAGCAGGGAACAAGGGGAATGATTGGCTTTCCTATCCTTAAAAGGTCTAGGCTACCTTTGATTAGGCACTATTAAATGATGGGTGTGTACATCATTATGCACGTCATTTAATAGTGCCTAATCATAGATGGCTTAGATCTTATATGGGTAGGAAAGCCTATTTTTCCACTTGTACCATGCTGCTATCAGCCTGGCTTACCAGAAGATCATGTTTATTATTAATATGTAAATATAACACGGGAGAATGTACTAAGCACATTCATGATGTGGAAGGGTGGTGAACTCACCAGTTTTGGTGTGGGAAGCAGGTGAGAAGAATGAATGCCAGAGAGGGGCTGAAGAAGCCATTCCAGCAGGGTACAGCTATATTCAGGTCAGTTGAAGACATGAAGGAGGATGCTGAGCAGATCATTGTGAGATTCCTGACTGTGGATGAGAGTAGCCAGCAATGACAAATACTCAGTGTGGCAGGGCTGCACCTAAACTGTTACTTGAATTCAGTGTAGGGAGATTACCCTCAGGTGGGGGGATATTGATGTTTGTTAGGATAGTATTGAGGGAGTTGTGTATAGCTCATTCAAGATTTGTAAGGGTGGTAGCCAGCCAACTCGCATTGTGGAGTAGAGCAGAGAAAAGTACTGGAGAAGAATTGCTGAGAACTGTCTTGCAGGGTTCTGCTGATCACAGGTAAAAGAGTAGATTGACACTGGAAGTCAGGTGGATCCACTCAAGGTATTAGTATTCCTCTCCTGCTAATAACATTGTTATCAATTGTAAGTGCAGCCCTTATGAGGGCATGAGCAGCAGTTTTTCAGGTGGGTCATGATGCTTATTGTATGCCTCTCAAGGAAGGCCTAGTTGTTGGTTAATGAGGTGGGAAAAAAACACTATAGGGAACTGTACATACTACCTTCACTGTGAAGAAGGGTAGTAATCCACTCTGTTTACTGTGGGAGCAGAAGTCAAACATTGAGAATGTGGACTGGAGAGTGATTTGGAAGGCATTTTTAACAGTGCCAGCTGATGATGCATATCAGTATAGGTGTGAAAAACGATCTGAGGTACAAGATTACAATCTGAGGTGTGATAATTCTCTTCATGAGACCACAAGCTCATATGCGGCCCCAGGCAGTACTAAGGACAGGGTATGGATTAGGGGTGTGCAACAGAAGGCAGGCTAGGTGCAGGGGGTTCACATGGAGAAAGAAAGCCTTATTTGTGGATTAACAAGACAGCATGAGCTTTGGAACTGAGCAAGACAGGAATTTTGCTGTGTGACCCTGAGCAAGTCACTAAACTTCCTTGTGATCCCCAGCCACATCTGTAAACAAACTTTTAACCTAGTGCATCTCTCCTGGTTAACAAAAAACAAAATTCAGTGCATCACATAACTACTAGATCATCAGGTATTTGAAGTGTTGTGCTGTAATGCAGTTTGCCAAGGAAAAAGTCAGCTGGATTGCAAAACATTTTCCGCAAGTTAAAGTAAACACAATGAACAAAATCATAGCCTAACATGTATACTGATCAAAATAATCCATAAGTTAATACATGGTTTTGTTCACTCTGGCACAACAATTCAAAATAAAGAGATAAAGAACTAGTTAGCATTATAGAAATATATGTGGATCTCTGTCTCTGGCTCCTATGATGTCATCATGACTCATCACTTAACACACTTGGCAGACATCTTAGGGCTGTTTTTTGAAAGTGAAAGGCTGATGTTTACATTTTTCAAAAGCTATGGAACTGCAATTATGTTATTTACATAAATGCAGTTTTAGCATGAATGTAAACAGCAACCTTTACTTTTACCTCGTTATAAAGCCAGATTTTGGAGTTTGCAGTTTTAAAAAACTGTTTGTTTAGGTACCCTTTAAGGAACATATGCAGGTCAGCCTACAAGGTTGGTTTATTTAAGGTAATAATTTTAGTCTTGCAGCAAGGGGCGTTCAGGGTCGGCAAAATGGTAGCCAGCATCAAGAGAGACAAGTCTGAGGGTTGAGGTGTGGGGACGTGCAGTGGGAGGAAAGGGGAGTGGTGCTTGGTCTGCAGTGGTCTAACACAAACCAAGCGGGCAAGGGACCAAGGTCAGGTTAATAAGGGGCTGGGTCATGGGTAGTTGAGTAGTACAGGCCCTGGAGGAGTACAGGAAGATGCGGTCAGCAGTGGCCAGCACATTTTTCATGCACAGAGACGGCACCCCAGTCTCAGAATATCATGTGACAGTGGTAGTAAGGAAAGGGATGGCGTTTGTAAGAAAACATGCTGGCAGTTTTTCCTCTCACTGTTTCCAGATAGAGACGGCTTCAAAGATGGCCACGGGGGGGTGGGGTGCTCGGCTGCAGAAATTAAAGAGGTGGGGAGATGGCGGTCTGCTTGTTTTAAAAAATATATCCATAAATAAATGAATGATATTGTCTCTTTCATTCCCAGATGTCGGGCACAGAAGGATTATATGGATCTTGGGGCACTCATTCATATACTAGGCATAGAAGCTGGTGGCAAGGATGCCTGGCAGGAGACAACTGTGATGGGCAGCAGAGCATGTCAGAGTTCACTGGAAGGGGATAAGGGGAATGTGATAGGCAACTCCTACCACTGCTGGAAGAACAAAACTTAAGGCTGCCTAAGTCGGATGTCCTTTTATTGCATTTGGGGGGGGCGGATGATTTGGGGGAGTGGCCATGGGAAGAGTTATTGTAAGAAATCAAGAGACACATGGGGTAGTCATGGCATGGTGGCCTGAGCTGACAGTGGGTTGGTTGGAGGTCATTCCGAGAAGGGTGGAGGGACAGGCTAGAAATATCAAGGCTATTGAGAAAGTGAGGAAGAGGCTCAATGGGAAAATGGCAGCATTTATTGTGGAGACAGGGGGAATATACGTGTCCCATAACATTTCATAAGACAGCCCGGGGCATTATAGGCATGATGAGGTACATCTCTCTGATGTAGGCATCACTTTATTCAATTTGCGGTTAGAAGAGGCAATAGAAGAATGGGAAAAGAGGGATAAAGGTTTTGGGGGAATCACATCTTCCACTGTGGAGCTGGAGATGTGCTAATGGAAAAAGGAGGAAAAAAGGGGGAAGGGGAAGAGGTACCGGGAGGGGACTTAGAGGGCACGGGGGTACAGGATCATAAACATTAGGTACAGGCTAGGTTGACATTTGGCCATGTCGGGCACCTCAAGGGGTTATCACAGCATGGGTCTAGAACTGGGAATTGGGATAAATATCCAAGCCCAGAAAGAGGAGGATTGGAAAGACTGGGTAACAGACTTTGGCGGGTATCAAGTTACATATCTGAGCCTGGGAAAGAAGACAAGACTGTGGATTAGATATGCAGCGAATTTAAAATCCGCCAGCAAAGTGGATGTGAAGTGACCAGTTTGCATTATCATAATGCTATGAAGTGGCCATTGCAAAGTGCTCACTTCACCTTCCCATTATGACTTCACATTGCCATTCTGCCTTAACGCGAAGTAAGGTGGAGTGACAACAATATAAGCAGCCCCTCACACATCACATGGCTTACTGTACTGTAGGTCAAATGCTTTAGCAAGGCAGGAAGGAAGTGAGACATAAAATCACTTAGTTTCACTTTCTGCTTTGCAGTGGTAGAAGGAGGAAGCATTTTGGGTGTATAGGAGAGTTTGGATATATCTTTCAAATTGCCAAAAAAAAAATTCCAGCTTGTTTGAAAGCTAAATCTTTAGTTTTTTTTGTAGTGTGTTTTTTCAGTTCTTTTTTGCTACTGATTTTTTTTTTACAAGTTTTGTTTTGTGTGTGTGTGTGACTGTTAGTATGTGTAAATCAGTCTTTTGAGGCGTCGGTCAGAGATGGACTTAGTTGTGTGTGATGGACCCAGGAGGAGATTCTGTGGCCCGTGGGCATGGGCAGAGGGGAGTGCACACGCATGGGGGTGGTCGAGTGTCATTGGACTGCTCCCTACTGTTTGGTGTTGCATCTCCCCCTCTGGAAGCAGCAGCAGCACCACCAGTGCCATCGGCAGTGGCACATCCACCATGTCCACCACCACCACAACCACCACCACCACCACCAGTAGCAGCTGCAGGTGCTCTAGCAGCACCCCTTCACCACCTCCACAGCTGCAGGTGGAGCCTGAGGTGAATGATGGAGCTGCTGGCAGTACACCTGCCCCTCTTGTGCCTGGTCCCCCCCCGCAGCTCTCCAGTGTGGCAGTTTTTTAACTATGTAGGGGGGCAGAACCATTGTGGTTTGCCATCTATGTGGTGTGAAGGTGCGCCGAGGCTGCCGGGACACACATTTGAGGACTGGTGGCCAGTGCACACTCATGGTAAACCACCACAAGGTGGAGTGGCAGGCAGCCACCAAAAGGGCCAGGCGTTCAGCTGCTGGCCCTTCTGTGGCAGTGGCAGAGGGTGCTGGGGGTGTTGCGCCTCACCACCACAGCAGGAGGAGGGCAACATCAGTAGCTGCTCCACCACCACCACAGCCAACAGCACCACCCTCACCACCACCACCACTACCTAGCTGTCCTGCTGCAGTGGACCCCACTACACTGCCTTATTTTATGTTTAATAATAGACAGTAAACATGCTCCTATTGCCCTTTTGCTATAATGCAGTGCCTCAGTAATGTCCACTTTTTGTTGTGGAGTGCTTGTGGAAAAGTTGGTGTGAGCAGTGCAAGTATGATGTGCTAAATTGCATGTGTGCAGTCAGTGTTGTTTCCTCTGTGTGTGTGTGTGTGTGTGTGTGTGTGTGTGTGTGTGTGTGCCTCAGACATTGTGTAGCTTCTTGCAAACATATATTGCTGAGTTCTTGTAGTGTTTATGGTAGAAATAATAGTGAGCAGAATAAAATATATTTTATTGTCACCATCATCATCAGCGGACTAAGTGATAAGAAACTTTTTCAGAGGTGTCTGGCCAGAGAGCACCTTAAGTCACATACTTCACACATAACTTTTTTTTGGAGATCGTGTGCTTTTTGTGCTATGAACATGTGTGCATTGTGGTGGGAAGGTAACTGGCTGGGTGGCAGGACACAGAGGGTGGTGGTAAATGGCTGTCACTCCACAGAGGGAAGAGTGACCAGTGGGGTACCACAGGGATCAGTGCTGGGACCGGTCCTATTCAACATCTTCATCAGTGACATTGCGCAGGATCTAGAAGGCAGAATTTCACTGTTCGCTGATGACACAAAGCTCTGTAACAGAGTAGACACACCAGAGGGTGTAGACAGAATGAGAAGGGACCCAGAAACTTGAAGAATGGTCAAGGGTTTGGCAGTTGAAATTCAATGCCAAGAAGTGCAAGATAATGCATACGGGCACAAAACCCTGGCACAATATATCAGTTGGAGGGTGAGGATATAGCATGCACCAAGCAGGAAAGAGATCTTGGGGTTGTCATCTCTGATGACCTCAAGGTAGGGGAAACAGTGTGACAAGGCATCAGGTAAACAAATAGGATGCTGGGATGTATAGGCAGGGGCATCACCAGCAGGAAAAGGGAGGTCATAATTCTGCTATACAAGACACTAGTGAGGCCTCACCTGGAGTACAGTGTCAGTTCTGGAGACCATACCTACGTGGGACATAGACAGAGTAGAGAAGGTTCAGAGGAGGGCAACAAAGATGGTGCATGGATTGCATCACAAGTCCTATGAAGACAGGTTGGAGGAACTGAACATGTACTCCCTGGAAGAGAGGAGGGAGAGAGGGGATATGATAGACACATACAAGTATCTTACAGGTAGAAACAGAGTGCAGGAAAACACTATTTTTAAGCAAAAAAGATGTTCCAGGACTAGAGGGCATGGGATGAAGTTGGAGGGAGGACGATTCAGAGGAAACAGGAGAAAGAATTTCTTCACAGAATGGATGGTGGACAAGTGGAACACCCTGCCAAAGGAAGTGGTGGGAGCTGAAACAATCATGGGATTTAAGAATGCATGGGATAGACATAAAGGAATTCTAGAGGTCAGGGGTAAGGGGAAACAGACTTCTAGGAAAACAAACTGAACTTACAAGCTCAAATGGGCAGACTGGGTGGGCCATAGGCCCTTATCTGCCAACACTGTCTATGTATCTATGTATCTATGTGAATGACTGAGGTGCACAGTGACCCGATACCTGTAAAAAAATATCATATCACTTACTCCACTGATGCTGATGGTACAAATAAAATATACGTCATGTATTCTTTGTTATCTTTATTCTTGAGATACTGCAACAAGTAACACCATATATATGGTTGAATAAAGCTGGGCAATGTATGCCCACACAGGAAAGAACACTGACAGCAGACATGCAGTTTAGCACAACATACTTGCACTGCTCAGTCATGCTTTTTACGACACACTTCAAATCGTGAGTCCCGACACAAAAAGTAAACATTACTGAGGCTCCATAAATATTTAGTTTGTGAAATAGACATTAAAGAGATTCACCAACTTACAGCATTGCACCTGATATATGGGTGCCTTACTTCCAGGGGAATCTTTCTTGCTCCACATGTCCTTACACAGTGCAATACTTTTCTGGCAAAAATGCCCATAATTTCATTAAAGCGAGTCATGGAGGACTCCCCTTCTGAAGATCCACTCAAGTTCTGCCCCCCGTGTTCAGCAACATTATGACATGATGCCAGGGAGAGCGTGGGGGCATGCTCCATTATATTAAATATCCAGCAGCTTTCTGAATGTTTCTTTATGTTAAAATAGTCAATGTGCGATGAAACATGGGCACTATTCCTTGCCAGTCTTCCCTGGTGACCATGGAATCTGGTGAGTTGGTTGGTCAACTCCCTCATGCCAGATACATCCCCCCTTCCAAGTTCTGTTTCCTTACATTATTGTTGTTGGTGCTGCTGCTGAGCACTGCTTATTCCCCCCTGCCTTTCAGTGGTTCTGTCTTGTCAGAGTCATTGCTTTTTGCAATCAAGGAGTGAGGATGTCAGGGAGCCAATCTGCATAGTCAGAGGACAAGTTAAACATATGCTTCCCTGCTGGGCAATTCTTTGTAATACCAGACATCTGAGAAATAAAACTGTGGTGCTTTATGTTATTATTGATTCCTCTGTGGACCTGGTTTGTGCATCACTGATATCTAGCTGGGTGACTACTCTGGGCCTGTCCTGGACATTGCTATTCTAGTTGGGTTCTTGGTGGTTCACTGCCCTAGGAGAGATCGTAGAAGGGTCAGGTGGCCATCTGGTTTAAATTCAGTTTGAAGTACATTCCATACTTAGTGAGTGTGGCAGGATTATTTAAAAGTAAAAGGAGGGACATCTGTGAGGTGTAGGAGTCTTCTAGTTTACCACTTTCCAGGGCAGAAACAGGAGTTCCTCTAGGAATTTGCAGATTTATTGCCTCTCTTGCATTGTACTCCCCCAGTTTATTGTTCCTGGGGGATTTATATGCTTGGTATGGTGATGAGACTTCACAATTTGCTCAGAAATTATTTTAGCTGTTGACAGTGCTGGGCCTCTCATGGATACTTACCATAGCCACCAACTACAGCACTCCCTCACTATAGCAAACTCTGTTATAATGAAATTCCAGCTATTACAAATGGGGTTAGTGGCTCCCGACAGCAAAACAGCTGTTCCTGTAATGAACAGCACCATCAGGCGAGCAGTCATGAGCACAAGGCAGTCAGTGGGGAGGGACACATGGCACACATAATCATATCAATCAGTACATTCAGGGCAGGATGTAATAAAAGTAAATCACAGCTAAATAAAAGTAAAAGTAAATAAAAGCTGTCATATAATCTTTACATTGGGTCTAATAGTTACCAACGCATTTCCAGGTTGTGGCTAGGTGTCTGGTTTGTTCCTGCTCTCTGATTCTGTGCTTTCCATGTCTCTTCTCACTGGTGTCAGAGGGAGAGTGAGGTGCAGTCGGGTGAGAATACGTGAGCAGACAGGACACATCATGATAGTTTTATCACTGTTTCACTCACTTTCTCTGCTTTTGCCTGCCTTTTATGTCCTCAATACAAATGGAGTCATTATTTAAAAAAAAACAAAAAAAACTTAACACACATCTACTGACCGAGCTTGAAGGACATGTGGTAGAAAATCATGGAACGTTGTCAAGCAAAGATGTGGATGGTATAAGATCATCTGAGAGCTGCACCACCACTGCAGTTGAAGTTGGAAACAACATGAGGATAAGACCATTATACAGGCATACATTCAGCATTAAAAAGAATCTCGTATACAATATCACAAATGCAATCTCAGTTAAAAATAATTAAAAATAAAATCTTAGTTAAGTATGTTGGGGGCTGAAAGGGTTGAGCTGCTTGTAGTAAGTGAGAGGGAGCTGGATGTAAATATGTACTTCAGTCTGTTGCAGTGATTAATTTGCTTTATTTCCTTCAGCTTCTTTACTGCTACCAAAATGCTTACAAACACTGTACATGTGTTTTGAAAGAAGTTTTTGGAAGGTGGGGAGATAAGTTACTAAACTATAATATGTGCCCAGATTGTTTTTTTTTTTAGCATTCCTTGATGTAATGAACAGGGAGTTCTAATAAACACATGTTATGGCTCCCATTGTGTTCATTATAGCGAAACAGCATAGTAGTTGGGTCACATCTTTGATGGTGACTTCTCATTGAACCTGAACAGCTCTGATGCTCAATGGATTTTATCAGGTTGTCAGACTACATGCCATAATATTTTCTGCCAAGTCCCCCCCCCCCCAACATGGAGATTGTTCAATACCAGCCTAAATAAAATCCTGAGCCACAGAAGCTCAAGGCTATATTTATGTCTAGGGTATAGCAGCAGCAGCATGAGAGAGATGAGTGGAAGCTGTGGTGAACGGTTATAACCAGACCATCCAAGCAGCCCTGTACTTTCTTGCAGTAGTTCTTTACCCAATAACTTTCTTGAACAGCTCACTGTGGTATAGCGATGAGCAGCAGGTGTTGAAGGTAAAAGAGAAGAGGGGTTTAATGGATGACATCCTGACTCTGAGGGTTTATTATCAGACTATCAAAGGGTAATCACTCTGAAAATGTCAGAGTTCCCATGATGGGTGACTGCTTGAAGTAATAAGCCACTGGTTCAGCTTTACCACACTTTAGACAGATTATTACATCTGCCTAATCTACAGGAGTTTTTTTAAGGGGGGAAGTGTTAGTAGTTCATCTGATTCTTCCTGGTCAAAGTGTTATCCATCAAGACTGGGGCATCTGCAAGTGGCCTGCAATGGCAGACAGTGCTGGATTAATGAAGTTAGAAGGCCCTCCGTGGTCCTGGAGTGAGTTTCAAGTAGTTTTAGTGAGAGAGGTGCTCAAGGTGATCTCTGTGGTGCTCCCCACTTTTTGTATGTTGGTGGGCTTTTGGGTGATGGCCCTGGATCCGGATGTTGCAAGGATTATTTGGTGTTCCTTGAAGGAGGGGTGTTTCTCTTCAGCTCTAAAGATGGCAGTGGTGAGACCTCTCCAAATGAAATAATTTTCTGACCTGAATTGCACTGCAAACTACAGGCCAGTTTCAAACCTTTCCTTTTTGTGCAAGCTAATTGAGAAGATGGTGGTGGCACAGCCTGAGGTTCACTTGATGACATTTAACATCAAGAAGCCAGTCCAATCTGCTTTCTTGTCTTGGCATATCATGGTGACAAGGCTTGTCAATATGTTTAATGACCTTCTCTTGTTGACATATCGAAGGAAATGCTCCACTGTGTGTTGTTCTCCATAATATCTCATTGGCATTTATTGTTGAGGATCATAATGGTTTGATGAATTTCCTGAGGGGATATGAAAGGCTTGCTGGGACAGCTTTTGGGTAGTTTAAGTCCTTATCCATCAGGTCCCAACAGATTGCATTGGAAAGCTTCCCTTTATGTCTTGCTACAATCAGCTGTGGGGTGCTTCCAACACAGCACTAATCATATAGAATACTCTCCCTACCACCTTGAGGAGAATTTTCTACTTGCTGGAGGTGCCTAAGAAGGGGCAGAAGTTTTATTTATTTATGAAGCCTTTAATGGTACCAAGACAGACTGAGCCCCAGGAGTCAGATTTTAGGCCCTCTTTTTATGGTGTATTAGGTTTTTCCATCTATCAATGCCTGATCTTATATATATCAGTTTGACCTATAATGTTAATTGTTATATGTTGTTTGCATATTTTGTCAAATATATAGCGCCCAGAACCAATATGATACGGCGCATTATAAATACATTTGTCTTGTTTTACATGTGCTGACTTACTGACCTCTGCACAGTGAAAGACTTGTAGAAATGTACTGTCAAGTGGTAACAAATTTATTCATCCCTTATGGACTATATTTGCATGTTTCTTAACCCAATCACGATTGACTTAAGATACCCCCATAGAGACGATATATATATAGACTTATTTTATATAGTATACCAAACTACGGTATCCTTTCAGTAGGACACAGCAAAGAGGGCTCCATAATGTGGGTGCCAGTGATAGGGCATGAGCAAGTGGCGCACACTAGGCAATTGGATTGCACAGGAGTTTTGGTCATGGTGCACTGTTCACATGCTGCTGAGGGCAGTATGCAATAGGTGTGCCTGTGGGTCTCATGCGCTTTGTGTGGATGTTGGACTCTCTCAATAGGGAATGGCTGTGCAAGTTGTGTTCCAGTTCGGTTGCAGGTGTGTGAGTGTCTGGTTGTTGTGCCCTGTATTTCTCATTTCTGGAGCATTGTTGGGGGTTCTGTGTCTTGCGGTCATGCCATCTATCCCCCACTTACCTCCACTGTTGGTCTCCCTCTTGCCGCCTTGGTTGACATTTCCCTTCTCCTCGCGCCAATACGGGGCAGGAGGAGGTGACTATTAGGCTGTGCATATCACGAATATTATTTCCCGAATACCACGAATAATGGACTATTTGTTATTTGGATCCTGAATAACGAATAGTTCATTATTCGTCCCCTATTCAGGAAACACCTTTAAACATAAATAAAAAGCAGCCCCATTCTCCTTCCTAGCCTAGTTTCAGTAAGGTACATAAGCTCCTATCCCCCCACCCTCAGTTAGCACCCAATTCCAACCCTTCTGAGTCCCTGCTACACACATTTTTGAAATGTCATTGCCACCAGTAATAAGAAAAAGTACAAGAATGTGCAACTGGCACTACCCACTCGCCCCCATGGCTGGTGACCAAGATTTTCATAACTCTCATCATCCCCTTCATAGTTAACCACACCCCCTGCACCCCACACCTGAACCCACACCTGAATAAAAATGGAAAGAGAAGGCAGCCGGCACAGCCCCTCCTCCTCCATGGCCAGCTGCCTTCTTCTGAATGAAGAGACTGGCGCATGTGCTTACTCACATAGTAAAACCAGCTGATCATGTGATCAGCTGGTTTTACTATGTAAGCAAGAGTGCGTGAGTCTCTTCATTCAGAAAAAGGCAGCTGGCCATGGAGGAGAGTGGGCTGTGCTTGCTGCTTTCTCTTTCCATTTTAATTCAGGTGTGGGTGCAGGTGTGGGGTGCAGGGTGCTGCTGACTGTGAGGGGCGGAAGATGACAGTTATTAAAACCTTTGTGGCTGGCTGTGGGGTGGGTGGGTAGTGTCAGTCACCTATCCTTGTACATTTTCTTATTACTGGCAGAAATGGCATTTCAAAAATGTGTGTGTGTGTATGGGGGGGGACTCAGAAGGGTTGGAATTGGGTGCTAACTGAGGGTGAGGGGATAGGGGCTTATGTACCATACTGAAACTAGGCTAGGGAGGAGGATGGGGGGGCTCCTTTCTTTAGAAAGCCTTACAATGAATAATTTGGCTGAATACCGAATACCTGGGCACCAAATATTGAATATTCGGTTGAATATTTGAAAAAAGGTATTAGCACAGCCCTAGTGATTATGTGTATTTTAGGAGGGTGCATGGGGTGCAGCCCCCCACATTACAGCAGTATGGGTGATGGACGGTGATGTGTGGTACTGTACGCAATACAGTATAGTTTCTGCATTACGGACATTACAACACGTGCAGTGTCCATGTGGCTTGCATACTTTCTGTCATGCAGTATGATTGACAAGCACCTTCTTTTCCTGCTGCCAATGCTCTGTGCTTGTAATGCCAGCAATCTGTTTGTTTTCACCCTAAAGTGGGCAAACACCAAATTACACATCACTAACAAATCATCATGGGAATTCTATGTCAATCACCATGCACATTTTTCCCATCATGCTTTGCATTACTGAGGAATGTGGTATTCAGTATTCTTATAACTTGGCTTTGATGTCAGTGGTCTTTCCAGGTAAATCTTGTTACAGTGTTTTCACACTATAGTTCTTTACTTTCAGATTCCATTTCTATTATTAGCTCACCATGATTCATAATGAATGAGATCACAAGGCAGATTCCTTCCTCTCCCTGGGCTCAGATAACAGGTGATGTATATACAGTTGTAGTAGTGGGTGGTGTTATTCAGGGAAACATAACGTTTTCTTTACTGCCACACACCAAAACTGCTATGCTCAAATGAGTGGTGCTATCTGCCAGGGGCATGTTCTTTCCATGCTACAGTAGTGCAGCATACACATGCCAGTTACTTGTGGTTTTTGGCTGCATACAGGCTGTGCAACCATTAACATACAGCACTATGATAGCCACAGTGGTCAGTCAACGATCTACAGCTAAAGTCTTTCCTCTTGCTGTTTACCTTGATAGCTCCACAGATAAATAGATATGCATATACACTATAGATATATATATATATATATATATATATATATATATATATATATATATATTAGCGGCAAAAACTCTGTTTAATGCATCAGTTAGGGTTGTTCCACAGTGACAAAAGCAAGGAAATTCAGTGTTAGGGTTGAAAACCCTTGAACCTGCCCAGCACACACCCTCAACCAGCATCAGAGTGCGCATTGGGGTCTGGCTAACTCTCCTCATCACATGTGTAAAGAAGCAGAGGTATAGTAGAATGGGGTGACAGTTAGTGTATTTAATAGGCACCCCAGTGCCAATTAGGGGTCAAGAGATGTTTAACCCTAACACCAAACTTCCTCACTTTGTCACTGTGGAACAACCCTAACTGATGCATTAAACAGAGTTTTTGCCTCTAATTTCCCTTCTTTTTGAGAATGAGGAAGATAAATAGTTAATGGAACGCAGTGGCGGGATCGTGGGTCCCTTTGGGCCCCACGCTACCACCGCATGGTGTCTTGTCATATAGTAACAGAAACAGCAACGCAAATGCATGCACCAACAGTTACACACATGGTAATGGAAAAGTAAATGGGAAAGCAAACGTTACTAGAAACGCAAGTGCAAAGTGATGCTGAAGCGAAAAGTGACAAACGGACACGCATGCACGTATGAAAATGCAACTGTTAAGGCGCACAGTGACAGCACTTTTAAATGCAAATGTTAAGTGTTACAGCAAAAAGAATGCCAAAGGGAACAGAAATGGAAATGCGAAGGGCAGTGCTCACATAAATGCAAACCATAATGCTCACATGCATGGTGCCACAATTGTAAAAGCAAATGGTAAAGTTAACATGAAGAATAAGGCCAAATGAAACAGAAATGGAAAAGGAACAGAAGTGCGTATGGAAACACAAACCGTAATTCTCACAGGCATGGTACCACAATTGTAAATGCAAATGGTAAACTTAACATGAAGGAATAATGCCAAAGGAAATAAAAATGGAAACAGGAACGGAAGCACATATGGAAACACAAACTATAATGTGCACAGTCACGTTACTGCAATTGTAAATGTAAATGGTAACGGTAACAGCAACAATAACGCCAAAAGAAACAGAAACGCAAAAGGAAATGCAAGCGCGTATGGAAATGCAAACCGTGATGTGCACGGTCACAGTACAGCAATTGGAAGTGCAAATGGCAATGTTAACAGCAGAAATGCCAGCAAAGTAAAGAGGAATGTTAACACAAATGCAAGTGCGTACACAAACAGGAATTCAACGGGTAACGCACACGGTGGCGTACACGGGAACGGTAACACAAATGCATAGGGAAACACAAGTGGTAATGGTAACTGTAACAGTAACAGAAGTGCACACCCTGGTTTTGCCCAACAGCTGCATAGAGAAGCACATTGTGTACAAAGAATGTATGCATAATAATGGGCCTCAGAGCAGAAAATGAGTTGCTGGAATACTAAATTGCTTATATCTCAGTAACTGTACGACGTAGAAAAAAAAATTCACATGATTCATGATTTTCCTGGCTACATTTTCGTGACAGAAATTCCGTATCTCGCACCATTTTCAAGATATGAGCCCGGAAAGGCACAACGTATGCCACCATGTTAGTCAATGGGAAAAATGCCATGTTTGGAGTACAGTAACTTGGGATCTGTGCAATATTTTGTTACAAAACAATGAAAAGGCACATCTGTGAGATGTTGGCTGCTGTCTCTCCAAAATTCAGCCCAAAAGACCAAACCATTCTTTTGCAGCAGGGTGGCCAAGAATTCCTGTCATTTTGCCGTAGTCTGGAAACGTACTTTCGCAGTTTGCAACACTTTTCGAAAAAATTTCGGCTGCAACACTACTTTGTGATGCTACTATTTCAAGAAATTTGAAAAACATATTTCTAGGGTGTTTAACCCCAAAATAAAGACATGGGTAGCATCTCAGGGTCCAACTAGGTGAACACAAAAATAATTGTGTCCTTAGAGGGTCCCCATTTTAAATGCCAAGCATTTCTGTGATCAGTAACTGAAAACAAAATGGTGGATTTGCAACACTACTAGGGACATTTGTAACACTAAAAAGTGCATTTGAGACACTTTTGAACTTTTTGATAACTTTTTCCATTGACTTATAATGGGAAATTGTTTTTTGAATAACTTTTGAACCATTCAATATTTTTTCATGAAATCTTCAAAAGGCACATCGGGAACCATGGCAGCACATTCCTTGAAGATTTCAGACTGGTCACACAAACTGCGCCACCTGTAGGCACGAGCAAAGAATTCACAAAAAAACATAATTGCATGCACAGATTCCACTTAATAACTCTGCAGCCATATATCAGACTGGTATGAAAGTTGGCAGATCCCAAGACCTTTGATGCCCCTTCCCATGCCTGCCAAATTTCAGCCAAATCTGTTGAACTGTGGCAGTTATTAAGGTGCAAAATTTCACCCTTTAAGCTTAAACGTTCTACTCAACCCTACCTATAGTAGCACTCCTGTGCTACCATAATATATATATATATATATACACACACGCACACACACACACATACAGTATGTATACATACACATACATGTTCTGTTACTGTGTCATCTTTCTTGGTGGTCTATAGGCCCTGCATACTTTTGATTGGTTGACAAGGTCCCTGTTATCTGGTGGATCTCCCTCCACAGTCCATTCCTTTCTACTTCCTTTGTTGGTGGGGCCTAACCCTTCCCCTGCAGGAACAAATGTTCTGTCTCACATTGTTTATTTTATAATAAAATGCAAAAGCAGCATTGTTGGTAATAGCCAACTGTTGTTGAATACTGGTATCACATAGGTCACACTCTGATCATCAGGCAAGTTCAGTTCTCAATGACTTATTGAATATTATTATCGATAGTTCTTGACCTTCTTCCTTCAGGATTTTGCATCAGGTTTCATTGCATGGTTTATGCTTACCATTTTTAGTAGTCTTTCTACCCCATCAGGTGTCACAGATATGCATGAAAAACCTTTCATGATCCAATATTATTCCATTTTTTTCTTCAGGGACTACTGATGCCAAATACTCATTTATGAATTCAGTCATTTGTTTTTCCTTGTTTATTATGTCATCAGTTTACCAATTCTTCAGTGGTTCAACAGTTGTTAGTGTTTTCCTCTTCTTGTTAATGTATCTGAGGAATTTTTTTATCATTTTTTTACTTTGCCCTCTATCTATTTTTCTGCCATTTACCTATTTGACTCATACCTCCAATTCTGTGTTTCCATTCTTTGAGTTTGTTTCTATTGATCTGTTTGTTTTCACCAATAATTTGTAATATTTTTCATCTTGTAGAACTTTTTTTTCTTAATTATGCCAAGTAACTCCTTTGCCATACATATTTATTTTATTTTTATTCTTTGTTAACCAGGTAAGGCCCGCTAGGCACAGGTGCCTGTTTTCAGGGGTGACCCTGGAGCACCAGGGAGGTTAAGTGACTTGCTCAGAGTCACACAGTATGCAAGTGGAAGTTGTGGGAATCAAACCCAGGTCTGTCTGCTGGATGTACCCAGCTCATTCACAGCTCGTTACTCTAATTTCTAGGCTATACTGCCATATATGCCAAGATATAGATTAATTTCTACTACTATTGTACTTTCTCTTTGGTTTTTTTCTATAGTTTATGTCTTTTTGGGAGAAGTTTCAAGGGTTAAACAGGACTGTTTTAAAATGGACAGGGTTCCAAGATTTAGAAATAAAAGGAACCCTCCCCTAAAATATAGTTCAAGTCCATAAGGGGTGGGATTTTCTTGGAGGAAGGATCCAATTGCTAATGCTAAATGCTGCTGCCCACATGAGAAAAATTAAAAAAATGCATGCCAATGAAGTTAATTGCATGTTGGGAGACTAATCAGGTAACAAAAGGCATGGGGAAAGGTCATGCATGCAAAGGCTAGCTGAATAAGGGGGTAGTGGGAGTAAAATGGTAAGGGGTTGCTGCATGCTTCATATTCTATATGTAGAACTTCATCTATTAACCTGTTTGAGGATGGTAGAAGCATGAAAGAGGTTTGCAATACTGGCTGAGGATACAGACCATGTGGATGGCATGAACTTGATACCACGTTAGTGCAGTTTGTTTTTACCCTTACTCCCTAGAGAAATTAAT
The DNA here is from genome assembly GCA_016271365.2 of Neoceratodus forsteri. NCBI lineage: Eukaryota > Metazoa > Chordata > Ceratodontiformes > Ceratodontidae > Neoceratodus > Neoceratodus forsteri. The sequence continues at coordinate 642,355,355 of CM028134.1, forward strand.
AGTGTGAAATGCTGCACAGTAAGAATAAAGATGAGCTAGCAGTGACCCTCCCTAAACAAACAAAAAAAAACAAAAACAAAAAAAAACACATGAGGGTCTAATAACATCACCCAGGAGATGGATTTATCAAACTCAAAGATCATTGATATAAATATTAATAGACTGTCATGAAGAAGGTATTTAAAAGAGGATGTCAGAGATGTGAATTACAATGCACCATAACTTATGAGAAATAATTTTAATTCTGTGTTAAATTCTTATTTTGTAATATGTATCTGTTTCTTGAAACTTTAATACAATCAATTTATAAAAAAATAAATAATTCAAGTGGTTTCTAATGTTATGGATTCATATGTATGTGTACAACAGAGACAGTATTAAACTTTAAAGCAACTTTAATGCTATTGAGTTGTTAATCCATTTTCTAAACTCTAAAGCAGTGAGTTCAAAGCATTAACGGCAGTGATGTTTCACCCAGCTGGTAAAGAACTGACAGTTTTTTTTTTTTTTTTACTTCTGATTATTTTCTACAATACCTTAAGGATTCACTGCAAAAACATAGGATCATTGTACCAGTTAGAGTTCAACTTAATGCCACAAAAGTAGGGACCTATGGCATTAGAGTTTCCATTCCTAACTCTCCACCTTCCAAAGCAGCAAAAGGACAAGACCACACAAGCAACAACAGACAGCAATTATCAGGAAAGACAAAAAAATATGCAACTGTTTCCAGATGACATAAATCAGTATAACTGATGAGCCACCTTTGTGGATTTGTATCTGTGGTTGCAGTGCTGATTCCATAGGGACCTGTGCTTCTGCAGCAAGAAATGTGCATATGTGTGTGTGTGTTACAGTGTGCATGAGTAAATGTGGCTGTAGAAGTGCTGGCACCATAGGGGTCTGCACTTTCGCTAGACAAGAGTACTGTTGCAATTTAGGTATCATGGATTTCTGTGAGTGGGGCCTGCACTTCTGAAGATAGAAGTTGGTGTGTATGTTATGCAGCCACAGAAGTAGTGTTGCAATTTGGGTATCATTGATTTCTTTCTGCAGATGCAGAATTGCAGGCCTCACAGGAGCCTGCACTTAAGTAGCCAGAAGTCTTTGTGTATGTCTTACAGTGTGCATTAGCACCTGTGGCTACAAAAGCTCCAGCCCTATAGGGACCTGCACTTCCGCAGACAGAAGTAGTGTTGCAATTTGGTTATCATAAATTGTATGGGGCCTGCACTTCTGCAGCCAGAGGTCAGAGTGTATGTCTTACAGTGTGCATGAGTACCTGTGTACCTATGACTGCAGAAGCACAGGATCTATAGAAGCATGTGCTTCTCTAGACAAAATAGCTCTTGTAATTGGGGTATTGTGGATTTGTATCTGTGGTTACAGGGGCTTGTGCTTTAGTAGATAGTAGTAGTTTTGTGATTTGAGTATTGTGGATTTCTGTCTGCAGCCAGGAGTGAGTGTGTATGTCTTGCAGTGTGCCAGCCACAGATACAAATCCACAAAGATAGCACATCAGTGCTACTGCGTTTGTCTTATCTGGAAAACTGTATGTTGTGTTACCTGATGATGGCTGTCTATGGTTGCTTGTATAGTTTTGACATTTTGCTGCTGGGGGGAGGTTCAGGTTGGAAACCCTAACACCACATTTCACTAGTTTTGTGGCATTAAGTTGAACCCTAACTGATGCATAAACACAGTTGTGTGCAATGAATTTCCTTTCTTTTTGATATAGTGGAATTGTACCCTCATCTGTTGGAACAGGTACATATATGCAGTGCCCTCTGGAACCTGCACCAAGGGAAAACGTCATCCCTCTGCCTGTGGAAGTGCAAGATCCTCCCAAGAAGCAAAAGGACAACAGCACATTTAACTGTCATCCACAAATTCCGTTTGTGGTGAGCATAGAAAATGTTAGTGTTGCACCTAAATTTGCAACAGAAAATTTGCAGCTCATCTTTCAACCTGTACATCAAAATTCTCACCATCCTTGTTCATGAGGGAAATTCTCACCATTCTTGTTCATGAGGTACAGTCATGTAAGCAGTATATTCTTAATGTGGAACTAAACTATTGTAAATGAGCAAGCTATGAGTAAGAGTATATGAAATACAAAAATTGAATTCTTGTGTCGCACATTTAAGTGCGACACACAAATTTTTTATGCGCATTAAAACTAGAATTCTTGGGTTGCACATTTAAGGGCAACCAAAAAGCATTCCATTTTGGTGCACACAGAAAATGTTAATGTTGAACTTTAGTGTCACACTTAAATGTGCAACACAAAAGTTCATGGCTCGTGACATGTAAATCAGCCATAAATCCCAAGAAAATATTTCTAGCTTGGTTTGGGAAAAATCAAACAATAGAATCTTGATTACTGAGTCCTGTTTAGCAATAGTCATGTGACTGCTATTTTCAAAGAACTCTTTTTTTAGGGATTTTCAATTTTTTTTCCTCCAGAAAGCAAACAAGATGGCTACCATCACAACTGGAAATTGTTTCCACACAACATGAGAACCACTAATTTTGTGAAAGTGAAATAGTTTGCAAAAGGTCAATTTATGTGTTATATCTGAGGGTTATTCTGAAACCCTACTGAGCATGCTCAGAAGCCAAATTTCAAAACTTATAACTCTGGAACCAAGTAATATTTTTTTTCATGAAACTTTTGAAAAGCATGATCTTGGCACAAGCCCTTTCAACCCCAAAATATTTGTAACAAAATACTATACTATCTAGGCTGTAGGTGAAAGCAAAAGTAGCCGAAAGGGTCAAAAATAATGCTTTGTGTATTTGTGATGTATCCTGATCTCAGAATTCAGTTAAGTGGCTATCATAAAACTTCACTGAAAACAAAACTTGGCACTCAATACATGGTGTAGAAAGAAGGCATTATTTAATAAAATAGACACCAAACAAAGCCATACAAGCTACAGGATACACAGCAAGGCAAACTCCCATGAGTGCTGAGTCTTGTTTTCAGTGGATATTTGTAAGGACTCGAGCACCTTTATTCATGGAGGAGCTGTTTCTGCTGTTACTGATATCATAAAACTTCCCATGCCTTGAGAACTCGTCACCTGAACTAAACATGCAAAATCTGGGGCAATTTCATTGAACACTGCCAAAGATATGATGGTGCAAAGATAGGAGTTTAACATTAAGACCTCAACTCAACCCTAACTATACTTGTGCTACCACACAAGTATAATATCAACATTTTTACATTCCATTTATTCTTAGCTTCGATGCTTAAAAGCATTATAATTTAAAGAAAAAACAAAAATCAACTCATTAAACAACAAATGTGAAACTCACTGCAATTAACATGTAATGCTAACTCTACTGTATGAAAATAGCAAGGTTTGAAAAGAAGTTTGCATATTCATACCCCCAACTTGCAGTAGCTGCCAGCTCATTGCCTTCCAGCTACTGACTTTGTTCTCAACTTTCTTACACACTCTACATGACTGATGTTTGTTATGTACTTCTTGTTTAGTGAGCATACTAAAAGTGGTACTGTCTCCCTCTTATCTCTGATGTGACATTGGCTTCTGACCCATGGCAGTGCACTTCCCCAAGGATGTCTCTGCAAGTGTGAAAGACTGTTTCCTGCTTAGACAGCTCCAGAAGTGAATGAAGGCATCTGCAAGCCTGTCCCATCATCAATGCCCACAACAACATGGTCCATCTCCAGAGAGAGGCATGCTCTTAATTTTGTTCAGTTATACATATTTCTTATTCAAAGTACAATATAGGGCCTCACTCTCAGCCACTCCTACCTGCATCTGCACCCCCCCATGCTAAGTCCTTGTAAAGTTGGTTTAATTTCTGGGTGAACCAACTGTTCTCCTTCTCATACCAGAGATAATGTTGCCATAAAGACTGTAAATTGTTTACACTGTTTCTGTTAAGTATTTGAATGCTCCCTCATGACCTAATGTTTATTTCAACTGTACTGTGAACCTGCTGGTTAAATTCTTCACTCCTGTCCTGTCTCAAAAAGAGGGATAAAGCCTGGAACAAAGCTAAGCTAACCCAGTCCCCATCAGATTGGGCAGAATACAGAAGACTCCGAAACCTATGTAAGGTTTCCATCAGACCTGCTAAGGGCAATTACCACCGTCAGTTCCTTAATACCTCTGTCAGTGACTCTCATGGTTTTTGGAGTCATGTTAACACCAGCATGGGAAAAACAAGTGCAATACCATCTCAGATATGGTCGTGGATGGTTGTAGTTGTAATAACCTGCTCACTATCACCAAGGCTCTTAACTCCAGGTTCACTGACCTCTCCTCCTATACTGCACCTCCTGGGCCTTTATCTGTCACTCTACAGGATAACCTTAAACCTTCCAACCCATCTCTCACCCTTCTCCCAAGCCCTGAGACTGAAATCTTATGCTTAGTTAAGTCCATCTCTCCTGCTGGATTGGCAGGGGTAGATGGACTCTTACCAAAATTCCTACGAATCATTGCATCATCTATAGTCTCTCCAGTGACTAGACTTTTCAACCTGTCTCTTCTTACAGGACATGTCCCTTCCCTCTGGAAGATTACTTGAGTTATGCTGGTCCACAGAAAAGGGGACACCACTAACCTGGATAACTATTGCCCTATTGTCATCCTCTCCACCATTTCTAAAATACTGGAAACAAATGTTGCTACCCTGTTCTCGGATTACCTCTATTCCTTCAAACTCCTCACACCAGAGCTACGTGGTTTATGACATGGGCACAGTACACCCACCGCTCTCATACAGTTTACAAATGATGCCAGACTCACTATGGACAATGGCACCCACTGCTCCTATCGAAGTTGTATCCTTAGGCTTCTCTACCCCATCACCGCCTGGTTCCAAAATTATCTTTCGAAGTGTCAACAATTTGTTCAGATCAGAGATGCTAAGTCCCCTCTTGCTCCTACTTGGATCAGAGTGCCCCAGGGTTAGATTCTTGGTCATCTCCTGTTTACAGTCTTCATAAACAACATCCCACCACTCACTGGTGCTTGCTCAGGTCTGCTACATGCTGATGATCTTGTTCTTTACTCATCCTCCTCAAACCTCTGTGATATCAACCTGAATCTCAATAGTAACTTCAGTACCTTTCAGAGCTGGCTATTGCAAAACAAGCTTGTCTTAAATAAAAATAAAATAGTGACTATGCTCTTCGGTTCAGGTTCAAACATTCAGTCCTGCACCCAACTATTAAGTATCAGAGCACGTGATGGCTCTCCTCTTAACACAGTTACCTCCTTTAAATACCTAGGAGTAACCCTTTATCCCACCTTGGATTTTGAACTGCACCTAACCTCAGTCATTAAATCCATCAATATTCAACTTGGACAGGCGTATAAGGTGAGACATAGCCTAATATCCACAGCGAGGATGGCCATTGCACAGGGGATCCTCTGACCCAAATTGGCGTATGGGTTAATAGCCTTTCTGGCAACTACTGGAGAGCTCCTCCAAAAGTGGGATGTCTGCTACAATAGCATTTGCCATTTTGTTCTGTCTTTACCCAAACTTACTCACCGATGCACACTATACTTCAGTGTGGGATGGTTTACTCCCTCAGCCTTCTGTCAGTTTACTTCCTACTGCTTTATAAAGAATATAATATCCTCCCTGATACCTGACAAATTGGCTCTACTGTTCAAACCTGTGACCTCTGCCTACCCACTGAGATCAGCTGACAAATCCCTTCTTGCATCCAACCAAGATGAAAAACCAAAATGGAGGAGAATGCTTTCTCTAGCTGGGCCCCTAAACTGTGGAACTCCCTTCCACTGAATTTAAGAATCTCCCCTTCTCCATGCAGCTTCAAACAGGAGCTTCATATGGCTCTTCTAAGCTCTGACCTTTGTTCCTGTTCTCTATCCACCCACTCCTGTACTGGTTCCTCCTAGTTGTCTACCGGCTCCAACCTCACTACTCTCAAACCTGCCTCGAAATCTTGCTATTTCTTCTCTTCTCTTCTAGCACTTGCTCACTAGTTGTATGACTTATGACCGTTAGTTATTTGCACTTATATTCCTGTCTTTTTACTACGTATAGATTCCTGCAAATGTACTGTCATTGCTGAAAATTTTGTATAAGTGTACTATGTCTGACTTCTACTTGTTCCCATGATGTTTTCTTGTATCTACTATTGTCTGCATACCCTTTCTTGTAAAATGCTGTCTAGTGTACCTACCCAGTTAACAAAAACTAAATAAATGAATAAATGTTTTTATCTTTAACTGTATTGTAACATTCTATTGTAGCTGGTTGTTTATGTAATTTTTATGATCCATGTTTATGCCATCTTTATGGCCCAGATCATGCCTTAAAATGGTCCCTGGGATCAGTATATCCACCCAGTTAACAAATAAAGAAACAAACAAATAAATGAAATACAGCTAGGTGTGCCCAAGTGAAATGTGAAGTTTTACACAAGTAAAGCTGGATTCCCTTTATTTGAAAACTTATACAAATGCCACAGAACTTCTACTTGTCACTTGTGCCAGTTCTTACGAATATTGCAACTTCAACATCTAAAGTGTACAAGCATTGTTACTGAACATGAGATTGGTTGAATTTTCACTGTCAGGTTCTGGAAACATAAAGAGTCTGTAACAACATTGGGACAAGGTTGAAAAAAACATACCCAATTAAGCTTACATTTTCTTTTTTTCTGTCATTCTCACCCTTACTACCAGTCAGTTGGTCTGACCATTACTCAGTTGGATTCAACTTTATGGCCCCCCTGGGTAGGTCGGCCCCTGTGGAGATGGTCAAGTACTGTCCATTATGGGATGCTGTCCCTGAAGACCTGTTGGCAGTTATTGACCTCTCGTTGTGTGACGAATTGGGCTCTGATCCCGAGCAGTTGGTGATGGCGTATAATGTGGCCATTTCTAATGCTCTGGACCAGATAGCTCCATCCCGTGTTCGCCCCCTTCCACGCCATCCCGTCACCCCATGGTTTGATGGGGCACTGAGAGGGATGCAGAGGTTGGGGCGTAGGTTGGAGTGACGCTGGAGGAAGACTGCCTTGGATGCTGACCATCTTATTTTGCTGGAGCATTATAAGCTCTATCAAACAGAAATATCCCGTAAGAAGGCAGAATTCCTGTCCAGGGAAATCTCTGTCACCCGGAATTGACTGGCTCAGCTCTTCAGAACTGTCGACAGACTGTCCAACCCAGCCTGTCGGCAGTTCCGTCAAGTTTTTACGCAGATTGACTGCGAGGAGATAGCTTGATTCTTTGCGAATAGGGTGGAAGGCATTCGGAGGCACTGTCCCCAACCTCGCTCCATAGCGGTTGCGGTAGGTCGGGGTGTTGTCCCATTGCCCGATGTTTCCTGGAGCTCCTTTGATCTTCCTGATCTCATGGATACTATGAGGATTGTCTCTGAGATGCGCCCAACTTGTTGTAGTTTGGATCTGGGCCCCACCTCCTTGATTTTAGGATGTAGTGAACTTATTGGCCCGGTCCTTGCTCGGATTATTCGGTGTTCTTTGGAGATGGGAGTTTTCCCTAGCTCTCTGAAAGAAGGGGTGATGACTCCCCTCCTGAAGAAAGCTTCCTTAGACCTGAATGACCTTGCCAACTACAGTCCTATCTCTAACCTACCATTCTTGGGGAAGGTTATTGAAAAGGTTGTGGCAGCTCAACTTGACAACCATTTGACCATCCATAGTTTATACGAGCCTCTCCAGTCGGGTTTTCGTAAGAGGCATAGCACTGGGACTGCTCTGGTTCGGGTGCTCAATGATCTCCTGATGGTGAGAGATCAGAGATACCATTCTATCTTGGTTATCCTTGATCTATCATCAGCTTTTGATACTGTGGATCATGGGGTTTTGCTCGAATGCCTGGTGTCCATCTGTGGGCTTTTGGGCACTGTCCTCAGATGGTTTTCATCTTACCTCCTGGGGAGAACTCAGAGTGTAGTTTCCAGTTTATATTCATCTGGGGCTTTCTCTCTTTCTTGTGGGGTACCCCAGGGTTCGGTGCTCTCCCCATGTTGTTCGCAGTATATATGCTACCCTCGAGACATTGTGAGCGGACTTCTGACTGAGGTTTCATTGCTATTCCGATGATACCCAGCTCTACCTGTCTTTTGCACCCGACCAGGTTAGTGCTATCTCGGTGCTGAATAATTGCCTCGCTGATATCCAAGACTGGATGAACATCAGTGGTTTAAAGTTGAACTCAGGGAAGACCAAGGTTATGGTGGTGGACCCTGGTTGCAGGGTTGAGAGTTTGGGGATAGGATCCCCCTCTGGATTAGTTCTTGGGGTGGACCAGATCCCTACCTCTGAACGGGTGCGTAACCTAGGTGTGGAGCTTGACACTGGCCTGACCCTTCATTATCAGGTGTCTGCTGTGGTCAAGACTTCATTTTTCCATCTCAGAAACATCTCCAGGATTAGGCACCTGGTTCCACCAGGCGATTTGCCGGTTTTGGTCCACGCCTTTGTGACATCACACCTTGATTATTGCAACTCCTTATACCTAGGGCTTGATGGGGTTGAAATCCACCGCTTGCAGCTAGTGCAGAATGCTGCAGCACATTTGCTGACTGGGGTGTCTAGAAGATCTCATATCACCCCTGTGCTGTGCACTTTGCACTGGCTGCCTATACAGTGGCGGATCACCTTCAAGGTGGGTCTTTTGACCTACAAAGCCCTACACGGGCTTGGTCCCGACTACCTGAAAGAGCTTCTTGTGCCTTACACTCCTCTGAGACAGCTCCGCTCGGCTGACGAGGGGTTGCTGGAGATTCTATGGCTGAATTAGAAGTCTTTTGGAGCCTGTGCTTTTGGCTTTGCGGCCTCCACCCTTTGGAATTCTCTGCCCCGCCAGCTCCGAGAAAGTACAACTGTGGATAGGTTTAAGAAGGTCTTAAAATCTTTCTTATGAAATCAGGCTTTTCCTGTTGTATCTTAAAATGTTTTTAATTACCTCATTTATTGCATTGTTATTGCTTGTTTGTTTGTTTCTGACAAATGTATGAAGTTTGTACAGCGCCTTGAATTATTTGAAAGGCGCTCAATCAAATAAATTTTATTATTATTATTACTACAGACATTTTCATGAAAACCATATATCTGTCCTTTCTGCTCAGACTTTTAATCTATAGCTGACATCACAGTTATATTTATGATTTCAAAAACTGTTACTGTGGGGATAAGTTGGACATCATAAACAGGGGATTATGATAGCAGGTGTGGACAAGCAGTCAGAGCAGATAAAGTCTAAGCAACATTGATCTTGTTTTCATGCAACTAATGTCAGTTATAGTATAAAGAAAATGGAGGGAAGAAGTACAGAAAATATTTAAACAAACTAATCTGCTTCTAAATCTTACAGTTTTTTTAAGTTTTCTGAATAGTGGTATGGGTTCTTTAGAGTCATTTAAAATTTCAAAAACTTTAGATTGCAGACTAATGTATTTTTGGAGTCTGTTCTTACATCATGAGAATTTTTAACTTGTGACTATAATGATGATCTCTATGTGTGATGCAGAGCATAGGCCCTTCAAGGTCTACATGGGGAACGCCTCTGGGACACTAACTGTCCACCAGCTATATTGTCTTTACAACAGTTAAAGAGATGTGCACAACCCAGCTTTAATGGGTTATGGTTTGGTGATAAGCTAAAGGACCAGCAACCATGTTACTGTATATCAAAGTGTTGGTAATTTCCAAAATGGTTTCAAAGTCAATTGTTGCCATTCCTCCCAAGAGTCTGTGAGGAATATTAATTGTGTAACTAGGCCCAAGGTTCATACAATGACTCTGTACACAAAGTCAGGGAGACTGACGAGAGAGACACAAGGTTAGGATGCAAACTAACATTCTGATGCTTTTTTGCTTTTTCTGTTTGTTAAAGCAACAAGTATTGTTTTATTTGTATTTTTATATACCGACTGCAAAATAAAACCATTCAGGACAGCAATTTTAACTGAACTTTAACTGTGTAGTACACAGAGCAGTGTCAGGGTCTCAGCAGGTTGCACACTTGCCTCTGAGGCAGGAAGAGCAGAAAGCTGTGGGTTCTACTCCCACACCCGGCACTTGGGTTAAATCCCAATACTGACACTGTAATGCAGCATGGGGAAGGGGTGCTGCATTCCTGAGGTGCTTCTTTCAGATGAGATGTTAAACTGAGATCCTGTCTGCCTGTTCAGGTGGATGTTGAAGATTCCATGGCATGGCACTTGTTGAAAACAGTAGGGGAATGTTTTATTTAAAGTCACATCAAAACATATATAAACAACTCTATCATCTTAACAAGAATTCATAATCATAATCATTGGAGACTGAGGTTCCACCTGGAGGGACACCAGCCTATACTGGCAGGATGGTCTGCATCTGTCCAGGAAGGGAACAAGTCTTTTGAGCAATCGGTTTAAATGCTTCATTGGCAAGCCTTTAAACTAGTCAAGGGGGGAGGCACTGATAAGCAGAAGGAAAATCCCAGCCTCCCCCTACAAAACAGGGTACTAAATGAGAAAAAGACCAAGGTAGACAGGTCAGTGGGGGTTGCCGCTACAGAAGGTAAAGCCATCAAAAAATGGAAAGCAATGAGTACCAATGCCCATAGTCTGGGTAACAAGCTTCCTGAATTAGTGGCCTTCATGGAGGAGGAACATATGGATATTGTGGCAGTCACAGAAACATGGTACACACAGAACCATGACTGGGACGTAAACATACCAGGATACACTATCTACAGGAGGGACAGGGAAGGTAAAAGAGGAGGAGGAGTAGCTCTCTACATAAGAGAAGAAATCAAAGCAACAGAACAAAAGGGTAAACAGGGAGGAGAAGAAGCACTGTGGGTCAATTTCGAGGCAGGCAATGGCACCACAATCCACAGGGGTTGTATACAGACCCCCCTCAGGGGAGGAAATGGACAAGGAAATGATAGAAAGTATACTTAGAATGGCAGATAAAGGGGAGATATTGCTGATGGGTGATCTGAATATGCCAGATGTTAACTGGAGTGCAGTTGCAGTAGCCACTTCTAAGAGTGGGTTATTCTGGATGCCCTACAGGGGCATGCCTTAGAACAACTAGTATTGGAGCCCACTCGAGGGAGCAATCTTAGACCTGGTTCTCTCAAGCGGAGATGAAGAGAGGATCACAGATGTAGAAGTGGGTAGCCATCTGGGAACTAGCGACCATTGAACAGTGTGGTTCACAATAAACACAGCAATAGAGTCAAGCTACACAAGAAAAAGGTACTGGATTTTAGGAGGCTGACTTTGCTAAAATGGGTGAGTGCCTAAGGAATGCACTAGCAAATGGGCAGGAAGGAGGGTGGAAGAACAATGGGGAATAATAAAAACTGCCATCACAGAGGTAACAAGCCTTTGTGTAAAGCAAATAAACAAAAACGAAATGAGGTGAAGAACCACTATGGTTCTCAAAGAAGTGGCAGTGAAGGTTCAAGAGAAAAGAAAGCATTCAGGAAGTACAAGGAATCACAGAAGGAACAGGACAGAGAACTGTATCAGTTAAAGCAAAAGGAAGCTGGAAAGGCAGTCAGAATAGCAAAGGCCCAAACCAGGAAAAGATAGCCAACTCAGTTAAGAAGGGGGATAAAACCTTTTATAGGTACATCAGGGAGCAAAGGAAGACCAAGGAGGGATAGTGAGGATTAATAAAGGGAGAGAGGTGGGCAGAGGGTGACTGTGAAAAGGCAGAGATACTAAACAAATATTTTGCTCAGAATTTACAAAGGAAAGGGGAGGTACCTAAAACAAACAGTAGAAACACTCTGAATACAGAAGTTGATACCAGCCATTTACAGAAGAAAGAGTTCTGAAAGAACTCTTAAAACTGAAGGTGGACAAAGCAATGGGGCCTGATGGAATTCATCCCAGAATTCTAAAAGAACTAAAGATAGAACTAGTGACACCACTGACTACCCTCTTTAACAAATCATGGGAGGATGGGGTGGTACCTGAGGACTGGAGGAGGGCAGATGTGATTCCCTTCACAAAAGTGGGACAAGGCAGAAGCAGGAAACTACAGACCTGTAAGTTTAACCTCAGTGGTAGGGAAAATGATGGAATCACTTCTGAAGGAAAGAATTGTTGTGTGTCTAGAGGCCAGAGGGTACAGGACCCAAGACAGCATGGATTCACATCGGAAGGTCATGCCAGACAAATCTGATAGATTTCTTTGACTGGGTGACCAAAGTAGTAGATCAGGAGGGCTGTGGACATGGCTACCTAGACTTTAGCAAGGCATTTGACACAGTCCCACACAAAAGATTAATATACAAGTTAGCCAGCCTGGGAGTGGGTCCCAAGATGACAGCCTGGGTAAGAATTGGCTGGAGAATAGGACACAGAGGTAGTAGTAAATGGAGTCCACTCTGAAAAAGAGGGTTAGCAGTGGGGTATCACAGGGTTCAGTATTAGACTGGTCCTCTTCAATGTCTTTATAAGTGACATTGCAGAGGGACTGGAAGGAAAATATGTCTCTTTGCAGATGACACAAAGATCTGCAACAGAGTTGATGCACAGGGTGGGGTGGAAAGGATGAGAAGGACTTGGCAAGGTTAGAGGAATGGTCAAATGTATGGCAGCTTAGATTCAATGCTAAGAAGTGCAAGGTAATGCACCTGGGAAAACAAAACCCAGGGAAGAGTACACAATGGGGTGAGATACTAACAACAACAAAATGGAAAGGGACCTGGGGTAGTCATATCAGATGACCTAAAGGTGGGCAAGCAATGTGAGAGGCAGCAAGGAGGGCTGGGGGATACTGGGATGCATAGGGAGAGGCATCACCAGCAGAAAACAAGAAGTTATTATCCCTCTGTACAGACAGCTGGTGAGACCACATCTGGAGTACTGCATGCAGTTCTGGAGACCCAATCTCACAAAGACATAGACCGGATGGAAGCTGTCCAGAGGAGGGCAACTAAAATGGTGCAGGGTCTGCACCGGAAGACATATGAAGTGAGACTTAAGGAGCTTAATATGTATAGCCTCGAGGAAAGGAGGGAGAGGGGGGACATGATAGAAACTTTCAAGTACCTCAAGGGAATCAACAAAGTCCAAGAGGGTAGCATCTTTCAAAAAAAGAGGTGTGCAAGAACAAGAGGGCACAATTTGAAGATAGAAGGGGCGGCTCAGAGGTAATTTAAGGAAGTATTTTTTCACAGAGAGGGTTGTGGATGCATGGAACAGCCTTCCAGAGGAGGTTGTGGAGTCAAAAACAGTGGTGGAATTCAAGCATGCATGGGACAGTCATAAGGCAATTCTAGGGGGTGGGGGTAGGAAGAAGTAGGCTGCTGGTTAACTAGGATCTGCAGCTTATCCATCAGGTAGGGAAATGGGCAGACTGGGTGGGCCAAGCGGTCCTTATCTGCCGTCAAATTCTATGTTTCTATGTTTCCTGTGGAACAAATGTTGTTCTGAGGGGAGGAGGTGGGTGTGATACCCTGGACTTGGCCATCTGTGCATTTGTGATCAATAACTGTTATTCCTCCCTGTCTGCTTGGTTTTCTTGATTGTGTGCAGCGCACCTTAGGAGTGGCCTCGAGTCTCACGTAAATTACATACCTGTTCATTTCTTCAATGCATATCCATATGTCCAAAATCATTACATTGGGTGCATTTCAACCTTTCACATGTACTACTTCAGTAACCTGTGGAGCCACATCTATAGCAGGTCTTGGGCTGGCTCACATAGAATAGCATCCCACAGTCCCTCCCCAGAAAAAAAAAACAATTTGGCAAATATTGCAATTAGTCATTCGAATAAAAAAGTACTCTGATTTTCTAGCCCCCAGTCCAGATGTCTTCAGAATCAAAGATTGCATCAGGGTTTCCTAGTACTGTACATCGTTGATTCAACCATTAAAGTAAATCTGTTCCACTGACTCCTTCACTGTGAAAAAGTACTGTAATGGTCTTATGCACTGGTTTAGTCAAAGGGATGACAATAAATGGAGTGCATAAAGCTGTATTTTTTAACTGGTGGTACAAATTCCAGAACTTTTGTAAGCCGCTGTGGAGCTTAAAACTGATGTTGAAGGAAGATTCAGCAGAGACATGAATGAGTGTTTAAATTCCTGTAGTATTGAAGTTCATGCTATCTTTTAACAAGGTGCGGGCTACAAAAATTCTCTCAGGAATTCTGTCCATGCCCCTCTATATACAAGTCTTATGGCATTATGTCTGTTTGTGGGGTAAGTTGGGTGCAACAAAAGATGCATACTGTCTATTTTGTTGCCTATTTTCATTTGTAGTGTTATTTTCAAGGGGTCAGAATCTTCTATGTGAGGCATTGCTTCTTTCCTCGGTGGGTCTAAACTATTATTCATGATTACAGCTGGCTGTTCCTAAATGTTCAACACTGGATTTTGAGTAAGTTCAAGTTCTGTGGGCAGCTGCAATGGGGAATCAACACTTTGGTCTGAATTAACATTAGTAGTAGATTTCTCTTTACCTGTGCTTCTTGTATTATTGATCAGTATCTGCACCCCTGACATATGAATTGGTATAGTCTCTGAAATCCATGTTCCAGTGTCTGTTTGTTGAACCCAACCTGCTGCCTGCAAAGATTTCTCCACTGACTAGGAAGGGTCCTCAGGTACAGGGACATCAGCCCAATCTGAGGTTCCATTTTTTTTTTGTTTATTTACTGTTGTTTTTTTCCATTCTTTTTTCTGTCCTTGCTGAGAAGGAGAATATCATGGCTGTGCTGTGATCCATATTTCTGGTACTGAAGACCGTAAAAGGGTTGAGTCTCCATTTGCCAAATGGCATTTTGTTTGTTGACTGTTTCCATGGAAGTTACTTCATTACAAGCCCAGCTGCTAGACAGGGCCACAATCTGTTAAGTTGTAGCAGATGCTGAGCTACTAGCAAAGGCAGCTACTAAATCTTTTTTTCCTTTGTAGAAGCTTTGTTTCTTTATCTGCAAGTAAGTCAGATAAACTTTAATTTCTCTGTGTCTGAGCCAAACATATTGAAGCCGTTGTTATTTCCATTGGATTCTTCTTAGTTCCCTTTTCCTCTGTAATCTCAGGTTGTTGCCTTTTTTTCCGATTTCTATATCCAGTACACAATCTGCATCAAAAAACTCTTCTGTCTCTCTGGGTATACAGGTAGGGGATGGGACCAACTCCCCAACCTCTCACACATCCAGCTCCATCTCAGGTTGCTCAGACACTGAGCCAGTTGTTCACAGAGAGCAAGGCCCCCTGCAGGCAGAGTAGGGGAATTTCCCTGTTGTCCTGGCCAAATTCCCACTTTCACTAAAAAAGACTACTGACAACTTAATCTAGTGCAATTTCAGATGGTTACCATCTGTATCTCATCCCTTCCTCCCCCCCACACAGGTCACCCCTGAAAAAGGGACTTCTAGTCTCAGTGGGCCTATCCGGTCAACAAAATTCAATAAATAAATAATGAATTCTTATTTATTTGCATTAGCTTATTAAGCCACTCACACACAGCTAACCTAGACAAAGTTTTTTTTTCAGGAAAAGAAAATGTAGTTAACTTCAGATGGATGAATTGGGAGGATGGGGAAATATTTTTGAAAAACAGTTCTTTTTCTCCAATTTCAATATTTCAAGCTTTTGTAAAATCATTGGATAATTTCAGCATCTGTAATTTATTTTTAATTCATAAAATGAAGAGGAACTAACTAACTACTGTATCAATGCCAAAAACACAAGACTTTCTGTTTATCAAAGAAGTAAACTTTGGTAGGTACAATGTGAACATGTGTTTATTTTACAGTTGAATGTTACCTTCGAAAATTCACTGAGCTTGGATAAATGGGCTAAAAATCTATTGGGTGGGTAGTAAAAAATCATTTTCTAGGCCATACAAAAAGGTTTGCACAATATAGATACTACATATACAGGTCTTTGAACCACTATGCCTCAAATTGTAGTGTAGTTGATGCTGCTTTCCATTTTTCCATTTATTATTATGGGGAAAGAAACTTATGACTGGTACATTGAGATTTGCTTCAAGCAAATGGTGCAGACTGCTATTATGAAGAGGTAGACATGGGTTCCATAAATTAGATGACATGGGAATTATTATGTCTTTGTTATAGATTTAGACATATTGCACTCCATTTCATGCTTTCTTTAGATTTCTTTTTTACCCAGTCCCCAAATTTATGTTTAGATTTCAGCATGTAATCAACTGTAGATTTCAATACCTTCTACACGTGCTTTAGCAGCACCTCCCCATATAGTTCATCATATTGTTGGATTGATACATTAAGTTGACTATAGCCATTCATAAAACCCTTGATAGCTACTGTCAAGCTACACAGGCAGTACTTATCTGTCAACAACATGCAGCCAGTAAAACTATAAGGTAGAGTCATTTGAAGAATTGATATGGTAAAGGATTACCTTTTACTAAAGTCATATAGTGCACATTCTGTTTCCTACTATGGCAAACAGAAGGGCCATTTTTCTTTATCCCTATTTAACACTGTCATAATGGCCACTTCTTAATTACACTAGTTTCTTGAAAAACACAGAAAGTCATGCTTTCAAAGTTGTTTTGAAAGATTATACAAACTTCAGCAATTTCTGGAAAATTAAAATGCTGTTTAATTTTTCAGTTGCAGTTCTTGGTTTTTAAAGATGATGAAAGGTGAAGATAAACCATCCAGAGTGTGGCAGCTCTGATAAGAGCAGCACACAAAGGTCATTAGACACAGCAATTGGTCTTCTTACATCACCACAGTAATATATTGTGATGAAAAATGATGGGAGCATGAATACACTTAAAGACTGAAAGTTAATCTTTTCAGCAAAAGGAAAGATTAAAAACCAGGGAAGGTCATTTGTCAATGGTAGACTACCCTGTAGAAAAAGTGATGTAGTTTGTTTTTCACAAAAGCTCTATTTTATTCATTTATATTGATAACTGGGTGCACTGGACTAAGTTTAGACCATTTTCAGGCATGACACAGACCATAAGGCAAAAATAACATATACTGACAATTTACAAGAAGTCAGTAATGTGGATATTACATAGATACTGCAGCTAAAGTAGGCAACAAAATATGTACAGAGAAGAATCATCAGCTCACCATTCTAATACTACATACTAGGAAGTAGGTTTTGTAACTATCATAAGTGCATGT